>BSQZ01000040.1:2492598-2875098 GCA_033239005.1 Lamellibrachia satsuma
CGAATGAGTGGAATTTCGCAGGACTGTTGGCTTAACAGTTACAGTGTTTATTGAATCACATAAATAATACAAACCAGATCACACCTAATATACGGACATGTTAATTCAAATACGAATCACGATTGTATTTATACTGCATGTGTATTACTTTCACAGCAACACACAATGCAATCATATTGCCAGGAGTAACACTACGACAGAACTACGTTTGAAAATTTTTCGTTCGCGAATACGCACAGTGCGTAGCTTTACGTACTCAGTGCGACTGGCTCAATCTGTAGTAACTGTACGCAACTAATCGACACGATTGGCCGTTGTAAGATTTTTATAACACTAAGTGGCCAAATTAGGTACAAGACAATGATTATTTGTGTTTTAGTTTGTGAAAACCTTAAAAAATCACTAGACATAATAAAACAAGTAAACCACGTGTTGTTATTGTTTTATATGTGACGGCAACTGTTTTAAACGTTTTGATTTGGTCACTGTTCATATTAATAAAAATTTCATATATTATTATTTGGTATATCTTCTATTGGAAAGTCCGTTTTTATTTCCTTATTAAGCAAGTATGAGATTGTTAAAATGCATTCCAAAGTAAACAACGTTTAAAGTAGCCGTTGCGTTTTGAATGTAGGTTGAAAACATTACCGTAGTGTTTTCGAGGGTCAGTGTTTTGAACTTTCTTAACTCTTTAACTTTCTTCCTCTCTACACCGCTTGAGCAGACAAGCTGTTCCAATTACAGTACCAAACTGGACAACGGTCATCGTTAAAGCTGTCGTGAACTATGTTGCTGCCTGCTACTTCTGGAAAGGAAATTGGTTTTGTATCAGTAAAAAGTCTAAAGACCTATTAGTCGGGTAAAGTCATGAACGAGGGAGGATACAGCCCGTTTCTCCCTCGGAGGATACAGCCCGTCTCTCCCTCGGAGGATACAGCCCGTCTCTCCCTCGGAGGATACAGCCCGTCTCTCCTCGGAGGTCGTCTTGTTTTGTGGTTACTTATAATACTATCCTAAATGATAATCGCATCAATGAAAATTCGCCCAATTCATGTACGACGTGCTGGAGACAACACAAGTTTGGACTTAAGTCAGAGCGCATGCGCGATACAATCCGCTTTTTTATTTATTCAACATGTGTGTCTGCAATAAACATCCATAGACTTACTCCGTGTCCGACTTTCGTTGGAAGTCAACATAATTTTTAATACACGCAACCCGACCACCTTCAATTGTATTTATTGATTTATCCGTTGTAAATAGTTAACCTTTTAAAACAAATGCAACCGTTTAACCCGTGTTAACTATGCTTGACGATGCCTGCCCGGTAAGTTTTATTTATGTATTAGTATGTTACATAGAATTAACATTGTAACAACACAACCTTCGATTGGCTATTTATTGAATTGAAGCTGTTCTAGCGGTTTGCAAGAATGTTGATTGGGAAGACTGTGTGAGCAGTGAGTCCCTACCACCTGGAAGTGTTCCCAGTCCCCGTCCCAGGGGGAGGCGGTCTGTCAGCCCCATTCTCCCATTGCCGGGAACGCCACACCTGTAATTGGTTTACAGCGCTACAGTGACAGTTGTCGCGGACAGGTGTCACAAGTACGACGTCATCTGTCGCCACGGTCCGTCCGTCGGTCTGGGACGCAGTCATGCGCGACGATGCTCACTACAGACTTTCATGTTTTCGCTTGTATCGTTTTCGAATCATTTCACGAAAAATCAAACCTCTCTAGTATTCACTATACAGCGTGTCGGCTCGCTTGTGAAAATGCATAATTAAGTCTTGATGAAACCATCGGACAAACTATCTACGGGATCCGTTCAAAATGCGGCGAGAAAACGGCAACAATAGTCCGGCTGTATATATTATGGCAACATAAGGCTGATAATAATTGTGATATAAATGGCTTTCTTAGTAGGAGGGTAGTCGTAACAGATACGTGTAGTGCTTGTGAGAGAAACAAACATAATCATAGACAAATAAGTAGAGCGATACCGTGTGACAAGCATTATCATCACCATTATCACCATCATAATCTTCGTCACGACCATCATCATCATTATTATGACCATCATGTTTATCATTGTTATTACCTATATATCATTGTCATTAATATCATTATGACCATCATAGTCATCATAATCATCATCGTCGTCGTCGATATTGTTATTGTGATTGTGACAGTGATTGTTACTGTTATAATGTTTTTTTATCGCGATAAAGACGAGAACTTTATTATTATTATTATTATTTGGCATTATTATTATTATTATCACAGGACGCACATCAAATATGATAAAAATATAATAACAATAATAATAATAACAGCAAGAAGCAGAAGAAACAAAAGAAGAAGAAGAAACAAAAGAAGAAGAAGAAACAAAAGAAGAAGAAGAAACAAAAGAAGAAGAAGAAACAAAAGAAGAAGAAGGAACAAAAGAAGAAGAAGGAACAAAAGAAGAAGAAGAAACAAAAAGAAGAAGAAGAAACAAAAGAAGAAGAAGAAACAAAAGAAGAAGAAGAAACAAAAGAAGAAGAAGGAACAAAAGAAGAAGAAGGAACAAAAGAAGAAGAAGAAACAAAAGAAGAAGAAGAAACAAAAGAAGAAGAAGAACAACAACAACAACAAAAACAGCGACAACAATAACAATAATAGCAGAAATACATTGGAACGAACACAGAGCCGCTGACTGCGAGGCCCCGAGGTGATCCCTAACGACCCCCGGGGTGATCCCTAATGACCCCCGGGGTGATCCCTAACGACCCCCGCGAACACTAGTAAGAAGCTGCAGAGAAACAGTGGTGACATCCGATGAACCAGTCTCATTCGCTTAGGAAGTGTCCGAGCGATCGCCGTCGTTGAAACCACGTGATTTGGGTGACGCGTCGAGTGGGTCCGACGTCACATGACTCGTGGCGAGCCATCTGTCGGGGTTACGTCGACTTACACAACGTCGGCCGCCTGCACAAACAACGGGGTAAACAAGGCGGTAATAAACGGGTGCTAGCTGTTGTTCACTCCGCCCTCTCGCACGCGCCCCAGCGCCCAGTCAAGGGCCGTCACGCCGGGGGTAATCGCGTCGTATAAATGCGCATACTCGATGCGTTCTTCATTACGAATGACAACTCGTCATTAATTACTTACGGTGGCTGGCAAATTGCACGAATTGCTTGTCGCCAATCGTCCGCTTGAGTACTAATTTAGTTACGCGGGCTAACACTACACACCGCCACTTAGTGTGACGGCATTTTCATGACGTAGCCACTCCGTGAGTTTCGATGCTTCTTTTTTATTCTCTGGTCCGCTCCAATTGAAGTTCCGAGTGTTTAGCTACGCGAGGCACTGTCCGAAGTGTTATTGGCCAGCGATGATCTTGAATTTGTCGCGTAAAAGGTTTTAAATGGTGTGGATGGCAAATCGGTTTTGCAAGGATGGGGGTATAATTTCCAAGATGCCTTAACGTGAGTTGTTCTGTGTTCTGTGTTACTACTTGTAAACTACTCCTTGCAACATAGCAGTGGCCTAGAATCGTCACCAGGAGTCGGGGGTGGGGGGTCCTATCCGTAGGTGAATTTTTATTTGGACGAATTTTGGTACTTATCTTACATTACATTCATTATATTAAGTGGACGATCCTATTAAGCGGCGCGTTATTGTCGAGCGGGAACAGACAGACAAATATATATATATATATATATATATATATATATATATATATATATATATATATATATATATATATATATATATATATATATATATATATATATATATATATATATATATATATATATAATGATTCTACTAAGCGGGTGAGTCTGTTATCCGTAATTCTGTTAAGCATCGTCCACTGTAATTATATTTCACACCCCAGTTGAATTATTAATTTACATTGAGCTTTGGTTTTCCCTGAAAACTTTGTCTCTTCCTTTCTTCCATATGTTTAAACCTGAATGCAGTCGTTCAACGCCCGCAAACGGCTCCTACCATTTCCAGAAGGACACGGCATTTTGTCCCAACTAGCTTTCCAAAATTTATTGACCGCTCGACCTAGTCTGGACATTTGCCCAAGTAACATACCGGTCGGCTCGGGCGAAGAAAATATAAATAAATCAATTTCAGTGGCAATTCATTGCAAATCACAATTTTATTATACGGATTCGATTACACCCGCTGGGTGCACGTGTCGCATGCGCACCGCATGAAGGCATTTTAAAAGTTGCAAACTAACTTAACCCCAAACATGGTAACGTAACCCCGGATGCCAGCCAGGACTACTGTAATACAGTAGAGGTCATAAGTTTCAAGGCAACAGCTCAAAACAGTAGCTTTTTTGTGGTAGTGCTTTTGAAAACAATTTCTCGTCTCCCTTTTTATTTTATTTTTCCTTTACTGCGGTCTGCGTTTAAAGCGGTTCTGCGGTCAATATTAACGTCACTTGTGTGTTTTCAGCGAGATTGGATAAAGCAAATCAACTTATACACCCAGTAGATATGCTGCGACCACTTTACTTGGAGACAATTTTGTTTTTGCGGACTATAACGGAAAAACAGTTTATGTAAAGCAAAGATTCGACAACACGAGATGGTTCCAGAAAACCAATAATTTCACGTAAATCCTTCAATGAAAGAACCTTTTCTTGTTATAACGCAAATAACATAATCAGTGATTACTTTTGGGAGGTCCACGCGCGGCCCGACTCTATCCACTGTTGTCAGACGGATGCTGTGACGACGTCCCGGGAGACAGCGAGTCACCAGTGTTGGTTCGACGCCGGACATGGGCCGGACAATAGACGACGGTAATTAGTCGGGTACCAGTGGGGTAGCCAGTGCTCAGCATTGTCTGGCGGCGAGTCCCAAGTTAAATACGGTAGCTTAATGAGATAATATGGCTGACGCCCGCCACGCAGACTCGCCGAGCGCTGCTCTCTTTAATAGAATTACCCTTGGCGCGCCGATTTGTTCAGAGGGACGGAAGACATTACGTCAGACAACATATGTTTACGTTCTCTCCTAGCGCACCTGTGCTTGTCATGATGTCATTCGCCGATCAGCTTAAACATACAAGCCATTGAACAAACGAACGAACGATGATATCTACACAGCGATTGAGCTACCAAAGTTAATTGAGCTCAGTTAAGTTGAAAGTCAATATTTGTATCGAAGTGAATCGTGTCTACACAAATTGATTGTAACCTTTCGTCATAAACGCACTGCTGGTTTCGCGTTCCTGTTCAAGCGCTATAGGAACTTTCCTTTGTGACAAGATAATATTATAATTAGTAGAGTACCAATCGAGGGTGATCTCGGTCACCCTTTGATGGGCAGTGTCGGTTGATTTAAATGCAATAATAGTTGTTCTGGTGAACTGTGAAATTATTTCTCACATTTAGTTCGTTTTACTCAAACAAGTATTTACAATCTACAATATGGAATTGGCGATGAACTGATGCATTTATTGTCACATGGTGTATTTCAAGTCAACGTGCATATATAATGTATTGCAATCAACCTCCAAAATGTTTTATTCTATACAGACTGTCGTATTTAAAGTGCATGCTGGTGTAACAGTACTAAAACAGTATATTTATGTGGTGACTTTAAGTACGATAAACATGCTGACACAAATCATTTTGTTGATCAGTTATTCAGTTTTGGGTTACACCCTCTGATAACTAGACCCACTAGAATTACACGTGATACTAAAACACTAATAGATAATATTTTACCACAGACTTGTGTTCCCACAAGCAGAGTGGTTTAATAATAAATGACATCAGTGACCATCTGCCTATAGATAAGTAGTGATTGAATATTTATACCACGAAGCAAAACATAAAACATACATGAAGAAGAGACTAGTTAACGAGGAAAGAAAGAGAGCTTTCATAAAAGACTTAGAGAAATGTAACTGGGATGAAATAGCGAGAGAGAAGGATGTCAACATTACATATAATAAATTTATCAACTTGTTTACAAATTTGTATAGCTCAAATTGTCCAGTCAGTAACTGTACACATGACACAGTGAAAAACAAGAGACCCGATAAACCATGGATGACAAATTCATTAAAAAATGCTTGTAAAAAAACGTACTATATAGACAATTCTTAAACAATAGAACACATGAAAAACAAGAAAAATGCAAGAAATATAAAAATAAACTGACTGCCATATTGAGATATTCTAGAATTAAACAAGACGAACATGAAAGAAACATGGAAAATTTTAAATACTCTAATTAATAAAAAGCAAAAAGGATCGGAATATCCTACCCAGTTTAAAGACAATGCAAATAAAGTCACTGGCAATGAGAATATCGCAAATGGTTTTAATAAATTCTTTTCAAATATAGTTCCTGCACTAGCCAGGAATATTCCTAAATGTAACACAAATTTTACACATTACCTGAATAAAAAGGTAGAGGAGACATTATTTCTTAACCCTGTCACTGATGGTGAGATACTAACACTAGTAAATAATGCTAAAAGCAAAAATTCAAAAGGTCATGATGATATTGATATGTGCCTAGTTAAGTTAGTAATACCATGTATTCTAAAGCCTCTAAAACACATATTCAACAATTCGCTACAAAAAGGAGTCTTTCCGGATAGCATGAAAATTGCTTGTGCTATCCCTATATTCAAAACTGGTGATGCAGAAGAATTCTCAAACTACAGGCCAGTACCAATATTACCTCAGTTTTCAAAAATACTAGAAAAGATATTTCATAATAGATTAATGTCTTTTTTGAATGATAAACAAATACTGTACAATGGCCAATTTGGATTTAGAAAAAACCACTCAACATCAATGGCGATGTTAGAACTTGTGGAAGAAATGACAACAGCTATGGATAACTCTCAGTCTTCAGTTACAGTATTTATAGATTTAAAAAAGGCATTTGATACAGTTGACCACAACATACTGTTAAAAATTTTTTAAATTATGGCATTAGAGGTCTGCCATATAGTTGGATTCATAGCTATCTAAACAACAGAAGACAGTATGTCTCTAGTAATGGCACAAATTCAACTTGCCTAAATATAGCATGTGGTGTACCACAATGTTCTATATTAGGACCAATTTTATTTATCCTGTATATTAATGACATGTGTAAAGTATCACCTTTGTTGAAATGTATAATATTTGCTGATGACACAAATTTGTTGTACACAGGTGATGATGTAGCAGAAATATGCAAAACTGTCACACACAAGACCAATCTTTCTCTACTTTAAAACTCTGTGTGTGTATGATATGGTAGACTACAACAACATGGTGTTCATGTTTAATGCTCACAACAATTTGCTTCCAGATCGTCTATTGTGTTAATTTAAGAGAGTATGTGATAGTCACAATCACAATACTCGCAACAAAAACAACAATTACAAAATAAAATATAGTAGAACGTCACAAAAAGGTGCTTGTATTAGTATTAAAGGTCCTAAGTTATGGAATCAATTACATCCAGACCTGCAGACATGCAGAACGGTTTATAAGTTTAAAAGTCATTATAAAAGATTGCTCCTACAAAGATATGAACAGTTGGATTATTATTAATCATCAATTTAGTGTTTCTTATGTATTTGTATCTATGTGCATTGTATTACTTATTGGTTGATGTATGACTATGTATACTCTAATATCCAGTATAATTAGCAACTTATAAGTAAATGTTGTTAAACTAAAAACTAGTCATTTGTGATTATTTAATTAAGAAATAAGATTGTAAATTATTAATAGGGAATGCAAAATATAAGTTTTTATAACTTCATGCATTTCCTTTCAACATATTTGTAAAATGAATGTTTAGATGTTATATATTCACAGCATCCTGATTGGTGTGTTTTGGTTCAATAGAGATATCTTACGTATTGCTGCACCTTGTATATATGTTTATGTTGAATAAATTAAATTCAATTCAATGTATATGGCACAGTTTTAAACTGTTTGTTGTCTTACCTAACCGATAGACACCAACGAGTGAATAGGCAAACAGCTCTTCATCTGCAGTTTCTGTTTCGTTTTGCTTTCCCACGGTTCTGTCCTTGAATCATTACTTTCACTGCGTACACAACTCAGCTCAACTCAGTTAAAGTCACAACTTGAGTCACCAGATGAACACACATCTACATTTCTTTGGCCACCCATGATACCAATTACTCCATAAACCAGTACAGAGATTGCCTCTGTGGTGTTCTCCCATAGATGACCTCTGTGGTGTTCTCCCATAGATGACCTCTGTGGTGTTCTCCCATAATTGACCTCTGTGGTGTTCTCCCATAGATGACCTCTGTGGTGTTCTCCCATTGATGACCTCTGTGGTGTTCTCCCATAGATGACCTCTGTGGTGTTCTCCCATAGATGACATACGTGGTGTTCTCCCATACATAACCGCTGTGGTGTTCTCCCATAGATGACCTCTGTGGTGTTCTCCCTGGTCGACCGAGACTAGATTAAAGCGAAATACTCGTAAAAGAAAAAGTGTCTTATTATTGGTACACAGAAGCACCGTGGCGAGATCAAGTATTGTTCCTACACCCATCCTAAACCCATCCTACACCCATCCTAAACCCATCCTACACCCATCCTAAACCGAAATGTCGCACTAGCAACCTCGACACGGCTCTAGGTGTTATCGTATCGTATCAATTTCAATTCTAGATATCATATTTCTGAAACGTGTCTTTGCTGTTTTATCACTGTAGTGATTTTCTCCGGATGTGTCTGTTTCTGTTGCAAAAATTGTTGCAAATATTCTTGTAGCAGTAGACGTGAATATTGTTTTGAAAGATATCATGGTTGAATTTTTTTTAGAGTTAGTAAGTCGGTCTTCTCGTTTTTTTTCTCACTAATTGTCACTTCTGAAATATCTGCATTGGCTTCCTGTCCGATAGTATATACCTTCAAGATCTTAGCAATTACCTGTGAGGCACTGTTCATTTCTGCAAGAAAGCTTAGATAGCTTCGATGATCTAATTACGATACACTTTTATGTATCCAGAATTGAAGCAAACATTGGAACTCTAGGGCTTTCGCGGTTGCCGACCATAATATTTTATTGACTGAGGTAATATGCAAGCTCCTACGTAAAATGACGCACATAAGTTTGTAAATATGAGAGTTCGTCACGCCGAGTCTGGATATAGTGAAACGTTGTTTACACACAATGCCTTGGACAAATTCACCGACCACATCGGGGGCAACTTCTCCGAACGCACCAAGAGCAAGAACATCGTCAATAGGGAAACAAAGAAGAAGAAGAAGAATTTGTTTTCTTTGACCAATGTAACCTTTCAAAATATACAGACGTACATCCAAGTTAACAAAGCAATAGTATATAGTACAAGTTTGTAATTTTACAATGAACGTAGTGTGTATTAAGATAAAATAGTAGTAGTAGTAAGGTCAGGAGACTCCTCTAAGACTTACTAGTCGCTATCGAGGAGCCACCTTATATATTAAAATATTTGTAAGTTCTATCTAACTAGCAGTGTTCTTTGGTATATCACCGTTCTTAAATATAGGTGTGTTGATTTTTGGTCTGGAATGCGAAACTGGCGATGGCTAGGCCATGTTCTCCCCGTGGACAGAAGTAGTCTTCCACGTGCCGCTTTGAGACACCACCTGTAAAATGAGTAGAAATAGATCCGTGAACACATGGAGAACTGTGGAAGAAGAAATGAAGCTGGTTATGAAGATTTTAAATGAGCTCAGCCGGCTCGTCCAATACCGCGCTGACTGGAGACGTGTTGGCGCCTTATGCCCCATTGTAGCACAGTGGTACGTGTCCGTCTGGGAGTGAGGGGTGAGTGCTGCACACGCTAGAGGGCGCCACATTCGATATTTCCAGCGCACTTTCATGCCCGATTGACATCTGCCATTTGCACCAGATTACGGAAACTTAATGCTCAACACAGTAACCCGTTACGTCCGTGTACTCGATCAATGGTTGTTATTTGTATAAACATCAACGCCGACCAGGCAGGTGTTGCGCGTCTAAACAACATCTGTGTTAATTAGTCCGCCTTTGTCTAACCGCCTGGTTTTGTGTGACGTCGGATTGTCGACGTTCTACAGGATTTGTTCGGTGCGTCGCTGAACGCGACAGTCGACCAACACAGCTGGCGCGAGCCGGCCGGGGAACAACGAGACCCTTAGAAAGAACAGCGGCCGACGTCTACCGTCGTCGCTGCGGCAACATGTAACAACGGCAGGTGTCTCGGACCCCACTGATACTCTCACCTTTGTCCCTGATGTCCGCAGCGAGGCTGGCGCCGATACCGGTCGTCGAATTGTGTTTTCCCTTCTTCTTCGACAATGATCTCGTTTCACCGCCGTCTCCACCACCCATCTCCACCCACCCCAACCCTATCCCTCGCTCTCGTTCTCCTCTCCCTTCCCACTCTCTCCACACAGTTCTCTCACCTCAGTCTTAATTTTCCTCTTCTCCATCTATATTCCACTCTGAGCGCACCCGCTCTCTTCGGTTCCCGACATCCGTTCCGCGTGTCCAGCCCACTATAACCTCCCCCCTCACCAGCTTCCCCTGAAGTTCTCTCACATATATCGCCAATTAAATGTCTTTAAAGTTTCGGTTTTTTTAAGGCAACGATGTTGTTCGTAGTGGGTTAAGTATTTCTCATGTTCGTGTCTCGGTTATATTTAGTTGGTCTGTTTTGTCATTTGTATAGTTCTAAGATTCCAACAAACCCCTTTATTCTTCGACGCACCAGAGATAGTAGCGGGTGTTTGGCCGTTAAGTAAAACAGAAAAGATAGCAGATGATCAGATGTTATCTGTTCATGAATAGCAACCTTGCTCTTCGGTACTTTCGTGAACCTTGCCCTTCGGTACGTTCGTGAACCGCTGTAGACAATGTCAAGTACCCGAGGTCAAAGTCGTGATGAGAATATCATTAACACCTTTAAAATTTAACATTCGGACTGAAATATTCGAATTAAGCGCATACCGGTCAAATAATAAAAAAATGTGTGCTTCATTAAAGCACATTTTAGCGGTCAAAGTATGTTATACCATACAACATGGTTTTACAATAAAAAGCAATCAGACTTTGTACCATTGCATTGTTCAGCATTGATCTCCGCTCCAAGCGGGGCGCGGTGGTGCAACGGTTAATGGTTATACAGTGGTGTGTGTGTGTGAACGAATGGTTTTCGCATAGTACTTACAGCGTTGCTGAATACTTCCCAGAGAAGTCGAGATGGTCTGCCAAGGGGTGATGTACAAAGCGCTTTGAACGGTCACAAGGACTGATTACTGCGCATATATATATATATATATATATATATATATATATATATATATATATATATATATATATATATATATATATATATATATATATATATATATATATATATATATATATATATATATATATATATATATATATATATATATAGTTTTCACACTCTGTTGTATGTGCTAGTTTAACTATAGTACGGACGGCTGTTTGCAGTTGTTTTTCCAAGTAGCGTCTTCATAGTATTGTTATTCTGTTTTTATATCATCCCAGAAAACACATTTTCTTCTGGGCGAATGTGGACGAAACTAATTTGTTTCTATGAGAACGCACTGTACTTGTAAGATAAAACACGCACTAAATTAATCCCACTAGTCTTACTTATATGGCTTATAGTAAATTATTGTTTGTTCGTCGTAACGTGGCATAGCTGGTATGAATGATGTGACGTCCTTTGTCGATATACTTGCTTGGTTTAATACGGTTCGAATCGCTTAATATCGTTTTCTTTAAAAAGTCATTTTAGTTTTGTAAATGCGTTACCTCGCCGGCGCCTGGGTTCAAAAATATGCCATGTCATCATATAGTGTATGCCTTTGTGTTAAGTTTTACCTTAAGTGTCTATTTATTTCAACTTTCTCCCCGAATGAAATGGAAATGTCCCTAGTGCATCGCGGTAGAAATGTATTTCTTCCGGAAGAAACTAATCATGCTTAGCATAACGTAACACGACTGTCCTGACAACGAATGGAAATCTGACTTTCCCTAGTGGTGGGGGGCGGAGCAACAGGCTATCACCAAGTGTATGGTGACAGCAGATAGTGTCCACTGCTGGTATATACGCAGTGAAGGCTCGTACGAGCCGGTGTTACATTATAAATGGACCCCGTTGTATAAGGGCCCGGGGTCCCATTTACCACGGTGGAATATGCACACTCTGTAAAAATTTACGTTTTACGTGTTTAGTGAGTTAACAGTTTTATAAGCACATAGTTCATTCATCTAATACGAAAGAGAAAACTGTGGCTAAAATGTGTCAAAACCGTGCTGATATAAATCAACTATAGACAGTTCACAGTATGTTACGACTATCCTCTCGGTTTGACTATTGTTTTGGCCCAGCTTTGTCTTTCGGAATAACATTGTTTTTATCCATACACCAACAAACCACTTCTACAATTTCTAACTCACTAAACACGCAACACAGTTTCATTTTTACAAGGGAGTCCATTTTCCATTGTGGTAAATGGACCCCTGAGTCCACATACCATATACATTTACCATCTCATGCCATAAATATTTACCATCTCACATTGGCGGCCGTCTACATCGCAAACACAACAACGCGGTTGGATATTCTTAGCGAGATTGACCAAGTCCACGCCTACGTTTTATCTGGGTCTTCGGCGGAATTGTGATCGTTTGGAACTATACATTCATTTTGTCTAGGATTTTGCTACACGCAGTCACACGTGAACACACACACGCACACGCACACGCACACGCACACGCACACGCACACGCACACGCACACGCACACGCACCCGACCTCACATAGCGCTACAGAAAGAAAAAATAATTAATAATTGTGAATGAGCGAAGAAATGAGAAAGAAAAAATTGTCTTGTCTGACTAGAACCACGCGACTTCACTGGTGATAAAAAACTGCAGCGACGTGACGCGCATGGCGGGGTTTGACCCGGCACGCGAACGCTGTGCGCAGTCGCCCACTAGGGGGCGTTGTCATACCATTGTAAACGACTTAGATATAACGTAGTGGAGAAAAACGTACAACGTAGATATAAGTATCTGGTCATGCCGTTGAGTGAACATTTGGTTTACGTCTCTGTCAGACCTAAACATTTGGTTAACGTCGCTGTCAGACCTAAACATTTGGTTAACGTCGCTGTCAGACCTAAACATTTGGTTAACGTCGCTGTCAGACCTAAACATTTGGTTAACGCCGCTGTCAGACCTAAACATTTGGTTAACGCCGCTGTCAGACCTAAACATTTGGTTAACGTCGCTGTCAGACCTAAACATTTGGTTAACGTCGCTGCCAGACCTAAACATTTGGTTAACGTCGCTGTCAGACCTAAACATTTGGTTAACGCCGCTGTCAGACCTAAACATTTGGTTAACGTCGCTGTCAGACCTAAACATTTGGTTAACGTCGCTGTCAGACCTAAACATTTGGTTAACGTCGCTGTCAGACCTAAACATTTGGTTAACGTCGCTGTCAGACCTAAACATTTGGTTTACGTCGCTGTCAGACCTAAACATTTGGTTAACGTCGCTGCCAGACCTAAACATTTGGTTAACGTCGCTGTCAGACCTAAACATTTGGTTAACGCCGCTGTCACACCTAAACATTTGGTTAACGTCGCTGTCAGACCTAAACATTTGGTTAACGTCGCTGTCAGACCTAAACATTTGGTTAACGTCGCTGCCAGACCTAAACATTTGGTTAACGTCGCTGTCAGACCTAAACATTTGGTTAACGCCGCTGTCAGACCTAAACATTTGGTTAACGTCGCTGTCAGACCTAAACATTTGGTTAAGTCGCTGTCAGACCTAAACATTTGGTTAACGCCGCTGTCAGACCTAAACGGCCTGTTCAGAGTCGGTGTCAACCACATCTGACATCAAATGATATTCAGCATCACGTGGTCCCGCCAGTTTCGCCACGTCTCGCGTGGTCCCGGAATACGAAGCTGCGTGTGACGTCAAGTAAAATCGTAAACGTGCAACAAAGTACTAGTCTGGCCGGGTGACCGATCGGCCGTTGTGCAACTAGACGTGACACGGTGTTTTGGCTTGCATGGCCCGATCACAGCCACGCACGTGCTCTGTTCGAATGGCGCAGAGTATCGCGTGCACTGCGTCCAAGTGGCGGGTCGTGAGATAAATTCTGGAAAATACGTTTACTATCCGTCGATCTATGGACGCGGTTCGTTGTAACGGTCTGTCATCGATCGCATGGAAACAGCGGGACACCTGGGTCTGACACCGCGGGACACCTGGGTCTGACACCGCGGGACACCTGCGTCTGACACCGCGGGACACCTGGGTCTGACACCGCGGGACACCTGGGTCTGACACTGCGTAGAAATTGAGCTTCACTCTGGTGTTTGACGCGAGTGTAGGCCAGATGCTTGACTACGCCACAGTCGTAGTCATTGTGACGTGTGCGCTGCGTGAATATACGTGACGCGCCCTTGAAGAGCGAAGACACTCTTCATGATTCAGTCGACCGGTCCGTGTCGTTGTGGCAACGCCTGGTATCGCACAGGTTTGAGCAAATACCGCGCCTGTCCAGGAGCGTCGGAAATATAAGGCAATTTTCAGTGGGAAATAAATTCCGGGCGCCTTATTATTACATTATTATGTACAAATTCCCCTTTTCATTTCGTCACCTGCTCCGCGTGTTGAGATACCCTGTAGAGTATTGCGTTGCAAGCCCTGCTTATTCCAGTATTGTAACGTTTTCTTGTGTGCACTTTCTCCTGAAGTGCGTTGATCGATCTGCATCGTTTCGTGTTTTCTTCACGATGTTCTCATTCGTTCGAATTATCAATAAATAATTGTTTTGTTTTAATGGTGACAAGAATACACACGCGGAGTCACGCGATGGTCTACGCGTGGACAACATCCACTGAGCGCTGTAACCAACAACCGCAAGACCCCATTGTGCGGAGGGATATGCTGAGAGGCGGGTGTCACCTTTGAACCGATGTAGTTCCGTACAACACTGCGGACATCTCACGACCAGAGGTTGCATGTCGCTGCTGCCGTCTAGCGACCATGCACGTCAAGAACATCGACGACTGTGCAACTGATGCTGCCATCTAGCGACCACGAACGACAGGACATTGCTGCATTTGCGTTCGTTTCGGAGCAAACGTACGCAGATCGCTGTCAGATAAGTGAACGTTCGCGTCCCTTGTCTCGAATCAGACCCGCCACGCTCAGACGGTCGCCGTCGACAGCGTGAGACATTCCGACAGTGGAAATACCGTGACGCCGTTTCGTGACCTGATGAGGTGACGGCGACAGGTCACATGTTGACAGTGACGAGGGTGCTGTTGCCCGTGGGCGAGTAGTGCTGTGGCGGGTCCCCGAGCTTGTGACTCTTCGTCGATGTTGGCGTCGTCCCTGGCCCTTGCGTCGGCGACCGGGCGGCACACGCCCCGCCGTCCGTCTTCGGCGAGTTGGAGTTGTTGTCCTCCTGCACCGTCGCTGCAAACAGAACCCACGGGTGAGACAGGGAAAGCACGAAGGGAGAATGGTGCAGACAGCCGAGTAGAAGATACATGTAGACGGATGTTGTGGGAAGGGATGGTTGCTGTGAAGACCTACAGAGATATAAATAGAGAGACAGACAGACAGACAGACAGAGAGAGAGAGAGAGTGAGTGAGTGAGTGAGTGAGTGAGTGAGTGAGAGAGAGAGGGAGAGAGAGAGGGAGAGGGAGAGAGGGAGAGAGGGAGGGAGGGAGGGAGGGAGGGAGGGAGGGAGGGAGGGAGGGAGGAAGGGAGGGAGGGAGGGAGGGAAAGAGAAAGAGAGAGAGATAATGAGACAGCGACAGAGAGAGACCGAGACACGAACTGGTCACGAATATTGAACTGTCCATATCACGTGATCCGTACGTCATCGGAGCAATGGCGTCACGAGTTCTTACCCGATTTTGGTGAGAAGTCTGTGTTGAACGACGTCGTCGTGTTCGCCGCGTTGCCAGTAGGCGGCGCCACGTTTGACACAGTTGTGTTTGTCGTCTGGCCATCTGAAGTATATATTACGGTGAGTGTTATTTCTGTACACGCCACAATCGAGTCGTCGCCTGCACCAGCACTTACGCTGGGGCAGGCGACGTGGATTTATCACATTCGAAGCATTGACTATTAGCACGCCGATTATCTCAGAAAAACGGGCGACAATGAAGTTCAATTTTTATATTCACAACGGCCACCAACTGTTGTTGGATCATCATAACTTTAACATTTCCAAAGCTGTTATTTCGTGGTTTATCGTATCCGACTGTAGTCCATTGCTACGTAGAATAGTTACCATTTCGACGTACGCAGTTACGTTCTAGTCAGACTGAGTAGTGTCCTCTGTGTAGAATGCACTCTCCTCACCAGTTTCAATACGAACTATCGTTAAACACTTGGCAATTCGACCACATGCAATGCGTTAGATGCTACCTCCTGACATGTTACGGGACACTGCCCCAGTGCAAGCAACCCCCCCCCCACAGGCACCGACCACCTCTTCTACGTGTCATGCTCCGTGAGTGTGACAACGAGCACCACATGCCTGCACCTCGCCGCTGCCACTACGAACCTAGCCCGGCAGCGGCATCTCTACAAGAAACAGCAGCCAAAGAACAGCATCTCACTAGAGCGTACACCATTCCACGTTCATCGAGATTATTCGCGCGCCACGTATGTACTTTTGCGTCGCATTCACCGGTGGTGTAAACAGGAAGCTGTGTTGGACATGACAAGCTTAGTAAGCAGTATATGCACCGAGCAGCATCAGAGAGTCACACACTTCCAAGCGGCACACAGACGCAGCGAACACCCAGGAATAAATCTCGCGCACAGGAGACTTACGGATCCCATTCCCGTGCACATGCCGATGATGCAAAAACCGCAGTAACGATGGAGAGACGTTCGTGGATGGTTTATGGTGGAAGCGGAATATGCAAGCATTTGTGTATTCGTTGTAGAAATATGCATAACCGGACGAAGTGGTTTTATTTGTTTGTCGATGAATGTATCATAAACGTGGGTTATTTTTAAATGCGCTTTCCACTTTTTCTATCACCGGAGAATAAACTCATTAGATTACCAACATAATATACATAATGTGTGTGTGTGTGTGTGTGTGTGTGTGTGTGTGTGTGTGTGTGTGTGTGTGTGTGTGTGTGTGTGTGTGTGTGTGTGTGTGTGTGTGTGTGTGTGTGTGGGTGTGTGTGTGTGTGTGTGTGTGTGTGGGTGTGTGAGTGAGTGAGTGAGTGAGTGAGTGAGTGAGTGAGTGAGTGAGTGAGTGAGTGAGTGAGTGAGTGAGTGAGTGAGTGAGTGAGTGAGTGAGTGAGTGAGTGAGTGAGTGAGTGAGTGAGTGAGTGAGTGAGTGCGTATCTGCAATAAAATAACAAAATCAAACGCAACAAAACAACATAATTTTTCCAGATATCAAAGGAAGAAATTCACCATGAGATTCACCTTTAGTTCAGCCCAATATGCACCCACAGTGTTCGCCGTCAGTCACTGTATTCAAACGCAAACAATAACCGTGAAAGACGTGTAATGCGGGCGTGAAATGCATTCACGTAAGCTACCTATGTTACGTGCGTAACGTGGGTGGATGAATTAATATAAACCGCCTAAGTTTGTGCGCAACGTGGGTGATTGCGTTCATGTAGACTGCCTACGTCACGTGAGTGAATGCGTTCATGCTACTGCTGTCAGTAGCTGCTGACACGTGCGCAGTTGTCCATGCATGCTGGATGCTCGTGAAGTGTTGACATAATCGTAGATAGGGTACGAACCAGAGGCCCTGACTGGAGACCCTGTCCCGGGACAGCTGGACCCGGTCACGTGGGGCGGGGGGTCGACGAGTGTGGGACTTAAATCGACCAATGGCCGGGGAGACGGGGGGCGTTCGACCGTGTCTCCCTGACAATTGGGATTGGTGGTGGATAGGGAATCTTCCCGGTCCGAGTGATTTATCGTCAACATTGGGACCGACTCGTCTCCAGATCCTACGAAACAACAATGAGAAGACAACATCAAACATCAACAACAACAACAACAATAACACCAACAGGCTACGCTACAAAGAAACAGATCGTTAGCACACAAAGAGAGATACGTGACTGTGAAGATATAGATATACAGGTGCATATACAAGAATGCATTTGCACATTCATAGATGTGCAAACTAGACAGAAACAAATGCGCAGTGTAACATTCCGTAGTTATTTTAGTGCGCAGGTGTGCAGAAGTCAGCAGGTGCAATGGAAACTAGTATTCATAGTGTTGGTTTTAAATTCGGATTCAGAAACGTGTTCTGCTGTAGCGACCTGTATATCCGCCTAAATCTTACACATCTTAAATCGTGATTTCAGTTGCAGGAATTTCGATAGATTTGGTTTTGCCTCAATCACAAAAAGTGGGGCGTCCTTTTGTTGGTGCTGATTAACTGGACGAATGTGGTCTATTTCTAATCCAGTTAAATTTAATAATCAAGTGTTATGGATTGGTGCGTTAGGCAAAACGTCTAAATGTAAGCGTTTTGTCATCTAGAAGAGAAACTATCTTCCTCGATGTTTCCGTTTGCCTCCTGCAAACTCCGCTTATCCGAACTACACAACAGTTCAATGCTAACAGCGAAGTGTAGAATTGCCGTTACGCGCGTCTTAGTGACCATGACAGGACAAGTTTAGTTACACAAGCTTAGTGATACAATTCTTAAAAAATAAACAGTGCTATCAAAATACCCTTTTTATACAAACTTCCTAAGAATTTAACCTAATAGAAGGAGTTATACATAATTTGTTTTTCCATTTCAAATATCTATACGCCAATTATGTTAATAAAACGCTCAACTCTGAATTGTGTACGAACTTATATAAACACTGCAATGACGCTGATACAGTGGGATCGTGTGGGATCATGCGGGATCATGCGGGATCAATCAGCACGCGTTTCACGGAATTTCATAAATTTTAGATGTATAAAGCAACCCATCCACCTAAATGCCAGGTGTGAGTTGCTGTTAAACTGTTGACGGTGAAGCTGATCACTGGTTCATGCAGACGAACGTACCGTGCGTACAAGACTGTACGAAGTATGTATATCTAATTCAAAATATAGTGTATACAACAAGAGTAAATACATTCAGTGAGCAATACAGAACGATACAGACGACATGGTAAACGTATGTGGAATTGTTCGAACAAAGCAAAGCGACAGTGCTGCCACTCGTCGGTGAACGTTATCACAACGAGCGTTCGATTCGTTCACACAGCTGTTTACGAACATACGTGCCTTAAATCAGTATGCAACACTTATCATTAAAACGAACAACTTAAGTATGTAATGAAACAGATATAATGATAACCATTATTATTACATATGTTTTTTAGAATGATGTTAGAAATACTAGTTAATAGTCCAATTTCGTGCAGAATAATCTTTTCCCTTGTCAAATGCAATACGATCCGTTCACACTAATAACAAAGGTGTGCAGTATACTGCATCTGTCATAAGGTACACAGCACGTTCCGTTTGTCTTATCGTACGCAGTATGTTCCGTTTACTCTGTCGCGTGCCGTGTGTTCAACTTAGCACGTGACGTTTCCCGTATTATTTTTCGAAGTGTGCACCACACGCTCAATCACTGCACAGTTATTGCCTGCAGTGGGTCATATCGATTTTTGCGTGAAATGTGAACTGTTGTCATTGCTGTATTTACAGTGCATTTCATCATCTCATGACATTTGAACTACATCAATTCAGGTTCGGCATTAAACCCGCTAATTATTGAATAGTCATGCTCAGTCAGTTTACAAATATACAGGTACTAGTACACACACATGCAGGAGCAACTAATTGTTAGTAATTGTACGGTTGTACATATTACTGAACAAGCATCTTTTTCGCTAATAATAAATCGACATTCGGTATTTATTTATATATTTATTTATATCTATATTTATATTTGAACAAATTAAACTTTCAGTGATGAATATATTTTAACACTTATGATTTCCATCCTAGTTATGTGAAATAAAAAGTGAGGTTAGAAATAGCGAAACAGATGCACGCTGCGCTCGTGAGAGAAAAGGAATAGAGAGGTGGAGAGATGGAGAGACGGGGGAGAGTGGGAGAGGGAGAGAGAGAGACGGCGGAGAGTGGGAGAGGGAGAGAGAGACGGGGGAGAGTGGGAGAGGGAGAGAGAGAGACGGCGGAGAGTGGGAGAGGGAGAGAGAGACGGGGGAGAGTGGGAGAGGGAGAGAGAGACGTGGGAGAGTGGGAGAGGGAGAGAGAGACGGGGGAGAGTGGGAGAGGGAGAGAGAGACGGGGGAGAGTGGGAGAGGGAGAGAGAGACGGGGGAGAGTGGGAGAGGGAGAGAGAGACGGGGGAGAGTGGGAGAGGGAGAGAGAGACGGTCTGAGATACAAATAGAGAGATTGGAAGAAGATGGCAGAGAGAGGGACAGATAGAGACAGAGAGACAGAGAGAGGGGGAGAGAGGGAGGGAGGGAGGGAGGGGGAGGGAGGGGGAGGGAGGGAGGGAGGGAGGGAGGGAAGGAGGGAGGGAGGAAGAGAGAGATGGAGACAATGAAATACGTAGATAATGAGACAAAAAGGTAGATATATAAACTGAAACATAGTTATCTTATGAAACAGAAGCAGAACCGGTTCTACCCAAACAAGATTCTTACCTCAAATTACCAGTATCAAAAAAAAAAAACGCGACCGACGATTGCACCATTCTAAAAGAACTACTGATGTAGCGATCCATTCCGTAAGAAAACAAGCATCTATGCAACCGCGGAATCACGCGACACCGCTACATAGCTACGTGGCTACATAGCTAACCCGACACCACCATGCAGCATGCGCTCGCGCCGTGGGGCCTCGTTATTACGACCACCAGCCACCAGTGTAAACACACTGACTCGAGCACGTGGCGGTGGCCAATGGCCGGAGTGACATTGAAGCCAGCACGCGTATGTGACAAGCGGTAACCGCATGCGAGAATCAACGGCGATATACCATACCTGTGTGTTCTACCAGTGGCGAGAAACCAGCTACAAACACAAAGACATGGAGGCTGCAACGAGACTCAAGCGACGGCGGTATATCGATTGACCCAGGATGAACCCAACAGCGGGAGCAGAGGTACCGGTTTGCTGACATGTTGGCTCCAAAACAAAACGTGCCGCGAGTGGAAATGATACGTTACCAATATCGTGTCACGTTCGCAAACATACGTTGATTCACGGGAGCTCGGTGTGGAAACGTGACAGCGTACCGGGAACTACCGCAACGTAAAACGTGACAGCCTACAGTCTTGCACGTATGCATGAAAAAAAACGCGATACAGTGCCGAGCACGTCTGCACAATGACAACGTGACATACATCCAGGCACCTCTGCTCCCGTTAGCACACAAAGGGACTATGTGGATAAGCAAGTAGAGGCGTACGACAGTGGTAAGCGTCAAGCAGAAACAACACGAAACGGTAACACAACAGTTTTACAATAACAATTATTCAAACCGTATAATTGTTCCTATATGGAGTAGAGCTATCTTTTCAATTGCTGACACTTTTAATTCATTTACGATGAGGTTTTCCAACGATGTTGCTATCGTAGACATTTTCATTCCTTAAGTTATCCTGACTAAGCTTCTTTTGTATATACATTGTGTTTTATAACCTACGACATTGTCCGTGCGTTTGCTTATACAATACGCATGTTCGCAACTACACACCAATGCGCTACGTACAACACTGTGCTAACCGCAGGTCTGGTACATATAATAAACACACGCGCCTCCACAAACACTCGCTCGTGAGCCTCTAAAATGGGACACTTTAAAACGGTGATTCGGACGTTACACAGAAGAGGCGCCACGGGTTATAATATATTTGAACGTGAACTCTGCCCGTCTTTGGGGCTCTCCCACCCCGGGGCTTGGCCACACACGTCCTCACAGTCACGCGCCAGTCTCGCAAACTCTTCGACTACGGGCAAACAGAAAAACGGCCGGCACACTTACTACGGAAAGGCATCATTTCCTGGATGGCGCCAGCTTGGGCTTAAAAGAGAAGAGAAAACACTTAGAACCTGGCGATCCTGCCCGCGGCGAAGCTACGCTCTAGCTACGCACATTATAGAATCGCGATGCTACGTAGCGTAGCGCGAGAGTGTCTAGAAAGTATGTGCATCACATTTGCTGGCAATGATTGTTCGCATTACAGTTGTATCTTCTTTTGTGGCATTTTGATTCCATAGCATTTAAAACTTACAAATGTACATGTCAGACAGCAGTTGGAAATCAGAAGTGAAGAACCATTGATATTAAGAGCCAAATCAAGGGTTGTGTCTAAAATATAATTTATAGTTATGATAATGATAATGGTGGTCTTTATTGATAATATTTTTGTCATTTTGACAAAGTTGTCGTAATGATATATAGTGATATTTTGTATTAAAAAAAAAGATACCGTAATTAACAACTAGTAATTCCATAATGATAATAATGGTACTAGTAATGATGACAAAGTTATGAAACATATTCATTAGTGATTCCAACCATGCATGGAATAGCTGTCAACGAGGCAGTTCACCCGACCGAATGTGAGAGCAGGTTCTATGAAATGTGCGTATTTACAGCGATAGCTAGGCCCAGTTCACAAGGGATGTCACACACATTAACACGATACAACGGCGAACGAGGTGCTCCTAGACATAGTGCTATAAACTCGAGTTCTCGCACCGCGCACTGCTAAACAGTTAGGCCCCGGTTACACAGAGAAAGTTGGTTACACAGAGAAAGTTGGTCCGAATTAGCTGTGCATTTCAAGTAAATGTGATGGTTAATTATGACTTAGTCAATCCTTAAAAAATAATATAATAAATAATATATATATATATATATATATATATATATATATATATATATATATATATATATATATATATATATATATATATATATATATATATATATATATATATATATATGGCACATGACTCTCATGGCACATGTGACTCTGATGAGTCATTTCATTTAGTATTTAGTCGTATAAATAATATTTGGCTTAACGAATCCGGACAAAATACCGACCAAATGAGCGTAAATAGCTGTGAAATGATTTGTTATAAATTATGTATAATAGGTATTCAGTTAGTGAATATGTAGCAATGACCACAATTGTATTTTTTTCAGTCTAGGCACGATATGTCGAGAAGGAAAACACCAGCGACCTAAGTAAAATATGTATCATGATCTAAAATGTGATTGCGCTTGTATTACTCTGTTATACGTTTGTATTACTCTGTTATACGTTTGTTTTGTGTGGGCCTTAAGTTATATACGCACACGGAATGTTATATATCTTAAAGTCTGGTATATCAACATGCATGATTACGAGCTACCCATGTCACTTAATGGGCTATGTGACGGCAGGGTAGCCATGCACCAGAAAAGTCAACGATACATGCGCATGACAATGGCATGTGTGCGAATAGATAATGCAACATAAGAAATACAAATATTCACATTCCTGCAAGAATAGTCATTCAGATGCTGCATACGTTAAGTGTAGACCGGTTATGTGTGTGCTTGAATAGTGCATGTGACAGTAACGTATTAGGAATCATGAAGAATATTACATTCGCGTGAACAGGTCAGATGCAAGTACTTAGTACTACGCAACTATAGAGCACAAATGCAAGTACCACAAAGTACAAAATACTACGCAAACGGGACCCAGGGTGGATTCTACTGTCGAGATAATGAAATAGATAATGTCGAGATAATGTCGTCCAAGTATAATCGAACGCCTTGCGTCAACAACTTGCATGCAGATCAGCAGAACTGTTCCTGAAATTTGATGAGAGATCACGACTGTCATTTCTTCGTGCGACAAAACTCCCATCACTTGGGTTAAGGACGAGCTCCTTCGCCGGTCGACAGTGGGCTCCTTCGGGACGTGTTGCTTGACAAAACAGTTAGCTTGAAGCACAGACGTCTATATATGGTTTAAAGAAAAGCGCTACAACGCAAAAAAAAACGCCTCATAAGCAAATGGAAAAGGACATTCTGACGCATAAGTCAAGCCGTTTAGTGAGATCGTCAACTGGAGTTCGAGTAACGTGGTATTTATCGCGTTCACGAAGTCAGCCTCGTTTTCGAACTCAAGTATAACCGTGGACGCGGATTCCTTTGAACTGGGGGATGACATAATTGCAGGCATTCAAACAAAAAATTTAATGAAACGAAAATTGGGGATCCAACGATGAGCTGGCTTCTTGACAGTATTGATATGCGACACTGCTCATGCGCACGGGCGTATGTGGACGTTGTGCGCGTGCTACGTCACACCATGTGATCCTATCAAACATAGGTACATGCAACGCGCGTCTTTATTCGAATGTTTCGTGCATGATATAGTAAGCACGCCCGTGAATCAACTCCCAGGAAACCACCAAATGAATAACGGGGCTACACACGAAAGTGTCGCTTGCAGAAATGCTTAAGTTCTCGAAGGAACAACGCAAGAAAGTATAATGCTAAAAATCAGGTCCCGGATGTAACGCAGCGGGCCGATGCAATGCATGACGGCTACAAAATATTTAACAAGGAGTGTAAATCAAAAGGTCCTCCGACAACCCGGAGGGATAGAAGTGAGAACTATGAAAATATCAATGAATATAAGACGGCTTTATCGTGCAGCCGCTGATACTGTCCGTCCGAGTAAGTCGTATTTAAGAGAGGTATACAAAACCAAATTCGGCCGAGACGCCGCAAGATACCTGCTGCCAATGAAAAATTCTGCCAATGCTGCGCCTGCAACACTGCAACAGAACATGTCAATGAAAGTGTGTGTGTATATATATATATGTATAGGCCTATGTATATAATTTTGTATATTGGATGAAACAATGTTTGTAAAACCACGCACGCACGCATGCACGCACGCATGCACGCACGCACGCACGCACGCACACGAACACGCACACACACACACACACACACACACCAACACGCACACACACACACACACACACACACACACACACACACACACACACACACACACCAACACGCACACACACACACATACCATAGTATATGTGTGCGTATGTGTGATCGCTTCACCTAGCTAACGCGGCCGTTGTTAGCCGTCACGTTTGAGAGTATCACACCATCGTAGGCTACGCCATCATGCCGTAGTTCGTGAACGGGAATGACATAACATTTTACACCTGCACACGTCTTTGTTTGGCAGCGTGCAGGTGTTCGTAGCCATGCTGCAGCACAATTAGTGGAATTTCCAAGAAATGCCAACTATCGTGAACGCCACCGATGCAACACTCGATAACTGTTATTAACGATATTCTAATGTGTGAGCAATAAAATGTCAAATGACGTCACAAACCTGTCCGGAGCATCGTTTGTATTGCACAACTGTGTGGCGTTGAGAATAGTTAAAGGGCGTAATCAAAACTGCTAGCCGCACACAGGACAAACCGACTGTTTGGTCTTTACTTAATTTTGATAGCATCATTGGGTAAGAATACGTTGGTGAAAGTCGTCGCGTTAATAATACAAACTATTTAAATTGTACTACATACAATAAATGTAGATGTGCGGAAGGGAGAAGGGGTTTGTTGAGAAAAGGGGGGAGTGAGAAAGTGGGGAAGTGGGGAAGTGTGGAAGTGTGGTCTCGCAGGAAAGTGGCAGACCAGAGAAGACATCGTTTTGGATTTACAGGAAAATCAACAGACGTGTGCGCTGGATAGAGGAGATTCCCTGGGTCAGGACAATAACACTCATTAATTGAGACTTTGGGGTACCGACGCAGCCACGTTTCTTCTGCTCACCATGCCATCTGGCGAACAGAAGAAGAGCTAACTCCCAAAATTCAGTTCTTGAAGAAAACAACCGAAACTAGTCGAAATATCCAAAATGAGTTAAGTTCATAGTTGAGTCGAGAAGAAAATTGTGGTGATAGTACACGCACACGCACACGCACACGCACACGCACACACACGAACACACACACACACACACACGTGAACCTACAACATGGACAATGTATGCACTGAAAACGCGCAAGTATCTGTAATACAACCATCTTAACTTTTCAACATCGGACAAATACATTCACCGACGTCGCCAAGCCCGCCCGCCCGCCCGCCCGCCCGCCCGCCCGCCCGCCCGCCCGCCCGCCCGCCCGCCCGCCCGCCCGCCCGCCCGCCCGCCCGCCGCCCGCCCGCCCGCCCGCCCGCCCGCCCGCCCGCCCCGCCCGCCCCGCCCGCCCGCCCGCCCGCCCGCCCGCCCGCCCGCCCGCCCGCCCGCCCGCCCGCCCGCCCGCCCGCCCGCCCGCCCGCCCGCCCGCCCGCCCGCCCGCCCGCCCGCCCGCCCGCCCGCCCGCCCGCCCGCCCGCCCGCCCGCCCGCCCGCCCGCCCGCCCGCCCGCCCGCCCGCCCGCCCGCCCGCCCGCCCGCCCGCCCGCCCGCCCGCCCGCCCGCCCGCCCGCCCGCCCGTTCCCGGGCCGCGACAGTGTTGTACTCACCCAGTCTGTTCAGATTGATTTTGCTGTCCGTGGGATGGTTGTGTTTTATAGCGTTCATGCGCCGGTTTTGCTGCGGGTTCTGCCCCACCATGCCGTGCCTCGTCGTCGGCGCCTTCGGCCGGACGGCCTCGACGGGAAGCACTCGGCGTCGCTTCTTCGGCAGCTTCGCCCGAGCCTGCGTGTGTGAGTAGAAGAGCGCAAAGTTACTGACGATGACGGGCACGGGCAGTGCTATGGTTAGTACGCCGGCGAGCGCACAGAGGGCGCCGACGAACATACCGACGTACGTCTTTGGCGCCATGTCGCCGTACCCGACTGTTGTCATGGTTACGATCGCCCACCACAGCCCGACTGGTATCGACGTGAAGTCGTTTTTCGGGTTATACTGTATCCGCTCGGCGTAGTAGATGAGCGACGCAAAAACGACGATGCCGAGGATGAGGAAGAAGATGAGGAGGCTGAGTTCGTGCGCGCTCGCCTTGAACGTGTGGATGAGGATCTTCAGGCCGCCCGAGTGGCGCGTTAGCTTGAAGAGGCGCATGATGCGGATGATGCTGAAGAACTCGAGGATGTCGTTCTCCTTCTGCAGTCGCGTCAGCAGGAAGTCGAGGTAGAACGACAGGGTCGCGACGACGTCGATGACGTTGACGGGCGCGCGGATGAAGTCGAGCTTGTTCGGAGCCACGATGAAGCGTATGATGATCTCGAACGTGAACCACGCGTTGCACGTGCACTCGACGTAGAAGAACGCGTCGTGCGGCTCCGTGCGCTTCTTGATCAGTGTCCAGAAGACGGTGTTGTTGGCGTCACCGCGCGACATCGTCATGTTCTGGATGATGGGCACGCGCATGTTCGGGTGCGTCTTGAGGCAGAACGACAGGATCGACACGACGATGAAGAAGACGGAAGTCGTCGCCATCACCTGCAACACGACACGCTTCGGTAAACACACGCTACGCGACACGCTCCTGTGAACACACGCTACCGGACACGCTCCGATGAGCACGAGCAAACTGCACGACACCCTCGTGTTAGCACAATCTACATACGTGACACGCTCCGGTGAGCACAAAGACACGCTCCACTGAACGCCTGACAATAGTTTCATCATTAGCCATTTCATAGCAAAACTATCCAACAATAGCAACATAATTGATACGTTTATAATTGCTGCAAGTCTAACAGTTGTCATAACAACAGTTGTCATAACAACAACAAAATCAACAGCAACAGCTATAACAACGAATATAGTAACATCACCATAAATGTTACTAACGATGAAACTAAAAACTTGTCATATAACAGTGCTAATATAAATGGCTGCATAAAAGAAACAATCATTAGTGTCACGATTAAGTAAAGTAACAACAGAAAAGATACTTCTAATTTTGCAACAGCTGGCATTACTACTTACTACTACTTATTAAAGCACTACTACTTTATTTTTAGTAACAAATCATAAACATATTTCGTGGAATAATTAGGTGTACAGTTTCGCATTGTACGGTTTCGATCCGTCCACGCTGCCTCAATGCACGCAGCTATACAAATTAGTACAGCACTAGAGCTATGTGAACGAACACTATCGCGTAGTAACTGCAAAGCGGTTGAGTGGTTCCCGGATATGTTGAATTGCTGTAGTGATGACCGGACCGGTCATATAAACCGGCATCAACCAGTGAGATGCATACACAATAACACAACAATAAAGACTATGCACGAATATTGTTGTACGTAAAATCACCCGCTGCGAAGCTGCGGTGCTTTGTGTACAGTTTTACCAATTCTCTTACGAAGTCATACACACAGTTGAGTCTGTGCTATTGTAGGCTGTGAAGCCTGGACAATGACGTCTAAATTAGAACAGCATTTAGACGGTTGCTACACCAGTAAGCTGATGATGGCATTAACGATGCAGCCAGCACGACGCACACAGCGAGCCGTATGGGGAGATTCCAAAACTATCAGATAAGATCAGCGAGCGAAAAATGTTTTTCTTAAGCAACTATTCCAAGAGTGACAATGAACCAGTGTCCCGCCTGGTGCACTGGTTGCTAACACTTGGATGGAGGAGACCAGTGAACCGCGTACAGACATGATTAGTGTTTAAGCGCCGAACGCCGACGCGAACGTTCTACGTTTTACGTCACAGCTGTTTGCGGTCCAATCTGAGGTAAACGCTTGATCTGGCGTTCGACCCGAAGTTCGTACGCGAAAATTAATAATCTGCGTAAGCACAAACGTGCCCTTATTTCGTACGTAAACACTTATACTAATTGAAAAGTAACTATACAGTGTCATAGTTCAACCTTGTAGAACACACACGTATACAGAAAGTTGAGTTTGAAATACATATCAACAAGTTAGACGTATTTCTAAACAATTTAAACTAAATGTTAAACTCAATCAATCATAGATGTCATACATGGCTATACCTACCAATTTCCCACTGTAGCGGATTTTTATCTAATGTATATTCCGATATGACTGTAGTCGTATAAGCGCTAACTGTGCGTTTTGTTAATGTTGCTTTGCTCAGACATCGACGCGGGATTTGCAGTAAACACCGATGTTGGAGACGACGCCTGATCTGGCGTTCGCGTTCGGCGCTTACATGTGGTTGCCAATCGTGTCTATGGACACCATGAAACACAGGCTTGGAAAAAGAGGATATTAAGATCGCAATGCAAGATCGAAATATATGGAGAGTCATCGTGATTCGAGGAACTCACACGACATAAGCAAATTACCCACTCACAACGAGGCTGATTTAAAACGAAGGAAGAAACTTTCTCATTATAAATATATATATATATATATTCATCATGCACGTGCGAGAACGGAGCATATCACAATTAGCCGTCTGAGCGATGATACATCACGAATGTCGTTTCCGTCTCCTTGTGTTCGTATTAAAACGTGCATACATCCCGCATTGTCGCCCACGACACGACGATGGCGTCGCTTCATCTCGACAGCAAATCACATTTGACGCGCACAGTTCGAGTAATTGACGTTAACAAGACGGCGCCCACGAATTGCTTCAACCGCAACGATTCGAACTCGTTATAATCGAAATGACGCCGACGGGACAGGTGACGTAAACGTTAACGGATCCTACTGGGAATTAGCTTTATTTTGCGTCTACGATTGTTCCAGATGTCTGCGATAAACGATTGCTGTCAGCTATGCGAGTCGAGTGGCGACGGGTCCTCATTAAGCAAATGTTCACGTCAACGGTTTCATTCGGAGCGTCCTCCTTGACACCTTGTCGCGTTTTTCACGAGAACGTGCGCAGCTAGATGCCACAAGGATGCTAATGAACCGCATGCTGGATTTGTCAGCTGAGTGCAAGGATAGCGAGGCGGCGGTCGGCGCGACATTGTATCTTCCGTTGACCTCTTATGCTTTAGATAGAAACAGGCCCGTTTCACGGAGCCCAAGGAGCTCTCTGAACCCACATTCGTCTCTCAAGTTAGGTCATTCGGGTTAACAATGTCATATCGGTCGTGCAAACACCCATGCGAGGCGGATTAACAATGTCCTGTGGGTCGTGTAAACACCCATGTGAGACGGTGACAATATCGTGTGAATGGGTAAACCTAAACACACATAATTTTGTTGCGCATCGTCACGCGATGCGGTGTCGCCGAACAATGTTAATAGTGATTAGTTGTCCCACTGGCTGGACGACACAGTGTCGCCCAGCCAGCTGCATGCATCATTTCATGAAAGTATCACAAAAACGATGCGTCCAGTTGGTTGGACAACAATGTGTCGCCCGATCAATCGGACAACTAATCGTACGTGTGAACGGCCCTTTAGTGCTGCTGTCGGCCATTGCCCAGGTGGACAAACCAAGGCATGCGACAGAGCTCGGATGCCCATGTTCTTGCCCGCCGTTTTCTCGGCAGCACACTAGTCGCAACGTGCCATCCTCGCACCGTCGCTAATTACGTCGGCACGTAACGTATACCGCTGAACCTCCCCGCAGTAACGCGCTCGCTAATAGTCGGGCAAGTGCTATTTGAACTGGTCTATCGTATCCGAGTTGCAATAAAAACTGAATGTGTGGACGAATCACTACTGTTTTCCATTGGCGACAATGTTAACGGCTTTTTCCTTATGCTGTTCGCAAATGTATACGTTAAGTATTGTAAAAATCAACTATGTTTACACGTATTTTTTCATCAATCTGCTGGACAACGTTCGTCAACTCAAGTAATGCTTTTCTCCAGAAAATCAACACATAAGATGGACACAACCAAATGGCGTCCGTCATGTTTTCAATCGCAAGGGCACGTGCATGGTTATGTTGTCAGCCAATCACTAGACATGTAAATCTGGACGCACCATAAATTTTGTAGTCAAATATGGCCACATCCCGGTTCAAGGGGGAACGTTTCAACACCACTGGCAGTGTATTAATATGACATGAACTGTGAATTACACAATGCCCTGACCCATGTCCCCGGAGGCAGCGTTATGGGATTAACGACGGAGTAGCGAGTTTATTGGTCCGACAAAACGAGTCACCGCCAGAAGAAGAGACCGGCTTTAAACGACTGCGCTAGACTAGCCGCGAGTTAACAGCGAGGTGAGAGTGAAACACGCGCCAACTGACAGCATAATGTGTGGAGCGATGAGGCAAGACGTGACAAACTGATACTATGGTTAAGGAAATAGTCCATATTTAATTGCCCCTGCAATCCATTGGACACACTTCTTGCAGTTGCCGTCACTGACGATAGCTATATTTGCCACACATACATGCATGCATGTATGTGTGGCAAATATAGCTTGCATGCATGCATGCATACATACATACATGCATACACACATACATATACATACATACATACATACATACATACATACATACATACATACATACATACATACATACATACATACATACATACATAATTTTTTTTACAACTGGTCTGCCTAAAGATGGTCGCGAATTGTGACTCAGTTCGTGCGTTGCTGAATGAGTATGTCCCAACAAACGCTGACTTTGTGAATGAAATATGCTGTTAAATTTGCAGTGCTACAATTATTTGATTAATAAATCATGAAGCTAACTTTAGGGGGCCGCTGTGTGCCAGGGAGGTTTAAAATTTATTATGCTTATTATTAATAAACGATGTTGTCTTTTTCTTTCGCACACGCACGCGCGCGCGCACTAACGCAGGCACGCACGCATACATGTAATCGTTAAACATGTTATCATGAACAAGGACGCGCAAGTTTTCTCCAGAACGGGGGACTGCCGAGGATTGACGTATGTAATGCAATTTCGAAAACAATACGTCTTGAGTTTTTTGCGGAAGGTAGCTATAGTTATAGGTGTTTTTTTTAAGTGACAAGGCGTTCATTCCAGATTTTGGGCGCAGCTACAGTTTTTTAGTTTTAGGAACATTGAAGCGTTGTTGTGAGATTAATGATCTGAGCTGCCTGTGGATATTGGAAATACGCGAAAGACTGGCCAAGCAGGGTACCTGTTGTGTAGATAGAGCATGGTATGTAAGAGTGTACAGTTTAAATTTGATTCGATATGTAACCGGAAGTCAATGTAACTGGTTAAGTAGAGATGGTGATGGTTAGAAACGAGGCGACCTGAGCACAACACGTGCAAGGCAATGTTGCACATATTGGAGTTTAGCTAAGTCTCTTTTAGCAATGTTGTTTAGCAGCGAGTTGTAACAGTCCATGCGGCTACTAATTAGTTGCAATAACAAGTCACCAAGTACGTAGCATGCATTTTATTGCATAACGTTTCCTCACACAGTCGCCATGTTCGGCAGGTCACGGAACTCGGTTTGGCGACAGACGTCCCACATTTGACAATGAAGCGCCACCTGGCGCACTAACAGAGCGCCTTCTGCGCCATCATGTTCTCGGAACATGTGAGAGCCACCTTCATTCCCCGCTCCAACAGGTCGGCGACTTCTTTGAGACAAGACACGCAGGGCAGGAACGGGCTAATCAAGACGTAGAGGAAGGCGCACAAACCGGCCACCCACCAGCCGATAAATAGCAGAATGAGGAGCCAGACAATCGACCAGACGATTTCGATTCCACCCATGTCTGGTCAGACGACGATGGCTCGGTCAGAGTACGACTGTCGGAACAGGTCGGTATAGCTGCAAGCGAGTCGTACAGGTTTAGTTGTTCACTGTTGCAGACATGTGACACGACAAGGAGACTAGTGTTTTCATGAGGAATGTGCAGTGAGTATCTCGAGTGTGTAGTTGCGATAACAGCTTTGTCTCAATTCCAGATTAACATTAATGTATAAAATAGTCAACAACAACAACGGATGTACGAATATTAAGCAACACCTCTCCATCATGACTCGCAGTTCCCGACACACACGCACGCGCACGCACACACACACCTTCAGCTGTATTCGAAGCCGATTCAAACAGGATGTAATTAACTACCATGGATATAGTTAACTAGAATTATCTTCCCCACATGTAGTGCATGCCCCCACACTGGAGATATATAGGTTTCGAGTGTAGGGTCTTTCAGTATTTTATAGTAAACTATGCGTGTTTTTATGCTGCGCATCAGCAGCCTACGTATTATTCCTCAATCGGACACGATTAACGCGGTACTTGGAAAAAGAAGAAGATACTGTTAATTAAAAAGGTGATGCGACATTGTTGTCCATTGAAAAATTAAAACTGACCCTTCACGTTACCCACCGCGGCCTGGCGACTGCGAAGAGATGCGAAGTAACGAGTCCAACTACGCTGACGACTTCTAGAGACGTGAAGCAACAAGATGAGCTTCAGCTTGCAAACTTTCATACGGTTTGGTCCATAACAACGTGAAATCAAAGTGACGTCACTGGAAAGGGCGACGTTACATACGTCATCACATACGTCACAGGCGCGAACGTGAACGCCACCAGGAAAACTACCAAAGGCAGTACTTAGGTTAAATCCAAACTAGAAAAAGAAAAAGATGATGGCCAAAGGAACCATCGAAAACTACTCTTTTTTAAGACAGGGACACTTGGTAAACCTAGAAACGGCAGACAAAATGCCCGTAATGGTATAACATATTTGCAGTGCTCAATATAACACAGGTGCTACCTAGTGGACGTGAGTAATTCAGTATAATATTGTTGTTATCTTTATATAAATATTAGTGTATTATATCAAGTGTACTTCACACGGCCTGGGACCATCTGTTTAACTAGACGAGTTACTTGATTCGCCTCATCCTTGAGTAACGCCGTGTATTATGTTCTCTTTTGGAACAGAGTTTGTACTAGGTGGGCAACAGTCGTAATACAGTTGGGCTTTTTGTATGTGAATAACATTGTTACCCGGTCTACTGTTCCGCCATTATATCTCCTATGACCACCACGTTCCTCGGTTTCCGATCGAGCAACGTCACGTCCGGTACGGTAACCCTGCCGGAACAAGTATTGCCGTGCGTGTCGCTGCGAGTGTGGCGTACAAAGCTGAAATTGTTCAAAATGCTAAGTACGCACCGGGACGACAGGAGGTAGTCGGGTACTCCGTACACACCGGGACGACAGACCAGCCGTCGGCAGTTGGAGTTAGTCAGGTGCTCCGCTCTTCCCGTCTCACATTCGGTGATACATCCGACCGGGGGTTACACACCACCCGACCGGGGGTTACACACCACCAGACCGACCCATTAACGCACTGTTCTGACCCTGGCGTGAAAAACGCGAACTGTGCGCGCACACGCACGCCTTGTAGCGTGAAATCTGGTACTACAACTAAAATGGTGGCCATGTGCGGTACTGTCATTGGCTCCCTCTTCCTCAACTCCCAGTTGGTATGGAGCAGGAGTTCCACGCTAATACAACCCAATCGTAATTGGGCCGACCTCCCGACTCCCGAATCGGGGGTCGGCAGTCAGGAGTTGGGAGTCAGGGACTCATTGCACACCAAGCAGACCAACCATTTTGGTCCGACTCCAGACAGTTGGTTGGTCCTACTTGGTCGGATCGGGCTGGAGTGTACTTAGCATAACATTACACGTCTTAGGTGTTGACGAGTGACGAAGAGTTGCGTGCAGCAAACATGCCACAAGTGTCGTATTGCCGCAACCCATTGGACCGGCCACGATTCGCGTAAAGTTGGTGAACCAGTCTCGTGTCCATTCTTATGTTGACTGACCTAACGACCTTTGTTTCACCAGAAAGTCTCCAAACAGACACACAGACGAGTTGTTGTTGAAGGGGTACTCCGTATTTGTTTTTATTATTCCATAATTTAGCTTAACGTGTATTTGATTAATTATTCTTTCCACATGGTACCAGAACAAAGTTTCGCAAGTTGCATAGCGGACTTATGTGCTGCTCTCCTCGTCGTGAGTTCAACTTGGCCTATCGGTACGTGTTTACACAGCCACTCCTCGCGTCCATTGTTTTCTGGGTGATTTGATGGCTTAGCTCTAAACATTATCTTCTCCATTCCTTATTCAACTGAGAATTGGAACCTTTATTTTTCTTTTTAATACAATTGGGAACCGTTGTTTCTGCAGACGTAAAGCCTGTTTACACCAGCGATTAGTTGTTCGATTGATCGGGCGACACCGTGTCGCCCAACCAATTGAACGCATCGTTTCTTGATGCTGCTAAGAAACTAACTGTTCGTGTGAAAGGCGTTTTAGTCTACCAGTGCAGCCTTTGGTCAACACGGTTTTTCAAATGCTTTTTTTACAGTTTTTGTAGCCACGCCCAACTATATCGTCCGACGTCTCGGTGTTCGCTTTCCATCTCGTAACACTATACAACATACAAAGAAAACGACGCCGAAATCTGGCAATTGATCGATTACATTTTACTCAGCAACAACGTACGATTATATTGCTCACAACAACATAACATGTCATGCCCGCAGTGCACGCACGCGCATCTGTCCGCTAAAATTAGGTCAAAGTGATATTAGGAGACCCTGAGCACTGTAACTTCTTCCTCTCCCGCGCGAAGAAGGGCTAATCGAGCCAACATTACTACTTGACGTCCCCGATTGTCGCGCGTCTACGCAGTGGCGGCGGTATACCGTACTAAAAGAGGGCCTTGGATGCCATCATGTTCTCCGAACACGTGAGAGCAATCTTCGTTCCTCGCAAGAGGAGTTCGGCGACTTCTTTGAGACAACTCACGCATGGCAAGAACGGGCTAATCAAGACGTAGAGGTAGGCACACAATCCGGCCACCCACCAGCCGATAAATAGCAGAATCAGGAGCCAGACAATCGACCAGAAAACGTCGATGGCACCCATGTCAGATCAGACGACGATGACTCGGTCAGAGTACGACGAGCGAAGCAGATCGGTAGCTGCAAGCGAATTGTAAAAGTTTAGCTTACTTCTTGCATACATAAATAGTGTTGTCGTGTACAAAAATATGACGACATGTACGCTTTTTCTTCTTGTTAGTCACATTTTCCTTTACTTTTCCGTGGTTGACAGTCCTATGATGTCTTACTATTATAACTTATTTTAAATAAATGTTGAGAATTTACACTCTCATAACGTAGGCCAATTCATTCTACTTACTGCGACTTGCCGACTTCAACGAATCAACAAATCAACAAAGTCAGTTTCAGCCGGTACTACAGGTACAGCAGCCACGTTTTACGCCGAAACATTTTCAAACGGTTGCACCGGAACGGGAGTCAACGTGACGTCACTGGGAAGGAATGACGTAACTTGCATCATAGGCGCGTACTCAGTTCGAGGTTGATGTCGTCTGTTCACACTGTGCATGTGGTTATTTTGCTACCTAATCTTGATAAATAATCCGGGAATTCTCAACAGGGACAACACGCAGATGGAGAGAGCTACGCATTTAAGTTTGTCTGTCTCTCATATATCCATCAGTTTTGCACGTGTGGGGCTGACATTTTGTAGGCGTGTTCGGGGGCCCAGGGGGATGGTTCGTACTTTCTACAAACCGACATCCCCCACCCCCGGCGGTGCGGACATTAACGCATGACTCGGTCATACATGATTTCTGCGATTGTTCCCAGTAACGTAATCTACATCAAACGTTCACATAAGTTTTAGAGATTGAAGTTGTATCCATCATTGTTATTAGCATTGCCCTACCAAAACTAGACTGGGTACTAGCGTTGGGAATCGGTTGGAATTTCATAATCGATCATCGGTTATTATCGGATGGCATCAACCGATTAACTATCGATTATATAATTGGTTGGACCTCGTTATTAAAGACTACATATCAATTAATGTTACAATTTATATGAAGTATATATATATATATATATATATATATATATATATATATATATATATATATATATATATATATATATATATATATATATATATATATATATATATATGTTATTATATATATGTATGTATATATATACATACATATATATATACATATATATATATATATATATATATATATATATATATATATATATATATATATATATATATATATATATATATATATATATATATATATATATATATATATATGGAACTTCTTTACTCGACGGACAACATTAGAACTTGGATATGACAAATGTGATTATTCTTGATCATTTTCTAAATAAAAAATATAAATAAATTAATATTTTAGATGTTATGTAATTTGTTTATTCAAACCTTCCAGTGGTGCTGCCAGTCTTGTTTACAGTGTTTTATTTAAACATCCACAACAGTTCGAATTTATTAATTGACGATATGTGCCGAATGCAGACATGATTTTTGCCTTTGCATAATGCTTCCGAACATGCCGTGCGAACCTTTGTTCGATTATTCTTGTTTGCATAGTTTGCAAATCGCTTTTGTCATGTCCAAGTATTTTTTGGTCGAGGGGCCGTCTTTCTGCTAGTAAAACCCGAAATATTTCCATACCCGAGACCGGGCTTTGCCACTCGGGTAGTCTCGCATTTCATCTGTCGAACATGTCATATTTCGTAACCAATGACACGTGGGGTCGCGAACCTATTTAAAGCCTTTGTTTCGCATTTTCTCCGATAATCGATTGTGGATTTCATAATCGATCATCACATCGCTAAAACCCAACCAATCGATGCTCGATTATAATCGATCGTCGGAACAGCACTACTGGGTTATGCAAGAAGTCATAACATCTTGCAGTGACAATCCCTTCTCCCGTGGGTCGCCGGGAAACTAGCAAGGCGAGTAATAAACAACAGCATTTAGATGTGTCGTTTATTTAAATGACTCGTTCAATCCTCAAGCCCTGTAAGAATACACGTGGTTTGATGTAGATCCAGTGGGCTTCAAAGAACACAGACAACGAATGTGAGATTTAATATAATCCAAATGTGTATGTTCGAATGCGCGTGCACCTGCGCGGATCGCATCACCCTCGTCAAACCGTTCACAAAATTAATGTGATCAGGACACTGCTTGAATATGCTACTGTTTCTTTAGGCAGTCCCTTTTTCTTTTTCCAGTTGGAGTCCACATTTCAGCACATGGGCCAAGTATGTACATATCTTCCTTCTGATAGTTGTTGAGATGTTCACCTGTTGACACTCTTCCCTTGCTTCTCTGTTGGCTTTGTGTTCACCCGTCGACACTCTTCCCTTGCTTCTCTGTTGGCTTTGTGTTCACCCGTTGACACTCTTCCCTTGCTTCTCTGTTGGCTTTGTGTTCACCCGTTGACACTCTCCCTTGCTTATCTGTTGGTTTTATGTTCACCTGTTGACACTCTTCCCTTGCTTCTCTGTTGGTTTTGTGTTCTCCTGTTGACACTCATCCCTTGCTTCTCTGTTGGCTTTGTGTTCACCCGTTGACACTCATCCCTTGCTTCTCTGTTGGCTTTGTGTTCACCCGTTGACACTCTCCCTTGCTTATCTGTTGGTTTTATGTTCACCTGTTGACACTCTTCCCTTGCTTCTCTGTTGGCTTTGTGTTCTTCTGTTGACACTCTTCCCTTGCTTCTCTGTTGGCTTTGTGTTCTTCTGTTGACACTCTTCCCTTGCTTCTCTGTTGGCTTTGTGTTCTCGCCAGTGGATTCCTTTTAGAATACACATGCCCTTCAGCGACATATATAAAATGATACGATACCACTTACTTCTTACGACACTTCTTCCCGTGACATCCGCCTGACACATCCTATTCCAAATAATCAGAAGAAGATGATTAAATTATAGGAAACTGAGCTCAAAGGCGAATTCTAAACAAAATGATTATTCAATGTCGAAATCAGTATGTAATATAGTGAACCTACAAGTTGTCAACGGATTGATGGATACGCTATGGAGCTAGAGAGGGTAAACACGGTAAAAAATATAAATCTTCTAATGACGGCGAAAGTGTATTATGTTTTTTACTGAACTAACCCTAATAACGAGTTAATTCCAAAGAAAAGGTCCAGTAACCACCGAGGAAGCCCTAGTTCCAAAGTCACCAACAACTCGAAGTTGAACAGGCCCTTTGGTCCGCGGTGAAGAACACGTTATACAAATCTGGATATGACCTATCCGGTGGATTATATTTTGAAATACTCCGTGAGTCAACTACGTATTGAGGCCGGTCTCCGTGAACTAATGAACATAAACGATGTGTGTGAACGTCGAAGCAATCAATAAAGATGATCCGCAGAGTGTAGACACAAGTGAATTAATACTAGCGACGCACAACGTGCCAAAAACCACCGTGTTTTATTAGGCTACGGTGGTAATATTCCTAAAGCTACAGTTCTTTAAAGTTGGACTATTTATAAAACAAACTGCAAGCCGTGGTTGGCATATTGTTGTCTCGTTCATATTCCTTTGCAGGAAATGTAAGAACTTGAATCGTGGGGATTAAGGTGAAATTATTAGACTTAAAAGTAATATGAATTCACTCGGCGCTAGAAGCTTTCGAGTGGCTCTGGTTGCGAGAGATGATGACGTCTACATCGTGACAGTGACGTGACGTGACGTGACGTGACGTGACAGTCTGTTTCCTCGGTGCCCCTAGTGAAATTGTTTTCGTATAAATCCGCTCAGCATAAATTATTCCCTTCCAGTTCACCGACCGCGTCAGTACCCAAACGAGCCATTCTGCATAAGGTAAACTTATTACGTAAGATAGTTGTGTTGACAGTTAAATCCGTCTTGGGTAGGCACGTCTTTTGCTAAGTTCAAACTACGATGTCGTCTCACCGGTCACATCCGAGTAATACTTAGCCTTTTATGTTTCACGTAACGCGTAACTTAATGCAGTTATCATAAAATGGAATTTGAAAGCCGTCAAGTTTATTCAACAGGAACGAACTTGTAGGCTGCTGGGGTATGTAGCTCCTGTGACCTTACGACACGGACGAGAGTCCTTAAACTTAGTACGTTGAGGTATTGACAGCACAACAACACATGAACTCCATTTTGTGGCACTTCGTCGATGACTACACATGCAGATTCCGTATCCGAACCTTCTCCCGCACGTCGTTGTACAAAGCGGTGGACTCGCCTGTCAAGTTACGATACATTCACCATGACATGGTGGTGACAGTCGCGAAATGACCGATTTTGCAAATGGTGCTCGCCTCGTGCTCAGGAGACTGGAGGACGCCTCGTGCTCAGGAGACTGGAGGACGCCTCGTGCTCAGGAGGCTGGAGGACGCCTCGTGCTCAGGAGACTGGAGGACGCTTCGTGCTCAGGAGACTGGAGGAAGCCTCAGGAGGCTGGAGGAAGTGGGTTTGAAACCTCAATCATGCGGCCCTCTAAGTGGTTTCATAAAAAAAAAACAATTTGCCTTCTTGCCTAGCATCAGTTATATGGGTGAGTAGTTGAAAATATAAAATACCCTGTGCAAACGTACAACATATCGTAGACTCACACATTTGTGACTTGTCGACGATTCATGTATATCATGTCATTTATTCGTGTATATTATATCGTGGATTCAAGTATATCATATTGTGGATTCATATATATATATATATTATATCGTGGATTCAAGTATATCATATTGTGGATTCATATATATATATATATATATATATATATATATATATATATATATATATATATATATATATATATATATATATATATATATATATATATATATATATATATATATATATATATATATATATATTATATCGTGGATTCATGTACGTTATATCGTGGACTCACACATGTGTAACCTGTCGTAGACTCATAAATGTGTAACCTGTCGTGAACTCACAAATCTGCAACCTGCTGTGAACTCACTGACATAAACTGGCACTTTCTATAAGCCACTGTACAATACTTGCACGCATATTTGATACAGAATATTACATTTATTTATCTATTCGCGTGTTTCATCGATGTGATTTTAAACTGCTAACATAGCAGTCATCTCGTGAGTGTTTCCCCGTGAGTGCATACGTGATGAACGCGGACTATCCAATCTAGACGACGCACTATCGACTTTTGTCACGGTGGCAGGACGTGTTTCTACGCAACGAGAACATGACATCTCGTCAATATCTCTCTCGGCGGCCACCGCTTACGCCGCCGGCGTGTAGGAGTGTATTGTTACGTTTCATCTCAGCGTAGAATCGGATCCACGGTTTAGCCAGGCTCTCGTGTATTCTTCGTTTTAGCACATACATCAAACACGGTCTGGGTGCCAGCTCAGCAGCTGCGCAACTGAGTGCAAGATAACGCTGGAGGTGTGTTAACCAACAGCTTTCGTGTAGTAATCACATCGCGGCTAAACGCTTTCCAGTTCATTTGTAGAAACAGGTACACCAGGGTGTGAGCTGAAGAAAGGTTTGAACCGTCCTGTGCACCGGATATCGTGTTATATAGGAATATATCTTTACGTTGAATGCGCGCAAACAGACTCGGCATTTCTCAAACGGACACCCTGGATCTGCGGCCGTAAATATATACATCATTTATCCGCAGTCGTGGTTAGATCGCCGATTCTTTCAACTGCAGATGTCGTTAATGCCATCTAGCGGAATAAGAAAAAACATTCATCCGGGACATTTGGTCGACTAGCCCGGATGTCGAACAAGCCATGTAGCGTTGAATAGTGGCGTTTGGTCGCTTTCCCCAAGTCCTTTCCGACACAGTCACCAGCGTCATTTATTGTTTACAATATAAAACACCAATGCATTAAACGTGTAAAAACGAATTAGTGGAACCTTGGTTATCTTAGTATCTGAATCATCAAGATTAACACAAACTAAACATGTTATTGCAACACCACCGTTAGTGTTCGATTGTTCTCAATTTCAGGCAGGCATCCTTGACAATTGCCGTGTCCATAAAACTATTTCTTATCTAGGGGCCTGAGTACTGGAAACTGATACCCGGGTTAGCACGCAAGCTTGATGCATTCTAGAACAGATGTATCACGAAGATTCAAATATGTTCCAATACGATCACAAACGAAGAGCTGCTCGGCCAAACAGACTCAACATCACTGGCCATATAGATAAAGAGACAGAGTCGGAGGGCATCTATGCCGAATGCCACCTGTCGCATTGCCCAAGACAGCTTACGCTGGACATCTATGCCGAATGCCACCTGTCGCATTGCCCATGACAGCCTTACGCTGGACATCTATGCCGAATGCCACCTGTCGCATTGCCCAAGACAGCTTACTCTGGACATCTATGCCGAATGCCACCTGTCGCATTGCCCAAGACAGCCTTACGCTGGACATCTATGCCGAATGCCACCTGTCGCATTGCCCAAGACAGCTTACTCTGGACATCTATGCCGAATGCCACCTGTCGCATTGCCCAAGACAGCCTTACGCTGGACATCTATGCCGAATGCCACCTGTCGCATTTCCCAAGACAGCCTTACGCTGGACATCTATGCCGAATGCCACCTGTCGCATTGCCCAAGACAGCCTTACGCTGGACATCTATGCCGAATGCCACCTGTCGCATTGCCCAAGACAGCTTACGCTGGACATCTATGCCGAATGCCACCTGTCGCATTGCCTAAGACAGCCTTACGGTGGACATCTATGCCGAATGCCACCTGTCGCATTGCCCAAGACAGCCTTACGCTGGACATCTATGCCGAATGCCACCTGTCGCATTGCCCAAGACAGCTTACGCTGGACATCTATGCCGAATGCCACATGTCGCATTGCCCAAGACAGCCTTACGCTGGACATCTATGCCGAATGCCACCTGTCGCATTGCCCAAGACAGCCTTACGCTGGACAGCTGAAGGAAGAAGGGGACGATCGCCCGAAGGAAACACGGAGAAGGATCGTGGGAAAGGAGGTGAAAGCACGCGACCGCTTAGTTCAATACATTCCGAGGTCTGAAGGTGTAAACGACGTCGCGTTACTTGCAAAAGAACAATATAGATTGGACATAATAAAGTACTCATTCTCACACAGGACGAAAAATCAATGGAACAAATCATCTACCGACCCTGTTATTTAGCAGTGTAAATATGTTTAAACATAACATCGACACATATCTGCTAAGGGCGGGTTATACATAAATTAAGCCAAAGTGTGTTGCACTGGGTGGAAATATTGTTAAATCTTTTTAAACCGACCCCATTAACCCTGTCGTAAAACTGTTCCATTTTCACCAGTTTAAGTGCGTAAACAAACGCGTGCCACTCTTGAAAAACGTACTTCCGACGAAATAGATTGACGCAGGTGAAACGCGGTCGACTGACAATATCGCAGCTTATATGGTAATATGATCCTTATGTGCAGTGCCTTTATAATGATGTATATTGTCGATACGTTATTGGTATCATGGCAACGCGAACAGACGGCCTTGAGTTGCATCAATAAATACACAAACAACACACGTAATATATATCCAATTCCATTTCCAATTCTCTACAGTAATTGGTACGTCTGATTAAATCACACATAGCTACTTAACTCGGACGAGATAGAAATGTAAATCGTTGCTGGAGACTGGCATCCTCCAACGAATGAGTGATGCACCTAATTGAATGTGTGCGCGCGCGTGTGCATGGGTACTAGCCGGTGTGCGTGCGCTTTTTGCGTCTTTGTTGTGGTGGCATGCAGACACACGCACGCACGCACGCACGCACGCACGCACACGCACGCACGCACGCACACACACACGCACATGCACACACACACACACACACATGCACTCGCACCTAACCGCACGCATACAATAATGGGAATTTTAATATTATACGTACGGGTAATATGTATAATAAATGTATAATTATTTGCTTACTCATCTCAAATGTGAAATATATGTACATCGTTGCGCGACAGACTTGAAAGAATTAAGACACACGGATTAGCGCGATGCTCTTTAGTGTACGGCCACGAGTCTTGTTATTTGTCACAATTATTTACATAGACGCATTGGCACGTCTTATCATCTGAATCGCCGAAACATCGATCTCCATGGCAACACAGTTGATATGGATATTATCAGTGATTTGTCGCATTGTCGCAACTATATATAGCGACACGCTGCATTTATTCAGCAAGTGTCCGTAAAATCGCTGTCTGCGTTAATATAATTATTCTGGATGTATTCTTCCTTCAAGCGGTGTAGTGGTTGTTGCATAGCGAGTCTCTGTTGGAGCGGCCAGTAAATCTTACTGCGGCTGTGCTTTTCTATTCGGCCAGATTGTTTCAAATATCGAGGGCAATATTATTTTTTCTTCTACTTAATTGGAACCGTGTTTTTTACATAATTGTTCTCAATTCATTTTCACTCAAGATATCTTACCTTAAATAGTCCTAACAAAAACATGTGTATAGCTACGTAAAACAGAAGGCTATTAGAGTTTTCAGTTTCAAACAACCGCTTTGAAATTAATCAATACGTTCACATCCATATCTAATTTATATCGACCAAACATGTTAACGGTGCAAATAATATGACGATGTAATTAAAGTTCATCGCGGGCACCTTCCGGAATTGCACAGTCACTTCGGCCGCCTGGGCACTTTGTTCGGCATCGTAGCCACTTCGACGCGGTGGTTGTGGACGCGTTGAATGTCGCCTCACAGAAGGAAGAATAACCAGAATAGAATAAACAGAGGACATAAAGTTACGTTAGTGAATGAACAGTGTAGATATGGTCATCTTACAAAATATATATATATATATATATATATATATATATATATATATATATATATATATATATATATACGTTAGTGAATGAACAGTGTAGATGTGGTCATCTATTATAAATATATATATATATATATATATATATATATATATATACGTTAGTGAATGAACAGTGTAGATGTGGTCATCTTACAAATCTGTCATATATATATATATATATATATATATATATATATATATATATATATATATATATATATATATATATATATATATATATATATATATATATATATATATATATATATATATATATATATATATATATATAATATACGTGACCGTTGTGTACTGACCAGTGGCCGAAAATTAACTCCGAGCTCGCAGCTACTTGCGCAAATCGATTCACAAAAGCTACACTGGACTGCACTGGCCACAGACGACGACAATTAATTTATCTATCGACGCTCACGGTAATGGCGTAACGCGATAGCGTGGTGCGGAGAAAAACATATCACACACGTGACCTGCGTTGACTCGGCCAAATATAGATTCCCGGTCGTCGTCTCATCTTGGCAGGACTCTGATTGCCTTTCCTTCAACACAAAGTAGCGTAGCGCCGAAACAATTTCAGCTTATGCGATTTCAGTGATTTCATTTGCCATGAAGTGACTGTATTCAGCCGGCAAGGTCAGTACGCTTGAAATGTCGGCCCTTTGCGTTGCGATGACGGTATGTTACGGAGCGGATTTGAAGACGCGTAGGGATGTTGGTGGTGACTTTCCCGAAATAGCTGTAAGCATGTTAATATGTGTGTTAATATTGCGTGGAATGCGCGTTTGCGACAAGGTTAAAAGAGCCAGAATTAAGCAATGCGTACGCAATAACGATATATTGATATCATAATCCACCAGAATCTACATTATTGTGGGTATTCGTGCCACATATACAGTGGTTACGTATCAGTAATCCGTGCAGACCTGCTAATCGAGCAAGACGGTTCGCACTTTGTTGATCGTTGTCTGACTGGAAGGCGCTCGGCGCTGGAGAATCGACTGCCCGCCGACGACTGCAACGTGACTCCGTCAGAGCCGCCTTCCTCGGGTCGCCGATCAAACGGTTAACGCAGTGAGCGTTCTCGCGTTCCGGCGATGCATCACGTCGCCACGATGACCGTAATTTGTGCACGACGTCGTTCGCAATAACGGGAAATGAGAACTGATGCGCGAACCGGGGCGCCTGATTGACTTGGCGGAGCAGCGTCGCCTCGTTCTCGGCCGGGGAAGAGGCAGGTAGTGTTGTCTTGCCGTGTCGTCTTTGTCGCGGATGACGTCAGCTCGTCGGGCATTTTATGGTCAACACTAACACGTGTTGTCTACCCGTGTAGTGCATATCTGTGTTTAATATTATGTTTGTTGTGCTGTGGATGTTCGGACTATCATTAGGTATCCTTACTTTCCACTGTGTTTCTGCCGGCTTGTCAACGGAAGCTAACCAACTTGCTACAACGTCAAACAGTCGGACGAAGAACAGCACATGAGGGTTGCCAGGGAAACGTCAGATTCATGTTGTGAACGACAGGTAAAGAAGCTAGTCACAGAAATCCGGACAAGAAGTTGGAATTGGATCGGACACATTCCGAAAGTGAAAGAAAAAAGTACTACCATATACACCCGACGCCAAACAGAAGGTGCATCGCCGAGAGACAACCTGGAGAAAAACTGTATAAAAAGACAAACGAGAACTGGGGGGAGTCGTGGACCGAAGTTAAACAGGTGGCCAAATAGTGTGACCTGGATGAAGTGTACTGTAGTCTTATTGGTCACCGTACTCATGGAGGACAGGAGACGTGAGGTGACGTGAGGAGACATGAGGTGACGTGATGAAGTGCACTGTAGTCTTATTGGTCACCGTACTCATGGAGGATAGGAGACGTGAGGTGACGTGAGGAGACGTGAGGTGACGTGAGGTGACGTGATGTGACGTGAGGTGACGTGATGAAGTGCACGGTAGTCTTATTGGTCACCATACTCATGGAGGATAGGAGACGTGAGGTGACGTGAGGAGACGTGAGGTGACGTGATGAAGTGCACTGTAGTCTTATTGGTCACCGTACTCATGGAGGATAGGAGACGTGAGGTGACGTGAGGAGACGTGAGGTGACGTGAGGTGACGTGATGTGACGTGAGGTGACGTGATGAAGTGCACGGTAGTCTTATTGGTCACCATACTCATGGAGGATAGGAGACGTGAGGTGACGTGAGGAGACGTGAGGTGACGTGATGAAGTGCACTGTAGTCTTATTGGTCACCGTACTCATGGAGGGTAGGAGACGTGAGGTGACGTGAGGTGACGTGAGGTGACGTGATGAAGTGCACTGTAGTCTTATTGGTCACCATACTCATGGAGGATAGGAGACGTGAGGTGACGTTAGGAGACGTGAGAAGACGTGAGGTGACGTGAGGAGACGTGAGGTGACATGAGGAGACGTGAGGTGACGCGTGGAGAGCAGAACCACCGTCATCGAAGGCTCTACCAACCGACAACTGAAGAGGAGAACGGAGAACAGAGAAGAGCAGAGAACAGAGAAGAGCGGAGAACAGAGAAGAGCGGAGAACAGAGAAGAGCGGAGAACAGGAGAAGAGCGGAAAACAGAGAAGAGCGGAGAACAGAGAAGAGCGGAGAACAGAGAAGAGCAGAGAACAGAGAAGAGCGGAGAACAGGAGAAGAGCAGAGAACAGGAGAAGAGCGGAGGACAGAGAAGAGCGGAGAACAGAAGAAGAGCGGAGAACAGAGAAGAGTGGAGAACAGGAGAAGAGCGGAGAACAGAGAAGAGCGGAGAACAGAGAAGAGCGGAGAACAGAGAAGAGCAGAGAACAGGAGAAGAGCTGAGAACAGGAGAAGAGCGGAGAACAGAAAAGAGCAGAGAACAGAGAAGAGCAGAGAACAGAGAAGAGCGGAGAACAGAGAAGAGCGGAGAACAGAGAAAAGCAGAGAACAGAGAAGAGTGGAGAACAATCCATTGTCCATTCCACGGTAGCACAGGACGGATGCATAATGTGCCATAATCGCCATCATCAACAGCCTCATCGTCGTTCTTATACTCGTTGTCGTCGTCGGCATATGATCCTTATAGTTACTAGTTACCATTGTCGATAAAGTCAAAGGTTCGGTTCTCGTGCAGCGAGCTGTCGGGACTGGACAGGAGAACTTCATTTCAACCATTTCAGACCTATTCATTCTAATACCAACTGTACTATCTGGAAATAATTCAACCCCACTGTGATCAATACGCGAAATACATTCATAGCTCATAATTCCATCGCCGGTCCATTGTCACATGCCCAAGTATACTGAATAGCCAAGAGAACGATATCGTTACTAATGGTTTCTGCTATAATATTTAAGTTTGTGACTTTGCCCACAACACGAGAAATGCTGGAATGTGTACAGACGGTCCTTTTCAAGTTTCATATCAGAGGTATGTAGGAGCAAGTGGTCTAGCACAACCTTTCTTAACATATTACAACACGTAGCCCGGATTTAACAAGGACGTAACGTAGAGTTACAAGCCCGAATTGGAATGTGGATAAGGAAACCATTGGCTTATCGAAACTCCACCACTACCATTCTGCGTGAGGCCCGCCCAGATATCAGTCAGTTCTGTTGTTAGAAAAACTTATAGTCAGTAGCTAATTTGTTACACCGATTTCGTGAAATTATTTATTTCTTATATCAGCACAGTCACTTTACTACAGGCGCTTCGTGTGTATAAAATAGTTATATAGATAATTTTTTGAAAACGTTATCCGTACTTGTTAGGTGGTGCGTCCATGTGATCTTAAACATAACATTTTGATTTGTCTACTTAATACAAGATTGATAGAGCGTAGATCAATAGCGTAAATTATGAAGCCATGGATACGGTCTAACTGAATCCATCGATATACGCGTTTGCTTTAAATAGTGTGCTATTTTATACCGCGCTCATATTTCAGATGCTATTGACGATGCTTGCTCAAACAAATGTTAATGTTATTATGCGTGTGCAGTGCTCGGGTTTTCAAAAAGGAGGTTCGAGCGTACACAATCAGCCGAGGATTGCTGGGTTGATTTCTGAAATATGCTACAGTTAAGCAAAATGATTTCAAAAAGGGAATCCCCAGAAGACAGGCATGCAATGCGAGTTACCTGTTTGTGTATATGCCACGCTGTGTGCGCAAATAAAGATATTATACTATTATTAATGTTATTGTGTCTTCTTTCTTACCAGTAATTATAGCCTTAAGACAAACGGGGATCTTCAACACATCCTTGTTGGTGTCACTGGCGTGCGAGTTGTCAGTTTCCTTATTCAGGATGACGGTAATCCACACAGTTCGCTTTGTGCCGTCGACCCTGGCCTGGGCGACGACGACGAAACGCACATTTGCATATCGTGTTAACGACCCGGTAGTGAATTAAAAGTGCGGGTTAAAGTTCGCGTTAATCTTAAAGGTGCTTAAATTTTTGCCAGTCTCATTTCAAATCATTTTTGCAAAAAAAAAAACCTACCTTACATCCACTGCGACATGCAAGCTCGTTTGTGCAACTTTTGTATGTAGTTTTTTGGTGAAATTATCAGACAAACTATTAAATTAGTTAATGCTTGTTCAACTTTGGATATCTACTATTTTGATCCTTACTAGATGTAACGACTGAAGTCAATTATTTTGATGATTTGAAAAAAATAGCAGGATCTCCATAAATCGACTGCGGATGTTACATAAACTATTGACACATTACATTTTTGGATACCATTGAACCGGATTTGCGATATAGGCTAAATCAGTCGAGGAAGCAATTTTGATATTCCACACTCAGTACATAGGATATCACTGTTACTGAGTCTCTGAGAGTTGTGACTATACGATCTATTAAGGAAGAGGGCGGGCGTTTATTGGAAATTGGGTATTTATTAGAACAAATATTGCTATTACTAAATGATACTGGTATTATTAGTGTACTGATATTATTGTCCCAACGAGATTCAGCGATCTCCAAAAATCAGATTCAATGACCTCAAAAAACAGCACGAAAACAATGTGGCCTTCTTTTGCCTCCTAAAACCCGAAATAGGTGATGTCTTACCATGAGTGTTTGCTATCTTGGATTTTTGTGTTTTACGTGAAAATCTGGAAAACTCCTAAAATGAACCGAACTAAAATGAACTATTATGTCCTCATGCTAGATGCGAAACTTTTATCCGCCCAGTAACGATAATCTTTAAAAATGTCGCTTAGCAACCTGCGGGTCCTATGTAGCTGCCGATTACCGTCACAACACAGCGCCTGGCGTTGCACGAAGCTTCATCGCCGGCATCGCGTAATTAGAGTTATCGACTGACAGTCGGTGAAGCCGCACGTGACGTCACAGCCGTCCAACACTCGTGACCTAACGCTGCTCTTCAGCGGAATGTACGACGATTGTCATTGGTTAGTTGATACGGAGCTGGGGTTTCGCATAAAGAAAATGCCCCACTTTCCTTAATTTGTCGATCTCAAACACCAATCGTGTTTTTTCAGCGTTTCCATTTTCACTTCGATAATTGCCATAAGACGACCTCAAGGCATGTCGTAAAACTGTTACATTTTATTTAATCACCAATCGTGTTTTTTCAGCGTTTCCATTTTCACTTCGATAACTGCCATAAGACGACCTCAAGGCATGTCGTAAAACCGTTACATTTTATTTAATCACCAATCGTGTTTTTTCAGCGTTTCCATTTTCACTTCGATAATTGCCGTAAGGCGACCTCAAGGCATGTCGTAAAACTGTTACGTTTTATTTAATCACCAATCGTGTTTGTTCAGCGTTTCCATTTTCACTTCAATTAATGCTTGACCACACATTAATTAATTTAATAGTCTGTCTGACGGTTTCACAAAAACGACATACACAAGTTGCACAAACGAGCTAGCATATTGCAGTGGATACTAGGTAGAGTTTTCGTAACATTAATATGAAATGAGACTAGCGAAAAAATCGATCTGTGGAGGAACCTTTAAACAATTAAAATAGTTGTTCATTCCTTTTAACCGAGTCCACGACGCGTAGTAACACATCGATGTAGTAACACGTCGATGTAGTAACATATCGATGTAGTAACACATCGATGTAGTAATATATCGATGTAGTAACACGTCGATGTAGTAACACGTCGATGTAGTAACACGTCGATGTAGTAACACATCGATGTAGTACCACGTCGATGTAGTAAAACATCGATGTAGTAACACGTCGATGTAGTAACACGTCGATGTAGTAACAAATCGATGTAGTAACACGTCGATGTAGTAACACATCGATGTAGTAACACATCGATGTAGTAACACGTCGATGTAGTAACAAATCGATGTAGTAACACGTCGATGTAGTAACACGTCGATGTAGTAACACGTCGATGTAGTAACACGTCGATGTAGTAACACGTCGATGTAGTAACACATCGATGCGACTGCGGGATTCGTCCGCGCACTCGACTGGTATTTTCTTCTCTCTCGACGATTTTGCCGTTTCTGGAAAACACGATCAACTCCTGGCTCGTATTCCCTCGAACGACTGACAAGTTCATAACTAACGTGTTCCGTAAATATTGCGGCACAACTGCTCCCGTGATCACTCGCTGAATGCACGCTTGTATCGAATACCAAAATAATATGGCGAATTTAAGATTACACAACAAGCCTTGACTGAAATTCAACATATATTACGTGATACTTCAGTAGACATATTCAGCATTTTTGCACATCGGATGATATTTATTTATTTACCCAAATATTTCACGGGTGGGGCAGTTTTGTCGACATGTTTACGGAACACCGGAGTTACGAATCCAGAGAAGACGGGCCCTGCGCGTAAGGGTTCAGCCTACTGTTACGTTTACCATTGGTGACCATGTTAACGTTTTACACGATTATAAGAAAACGGGACCATCAAAAATTCTGAAGCTTCTTTCTTGCCGTTGTCATCATCTCATTGACATGCTGGTTGAATTTTGTCAAAATCACATATTTATAACTCTTTTAAATTCGAGAAGACGGGCCCTGCGCGTAAGCCTGACACAATGCTGTTGCAGCTCGTGCTCCGGCCTGAGCCTGACGCTATCAACAACTTGTCCGTGACTGACACGTCCGCCGCCATGTCGTAGGCCGTCGAACGTCACAAGAAGGAGGCTGTCGCTTAGACGCTATTGCGTCGCAATAAAACGCCAACACTAAACGCATTCCGTGGCGGTCGTAACGATGTGTTTATGACGACAGGTGACAAAGTGCCTCCATTACCGCCGGAGGCATAAAACGCGCGCACGTCATTCGCCACTACAAGGACGGCCCGCGACGACGCCATAGACGCGCGCCTCTGTCCGCCACTTCCGTTTCGCGTTGACGCAGCACGGCACGTGACAACGCATGCGCACACCGGAAGTCCGCTTCCGCAGCGACATTGTTCGCGGTTGACGCCGAACACAATGTCGTTTGACACAGCATGTCTATATTTGTCTTCTGTTGATCGCGCGGAGCCGGGTCTAATAACGATTTCATGCAAATGCGCGGCGTATGACAATATTTAGAAAATAGCATAAATATCGCTGATTGAATGTGTTTTGTGTAAATTTGCAAGTTTTTTGTTCGATATCGACAATAATGTCAAGATCTGCGGTGTGATTTCATCACTGGAAAACATGTGTCATGTTTGAATATGTATTGCACTGATAGTAAAACACGAGCCACTAGCACGCCACATGAACATACTACAACGTTGTCAAGGCAATGACGTGTGTATCGCCAATTAATGGCTCCGCATCGACGGTGCGCTTCCGTTCACACGCTGTCTCGATTACACGCACGCACGCACGCACGCACGCACACACGCACGCACGCACCTAGCAGTCAGGCAGACAGACAGACAAACAGTTAGACTGACTCACTGACTGACGCACGCACGCACGCACGCACGCACGCACGTACGCACGCACGCACGCACGCGCCACACACACGCGCACATACGCACGCACGCACACACACACATACACGCATGCAGGCGAGGAGCGCAGTATTGAATGAGGTATATTAGTGAAACATTTAAGTGTTCACATATCTGCCTGACACAAGAGTTATGCGTAGAACATACTATGAGATATATCATAGGGTGTAATCAACCATGACAGAACTTGAATTAGGAAAAACAATTAGGCTGATGTGAAAGTTCCAAAGCTGTATTGAATTTTAGCCCGAAGTATCGGGTTAATTAGAGAATGCGTGACGTACACGCCTAGGGAGAAGTGCGCTGTATCTATGTATTCGTCTATAAACAATAGTTAGATCCAATTAAGAACAAAGCTTACAGCCCCGGAGGCAGAATCAGAAGAAGATCGTTGGTGTGTTAGAATTGATACAAATAAGAACTACTAGTTTACTGGTTGACAACACTACATACCTGGAAACAAAGACTGAGCTCAAACTAAAATATTCTGAATGTTGAATATCACTAGTGATATTCTTCTCAAATATAAGTTAGTAGGACTCAACAGGCCTCCGTGATCAAAGTTATGCATATGATGGCCGAGAAGGGTCATCGCTGTTGTGTGCTGAATTTGGTAACGCGATCAAGCGATGAGGCGATGGTGTGGTGCGATGGAACGATGGAGCTAGGTTTTAGTTAAACAAGATTTAGCAAGATTGTCATCCAAAACAAGGCAAATGGACAAGGAAAACATTGGCTTATTAAAAGTCGAACATTGTTTCATCTACGTGTAACCCGCCCTCCTGAGATATGTGTCAACCGTGTTTTTAAACATATTCACGCTGTTAGCAGTTACACAATCTGTAGATAATTTGATCCATTCATTTATTGTCCTCTGTGAGAACGAGTACTTCCTAATATACAATCTGCACTGACCCTTTACTAATGTTACCTCAAGTCCTCCAGTTCTACTATCTTTCTTGAGTGATAGCAAAATAGTTGTATCAATATTTTCATACCCATTCAATATCTTAAAAACTTCAATTTGATTTCCTCTTAACACAAGAAGTTTGTTATGTCACATTCTTTTAGGCGTTCTTCATAACTAAGGTATATCAGTTCTATTCGGTCAAGCGTATTTATATCCTTCTTACAATATGGTCTACAGTATTCTAAACGTGGCCTCCTATTGCGTTATACAGAAGTATAATTAGCTCTTTTTCCTTAGGTGTTATATTTCTCCTAATCAACCCAATAATTTGATTACCCTTTGAAGCTGCAATACCACACTGCTCTGAAACTTTCATATCAGCGCTTATTATTACTCCTAAATGTATTTCTTGTAAGGTAGTACCTAGAACAGTATCTCCCATTTTATAGTTTACATCCAAAGTCCCGTGTCCTGTATGTAGGCATTTACATTTCCCAAAATTTAATAACACCTGCCATTTTTCAGACCATTTAACTAATTTGTCTAGATCGTTTTGTAAATATTGTTTATCACCATCATATTTAACCTTTCTAAACACTTTTGTGTCATCCGCAAATTTCAGTACGTTGCTTATTATAATATCGTCCAAGTTATTAATATATATTAATTAAGAATAATAAAGGTCCTAATAATGATCTCAAAACTGATTTCCAGTTTGAAATCTCCCCATCTGCTACAACACGCTGTCTTCTGTCGGTCAGCCATTGTTCTATCCAGTCAATTATGCCATCCCCGATACCATGGGTTTTTAATTTAAGTAGCAATCTTTGATATGGCACTTTGTCGAATGCTTCCTGAAAGCCTAAGTAGATATCATCCACTGATGATCCTTCGTCTATCCACTCAGTGATTTCTTCCAAAAAACATAACGTATTTGTTAAGCATAACGTCGTTTGTTTAGGAATCCATGTTCAGATGGATTTAAGAAGGTATGCCTAACAAGGAAGACCACCAAGAGGTATTTACCTTTCTAATAATTTACAAATCACTGGTGTTAAACTCACTGGTCTGTTATTCTCTGACTTATTTATCGAACCATTTTTAAATAATTTATGTTTGTTCGTCCATTCAACAGGAGCAACCCCCTCTTTCAATGACAAGTTGAACACTCTTACAAGTGGTATACTGATTTGTTCTGCTGTTTCCATGGGTAGTTTTGGCGGAATAGCGTCCACTCCAGGTGATTTATTATCCTTCATTGCATTTTTTCTTAGCTACTATTTCTGGAATTACAATTAACTTCCCTAAGTAGTCCAATTTAGCCTCCTGAAATTTAGCATCTGGAACTGGTAATGAACTGATATCCTTTCTGGTAAACAATGAACTGAAGTATCCATTTAGGTCATCCGCCAATTAAAAAACCTTGTGATATTATATTTCCAGCTCTGTCTTCTAGTGGTCCAAACTTGTCCCGTACGTAGTGTTTGCTCCTGACATACGCATAAAAAACTCTTGCTGTCATTTGTTCATGTTACATGCTAACTGTTGCTCATAACTGCATTTAGATTTTCTAATTTCATTCGTAGCTGCACTAAGTGCTTCTTTGTAAGTTGTGTAGTCGTCATCCTGATACGCTTATAAACCCTTCACATAGTTTGCGTTTACGCTATTTTTAATAGCTTCTTTTGACAAGTATTTCTTTCTAGACAGTTTTCCTTGTTTTTCAAGGGAACAAATTGTTCAATGATACTCTCAATTTCATATTTTATATTGTTCCAACATTCAATTGCGGTCTTATTCCTCAGCATGTTATTCCAACCTAGCTTTGCTAAGTATTTTATCATATCTTTATATTTACCTTTGTGGAAGTTTCTCCTGTATTTAATTTTTATTTTTACTTTCTGGTTTTATTTTGGTGTTAAAATGTATTTGATTATGATCACTGCTTCATGAAGGCAAGTAAACTGGAGCAACGTGGAATGAACGAAATTGCCCAAGCTTCGAAACGGCAGCAATATGAATTGAACGTGGGTCATCTCAAAAACAGTGCCACGTTCTAACAACTAGACCAATGCGCCCCACTATCGTGCATAACATCACAAATTCTGAAACTTCTTTCCTGCCGTTGTCATCATCTCATTGACATGCTGGTAGAGTTTTGTCAAAATCACATATTTCTAAGTTTCTTAAAATGGCTGAACGTGCCATACCCGTCAAAGTTTACACATTTCTGTATAAATTACTATGCACACGTGCCTTGTGGCGAAAAGTTGCCAAAAATCCTTCCGCCTATTGAAATCATCTAAACATCCACGGTTACACTGCTAACATATTCTACCAGCAAACTGACCCATGTGTCTGCTCAAATGCAGTTATGTCAGATGATATGATTTTTTTTTAATTACACGTATCTAAAATTAGTGTGCCCTACATTCGTATTGTAACACACCAGGAAGTCTAACTGAGGCATGATTCCTACATGTGACACGGGTAACGCGATCATGTGCTACAGTCGCCGCCACGCCTTTCGCGATCTGGAGAACGGACATCATAGCCTGGCACAGTTGCCGGTGTAATTGCATTTGGAAGTGTCGTCTGAAATGAGGCAGAGCGCTGTCGCGTCAACTTTCCCGGCTCAAAGGCGCAGATCTATCAGGTTAGCGGCCGGCTTAGAAACCGACAGCAACGGAAGCAAGCGGTCGATACAACACCGGCCGCGCTGGTCGGTCGATGCCAAGGCGCCTCGGTGTGGCGGCCGCCATTAACAGAACAAAGGTCAAATGAAGCGCGCGCACCTGTCGACGCCCATCCGACTCTCCGGCTAATTTCGCCGCGTGTGGCCGCGCACACGCCCGTGTAGCGACAGGCCCTCGGGCTATGTTCGCATCGTATAGCGAGCGGGTGGTGGGTGTCGTCTGCGTTGTCGCGGCCCCTGAGTCGCGGAGATGGAGAGTCCGTGCGGGCTGAGAGGAGGGATGGAGTGCTCGCAGGATGCGAGACGTTGTAGCACTCATACACGCGAAAGCACTTCTTCGATTTGCGTATCCACTTCAGGATTGGCCAATTCTCTTTGCGAAACCGGCGTCGTTCTCCGGCTATTCTACAAGCCGCTGTCACTGTTCCGAAGACATATGTGATGTCTTTCTCCCATGTTTGTCGTGGCTGGCCTCTGCTTCTCTTCCCTGCCACCCTTCCCTCCAATACTGTCTTTGTCGTGGCTGGCCTCTGCTTCTCTTCCCTGTCACTCTTCCCTCCAGTACTGTCTTTGTCGTGGCTGGCCTCTGCTTCTATCCCCTGCCACTCTTCCCTCCAATACTGTCTTTGCCGTGGCTGGCCTCTGCTTCTCTTCCCTGTCACTCTTCCCTCCAATACTGCCTTTGTCGTGGCTGGCCTCTGCTTCTCTTCCCTTTCACTCTTCCCTCCGGTACTGTCTTTGTCGTGGCTGGCCTCTGCTTCTCTTCCCTGCCACCCTTCCCTCCAATACTGTGTTTGTCGTGGCTGGCCTCTGCTTCTCTTCCCTGTCACTCTTCCCTCCAGTACTGTCTTTGTCGTGGCTGGCCTCTGCTTCTCTTCCCTGCCACTCTTCCCTCCAGTACTGTCTTTGTCGTGGCTGGCCTCTGCTTCTCTTCCCTGCCACTCTTCCCTCCAGTACTGTCTTTGTCGTGGCTGGCCTCTGCTTCTCTTCCCTGTCACTCTTCCCTCCAGTACTGTCTTTGTCGTGGCTGGCCTCTGCTTCTCTTCCCTGCCACTCTTCCCTCCAGTACTGTCTTTGTCGTGGCTGGCCTCTGCTTCTCTTCCCTGCCACTCTTCCCTCCAGTACTGTCTTTGTCGTGGCTGGCCTCTGCTTCTCTTCCCTGTCACTCTTCCCTCCAGCACTGTCTTTGTCGTGGCTGGCCTCTGCTTCTCTTCCCTGCCACTCTTCCCTCCAGCACTGTCTTTGTCGTGGCTGGCCTCTGCTTCTCTTCCCTGCCACTCTTCCCTCCAGTACTGTCTTTGTCGTGGCTGGCCTCTGTTTCTCTTCCCTTTCACTCTTCCCTCCAATACTGTTTTTGTCGTGGCTGGCCTCTGCTTCTCTTCCCTGCCACTCTTCCCTCCGGTACTGTCTTTGTCGTGGCTGGCCTCTGCTTCTCTTCCCTGCCACTCTTCCCTCCAGTACTGTCTTTGTCGTGGCTGGCCTCTGCTTCTCTTCCCTGCCACTCTTCCCTCCAGTACTGTCTTTGTCGTGGCTGGCCTCTGTTTCTCTTCCCTTTCACTCTTCCCTCCAGTACTGTCTTTGTCGTGGCTGGCCTCTGCTTCTCTTCCCTGCCAATCTTCCCTCCAGTAGTGTTTTTCCAACCCTCTTAATGCGGCCAACATATTTCAGTTGTTGACACTACAAAATCCCATACAGTGATCTCTTACCGTATATAAAGATGCTTTTCAAACGTTCAGATATTTATTTAGGAAATAACTGTCATTGAAGCTAACCAGGTATTGCCATTGGTGTATGAGGCACATAGAGAAGATTGCGAGGCACACTGGGATGTGTATCAGGCACAGACAGGTGTATGAAGCACATATAAAGGCATATGAGGCACACAGTGAGGTGTACGAGACACACAGACAGGTGTGTCAGGCACATGGAGAAGTGTGTGATGCACATTGAGATGTGTATATGTTATATAGTTCATCCGATATCCGATAGACTATGGAGATAGACAGACAAAGAACGTGTAACACATGAGACAACCTGTATTCAAACCTTACTGATGCAGTTCGAAGCTGTATAGCTTCGGGTACCTGGCAATATGTAAGTATATAAATGGACATAATCAGAGACTGTGACATCGCCTGTCAATGCAATTGCTCTGTCAGATTCGAACTAGCCGCAGGGGCAGAGCATGGAACGTGAATCATTAGTTCGTCTTATTTCCCTCGGTGCCCTGCGGGGTGGGGGCCACATCACGTAATCTTCTCGACCAGTCATCTCCATCCGTCGCCGACCTTTGCCATTCTGTCTCGCTGTATCACTAACGTTTAATGTTTATTGACTTACACAGCACCAAGTCTATACAACTACTAATTATACCTTCACATTTACATTTACAAATCTATGCAACGACTAATTATACGTTCACATTTACATCCGAATGTTTCCTTCTGACAGTCAAAATGGATCTAAAATCACTTTTAAGGGGGTTCCAAAATAGCTAAGGGGGACACGACATAAGCAGGTTTTGATTTGTTTTGATTTAGATAATTATTTGAACACGTGATTGTCTACTCATTAACTACACTGCCTTTGTTTACTAGCTTACCTTAGCATATCCAACATATTAGTGTCATGTAGGATGTAGGATCCACGTTCGATTTTGTACGCGATCATGTCGTCCGTCATAATACAACCTTATGACTAAAGCAAAACGAATATCCCTGATAAGGACGAAACCGTTCTCCAGCTTCTAGAGGCCGGTATAGCGCGAAGGTTTTTAAAAAGAGGTACGTTCTTATATAGCGCGGTATCCAGTCCTTGGAACTGCTCAAATCGCTTTACACTCTTCATCTGTTTATCCCAACCCCTACTCGACCTCTCTAGGAAGCATTCAGCTGCAATTACTGCGCGAACACTATTCCTTCACATACCCACCTCTGTCCGTAGCAGCTGAGTGCTCGTTTGTACAACTGAATGAACTGTGGCAACGTGGGGTCAACGAAACTGCCGAAGTTTCGAAACATCGGCAAGAGGATTCGAACCCGGGTTCTCTCGTTTGGGTGTCCGGTGTTCTAACGGCTACGCTACCGCCCCCCCCCCCCACCCCCAAGGCGCCATGACATAGAGCGCTGTCAACAATCAAACTCCGTTGATACACTCAGCAAAACGTCTTTTCAAAAAGGCGTCTCGTTCATGCTCTGTCCTCGCAGTCGATAACCTAAATTTAGCGGCGATGCGACATGGAGCGTTATTGGTCGATTCGCGAGAGACCGGCGTGAGATATGGAAGACTTTATGGGTCCCTGTGGCCAAGTCGGCTTCTTTGTGCGATTGTAAAACGTCAACAGTTACCGCGCGAAGACGAACTGTTTGCGCAACTATTGGATTGAACTGCAAATTTATGTGGCTCATCTCGCTGATAACGCCGCCTGTGGACGACTATTGCTGCAGACTAGCAACTGACAGTGAGTGGATCGCTACGCGGACGTCCTGTTGCCGCCATTCTACGTCATAGCATGACAGTCTCTGCACGGACGGAGGTCTACAACCATTCTACATCATAGCATGGCAGTCTCTGCACGGACGGAGGTCTACAACCATTCTACGTCATAGCATGGCACTCTCTGCACGGACGGAGGTCTACAACCATTCTACGTCATAGCATGGCACTCTCTGCACGGACGGAGGTCTACAACCATTCTACGTCATAGCATGGCACTCTCTGCACGGACGGATGTCTACAACCATTCTACGTCATAGCATGACACTCTCTGCACGGACGGAGGTCTACAGCCATTCTACGTCATAGCATGGCACTCTCTGCACGGACGGAGGTCTACAACCATTCTACGTCATAGCATGGCACTCTCTGCACGGACGGAGGTCTACAACCATTCTACGTCATAGCATGGCACTCTCCGCACGGACGGAGGTCTACAACCATTCTACGTCATAGCATGACACTCTCCGCACGGACGGAGGTCTACAACCGTTCTACGTCATAGCATGGCACTCTCTGCACGGACGGAGGTCTACAACCGTTCTACGTCATAGCATGGCACTCTCCGCACGGACGGAGGTCTACAACCGTTCTACGTCATAGCATGGCACTCTCTGCACGGACGGAGGTCTACAACCGTTCTACGTCATAGCATGGCACTCTCCGCACGGACGGAGGTCTACAACCGTTCTACGTCATAGCATGGCACTCTCTGCACGGACGGAGGTCTACAACCGTTCTACGTCATAGCATGGCACTCTCTGCACGGACGGAGGTCTACAACCGTTCTACGTCATAGCATGGCACTCTCCGCACGGACGGAGGTCTACAACCGTTCTACGTCATAGCATGGCACTCTCCGCACGGACGGAGGTCTACAACCATTCTACGTCATAGCATGGCACTCTCTGCACGGACGGAGGTCTACAACCGTTCTACGTCATAGCATGGCACTCTCTGCACGGACGGAGGTCTACAACCATTCTACGTCATAGCATGACACTCTCTGCACGGACGGAGGTCTACAACCATTCTACGTCATAGCATGGCACTCTCTGCACGGACGGATGTCTACAACCATTCTACGTCATAGCATGACACTCTCCGCACGGACGGAGGTCTACAACCATTCTACGTCATAGCATGGCACTCTCTGCACGGACGGAGGTCTACAACCATTCTACGCTACATTATGGCACTCTCTGCACGGACGGAAGTCTACAACCATTCTACGCTACAGTCTTGCACTCTCTGCATGGACAGCGGTTTACGGCCACTACGTTATAGTCTGGCGGTCTATGTTTACAGCGATTACTAACTTCAATCAAGGCATCATTAGATGAAGATTATACATGTGCGCACGCACACATGCACACACGTCCGCACGTACGTACGCACTCTCTCGGCTCGGCCGTGACACAGCCGGGTCCGTGTGGCGTGCCGCGGGAGATGGCTGCCTCTATAGAACACACGCACACGCCACTCGTCGCTTTATGTCAGTGTTTTCCGTGAGACGTCAACACGCTATAGTCGACGAATCTCCCCCGAACGTTACTGCCTATCGATCGCTGTCATTTTACGAGACGGCTGCGCGCGCACTATCGCCACAGCGCGCAAGGTGTCCGTGCTGTCGACCGCCGTCCCTATTGAATGATTTTCGACAATATGGCAGAGGAAATGTCGGTCAGACTTTTGTAGCTTGTCAATGGTCATATCGAACTGGGACTTTTTACTGTATACTGCAAAGTGTAGGCCACGATGGACAACTTACAACCACGTCGCCGGATTCTCCGCAGCAACGCCGGTTATAGAAACAAGTAGAGTACATTAAACCATTTACCCTGAACATAATGCTAATATTGAACCAGATAACGAATTCGGCAATGCAGTTGACTCCGCTTAACATATTCGCGTGTAACAGAATCAGCCTTTTAGTAGAATCAAATATAATATCATTGGGTGGACAGAATCAGCTATCTCTATTCTCGCTCTGTTGCTAGCAATTAGGCAGTTATGAATATGCTCAGGAACAGTGTCGGGGTCGGCAATCACTCACCGTCAGTTAATTGTGGCACTCGTAACAGCTAATGTCATATGTTGGCTGTGTTACTGAGAAGCTAGGTTAATGCATGTCGACTGCGATGTTATCAGCACTGACCCCAATTAAGGTGTGTTAGTTGTGTATTGTAATTATGTTGTTTGTGTCCCCAACAAGATATCGTTAGGTTTCCTTTGTCAAGTATGTACGTGCGTACGGGCATGCATGCATGCATGTGTGTGTGTATGCATTGGTCTTGTATATCATATGAATTAGTACATTTTGCCGAGCCTTTTTGAACAATCAATCAGCGATGTTCATTCGCAATGGCTAACGTACAACGATCATGTGTGCACAAACACTTGCCACGCAACACGTAGCCACTGTGAGATACGGGCGTGATCGTCGAATGCCAGGGTTCAGTGTGGCGTCTCTGCTTGACTGTCACATGTCACGACTTCAAACGACCCATATGGACGTCAACCCTACCTTCGTCGTGGGCTCCCAAATCGTGGCGTGACGCGCGACGACCTGAAATGAACAGACAAGCCCCGCCGAGCGGCCCGTAGTGGCGCTCTGTGCTCTGCCCACGACAAATACGTAACCATCTGAAAAGCAATGTCGTATTCTACCCCACGTGTTATTGTTGCTACAACGAAATATACATAAATACGCGCAATAACTGGACTGTCGACCGTCTATACGAGTCCAGACACCACCACGACAACAGGAACAGCGACAGGTCACGACGAAACGGCGATACACCGAAACGGAACTGACGTCGGCACTTTATAATCGAAGGCCATCATTTGTCCCCACTCTGTCGAGATGTGCTATGGTGAACCACAATTGTTTTAAATGTAATAATACCGGCCTTACACTAGTATCAACAATGTTCAAACTACCCGTGAACAATGCGTTCCCTCCGCATTTTACATAACACGATTTTACAATGACAAACGATGAGTCTGTGCACCCTGGATCTCATGTGCAACATTTGTGATACGCTGGTTACTACAAACCGCCACAACATTAATGATTGGACAAACGAATCATTACCAATACTTTTGTGACGTCACACTGTGACGCGATTTTGTCCACCATTCCGCTGTCGCCGTTCCTGATTATATCCAGTACGCACGGGCATCGGGGTCTAGTTTCGACACCAGCCTCACCCCACACTTCAGGGACAACAGCAACACGGACACGACACACAGACAGACCACATACCTTGGCGGCGCTAGACGAGTACGGCTCATCGAAGAGCGCCCATATTTTCGGCTTTATTCGCTGCCAGAAGCTGAGCTCTCCCGTCAGGAACTCCTCCTCGAGGCCGAACCTCTTCATGATATCCTCCTGGGTCGGCTTGTCGGTGTCGAGATCGAGCCTGTCGAGGATCTGCAGCGTCTCCTGCGTGTCCCTGTGCGTCGTGTAGGTCATCCAGCAGCAAGGCTCCACCTGGTTCGAGTCTAGCCCCCAGAACTCGAGCTCCTCTTCGAACAGCGGGCCGCACACGTCCGTCGGGTAGTGCAGCTTGCCCGTGCGGTAATAGTTGAGGATCTGCGCAAACACGCCCGGGTGTCGGTCGAAGAAGAACTCGTTGAGCACCGGGTCGTAGTTGACGAGCGCCTCGGTGAGACGCGACAGTCGCGTCGCCGGGATCTTCTTCAGCGTCGCCTTGTACGTCTCGTGACGGATGCCGCCGACGTTCAGGATGACCCGGTTGTCCGAGTCGCCCATCGTGGGCCTCGTCGGCGCTCAACGATAGCCGGCGACCAGTCGCCTCGTCGCCGCTGATTCACTTTCACTGGTGGTGGTTATTGTAAATCCTAAATTAACGGGATATGTGTGTCATCGTTCCAACTGCTAGTGGTTAGTGTATATCCAAACGCGTACGGGATTATCGGGTCATGGTCATTGGTTGATCTCGGAGTGTCGTCACGCCCTCGGGTGCATGCGCAGTAGCTTAATTTAACGAGAACACGTTGTTGGGCAATCGCGTCGTCACATTGTAATCGGTGCGTTTGCTTAATCACGTGACTGCATGCCGATCCCCTAAAGCGGCATACTCGCTGTTACGTCATATCCGTTGTTCCTTCAGCCGCGATGCGAACCTGCAGAGAGAAAATAACAAGATGAGCGTGTGGTGCACGAACGGGGGATGTGACGTCAGGACGCACTTCAGCAGGCGCGCGGGCGGATAGTGCGTACCTGGGTCCACACCTGCTGCCGATCTAATTAGACGAGCATTGATCTAGAGCGGCGACAATCAGAAGAACGACCGATGTCATGCATAATATATGCACGATAAAGCGCGTGCCTCAAATCACGCTGCGGCCGTCTCCACGCTGCCAGCGTCGTTGGGCAGCCGGCGTCCCGGCGACGTACGCGAATATATTAGCGCTCACGCTCGCTCACTCAGCTAGCGCGGCACCGACAGCACCCGACGAACCGGCAATATTCACCCGCTCCTCCACCGTCTTCTGGCGCCGCCACCGCCTCGCGTTGTCGACCACTGCCCGGTGTCCAGACGCTAAACCGCGATACGCAATTCGTATTGATTCCCGGCAAGCCGGTCGGGCGACGGAACCGTTGGCGACGGCCGACGCGCACGCAACGGCACAAATTAATATTACTATCGCAGGCGAGCGCCGGCGTTTGGCCAGTCGATAATCATCGAGAAAGCGACGTTAATTCTTCATTCTCATGGTCGGGTGCCGTCTTCCCGATGCGCGTCCGGGTTTATCGGAGTCGGCCACACGTTGTGACCGGAACGATGACGCACAGATGGCGCGGATGTACCGGCGGTGGTGGCGGCGACGTGCGGGTGTACCGGCGACGCCAACGCGGGACGCGAATGAATCAGCAAAAGCGCCGACTGGACCTGTCGATATATTAGTCCGGCGAACGTCGATAAAATGGCTGTGATGTGTCGGCTATTGGCAACAATACGCGGTCTTACCTTGCTAACGTCGGCCGTGTCTGGTGACTGTAAATATACGACTGCTTCCGTGCATACCTGACTAAATATCCAGCATCTCGGTAGACACCTACCGACGCCGCAGCGTCGCCACTCGACGGGTCTACACGGGCGAAACGGCACCGTTTGTCTGTCTGTCGCAGATTATCATCGAGGCAAGTCAACTCGCGTCATCTCGGCGGCTCGCGCGCTCAGCCAATAGCACTCGAAACGACACCGCTGACCGCCGCGATGGCGGGTGACATAAATTATTGAGGTTCATTCGCATCTCGCGAGTCTCTGCGAGTGGATGGCGCCGTGTACACGAGCTCCACTCTTATACGTTCTGATGGGACGACGCGTGTAGGCTATTAATGCCCAAATAACCAGTTTTCGTGTTCCCGATATATATATATATATATATATATATATATATATATATATATATATATATATATATATATATATATATATATATATATATATATATATATATATATATATATATATATATGTATATCATCATAATAACACCTACCTATTGCTACGGTTATAGCTACACATGCCTGCTGTTACTGATTAACTAAATCTGACGAGCTGACGAGTGCTGGTTTTGAAATATCATTTGGTTTTGAAATATCATGTTGTTATTAAAATGACGTTTCGTTTGTTGTGCGAATAACACGTGTTCCGACTGTGACACATTGTCTGTCATTGCTACTCGTGGCCTATCTGTGTCTCGTTTGTATTCTTGGCACATTTCAATTTCGACGCCGTTGGCGCTTTATTTCTGATGAATGGCGGCTAACGAAGTGAGAAAGGGACACGGCTATAAACAAGCCGCGCCTCGTATTCGGTCATTTCTCTCCGAATCCAGGCGCCGAAAGCCAAGACAAGTGCGAGTGTCAGAAATCGATTGGTTAGCATGTGCACGGCTCGCTCCTTTTAGTGTACAAAACCAATAGTGCTATCTATACGCGCAGCAACTTCGCGGAAATCGTCGCACCAGTCGGCCTATTTACAGACTGTCCACCGCGGAAAGGTGTTGTGTTGACAGAACGCTCATTGATACAACGTATCGGTGACCTTGTTAGTAGTGTCTCGGTACGGCTGTTCGTATTTTGTTTCGAAAATGATCCGAAGTGTATTTGTTGTACAATATTGTTGTACAATACGGATAACATGGAAGAAGTGACTAGATAACATGGAAGAAGTTGCTAGATAACATGGGGGAAGTCACTAGATAGCCTGCAAGAAGTCACTAGATAGCCTACAAGAAGTCACTAGATAGCCTGCAAGAAGTCACTAGATAACATTGAATAAATTACTATATAACATGGAAAAAGTCGCTATGAAGAAATGACTGGTATCCTTGTGGTAACTAGACGTGTTGTCTCGAGTCACAGAAGTTGTCTCGAGTCACAGAAGTTGTCTCGAGTCACAGAAGTTGACTCAAATCGCACACTTTGACTTGATTTGATTTGGAATTCAAAGAAATGACTTCAGATTTGACTTGGACTTGGAGATAATTGACTTGACACTTGACTTGAAGGTCATTGACTTGTGACTTGACTTGAATTGACTTGCTAGTGTGTGCATTGCCATCAAGTCTGGTGGCTACCCACATAATATCCAAGCACCTATTGCCAGTATGTTCCCTTTGCTTGCAGAAGCACACTGGTTTAACACACTAGGGCGGTGCGCATTTATACAATAACGAATTTTGAAAACCAACTTCCCAATGTGCAACATTCGTTGACGTGACATGCGTCATCTTATAAAGCATATTACTTGACAAAAGTGAGCGCTTTGTAAATAGCAGATGTGATCATTCGATCCGCTACGACGCCACCGACTCTACTCCTCTGAGAAGTGTTCAATCTTGAAAAAGTTACTGCACGAAAATATCAGTTCATATAAATCTATAACCGAGCGAAACAGAAGGACATCGAACACCAACAAGAGGTACCAGGTGACGCTGTTCATAAACGTATCAGATGACGCTGTCCATAAACGTACCAGGTGACGCTGTTCATAAACGTATCAGGTGACGCTGTTCATAAACGTATCAGATGACGCTGTCCATAAACGTACCAGGTGACGCTGTTCATAAACGTATCAGGTGACGCTGTTCATAAACGTATCAGATGACGCTGTCCATAAACGTACCAGGTGACGCTGTTCATAAACGTATCAGGTGACGCTGTTCATAAACGTATCAGATGACGCTGTTCATAAACGTATCAGATGACGCTGTTCATAAACGTACCAGGTGACGCTGTTCATAAACGTATCAGATGACGCTGTTCATAAACGTACCAGATGACGCTGTTCATAAACGTATCAGATGACGCTGTCCATAAACGTACCAGACGAAGCTGTTCATAAACGTACCAGATGAAGCTGTTCATAAACGTACCAGATGACGCTGTTCATAAACGTACCAGATGACGCTGTTCATAAACGTACCAGATGAAGCTGTTCATAAACGTACCAGATGACGTTGTTCATAAACGTACCAGATGACGCTGTTCATAAACGCAGTGTCGAGTGATGTTTCTGTTTAACGGGAAACAAAAATCATAGTTTTGGGTATGTGCACCTGTAAGAGTTGCTGAAGCACAAACATTTGCAACTACAAATAAGAATATCACGCCAGTGGTTTACTAGGAAAACCTTGTTGAATAAACAACATCTTAATTTAATGGGCTTCGCTGTACTGCTAGAATACCCTCAATTCGATTTTTTTCGCTGGTCTGATTTCACTTTCAGTTTGTGAGAAGTTACTCCTCTTGTTTTATGTAGTCTCGATATAAGAACAGAAGAAGCTGGTGCATTATTTATGTTGATACACCAACGAATCGAGAACTGACTAACTTTGTACATTTAACGTGACGAAGATTCCACCAAGCGCATCCACCAAGCGCATCCACCAAGCGCATCCACCAAGCGCATCCACCAAGCACATCCACCAAGCGCATCCACCAAGCACATCCACCAAGCACATCCACCAAGCACATCCACCAAGCGCATCCACCAAGCGCATCCACCAAGCGCATCCACCAAGCGCATCAACCAAGCGCATCCACCAAGCGCATCCACCAAGCACATCCACCAAGCGCATCCACCAAGCGCATCCACCAAGCGCATCCGCCAAGCGCATCCACCAAGCACATCCACCAAGCACATCCACCAAGCACATCCACCAAGCACATCCACCAAGCGCATCCACCAAGCGCATCCACCAAGCGCATCCACCAAGCTCATCCACCAAGCTCATCCACCAAGCGCATCCACCAAGCGCATCCACCAAGCTCATCCACCAAGCGCATCCACCAAGCGCATCCACCAAGCGCATCCACCAAGCGCATCCACCAAGCGCATCCACCAAGCGCAACCACCAAGCGCATCCACCAAGCGCATCCACCAAGCGCAACCACCAAGCGCAACCACCAAGCGCACAAAGCTAGAAATGCTAAGGAAAACTGTTGGTTAAATGCTCGAAGTTCCGTAGTTACAACGACCACGTGTGGGAAGACTGCGCTCTCGGCGACTACTCAGCCCGAGTACTCTTGAGTTGGCGAAGCAAGCGCCGAGTCGCTGAACCGGCGTGTCTGCCAACACTGGACGCGCACTTAGTGGGGCAACGAATGCGTTTTGGGAATATATCGCAATTATCAAATGCCTCACAGAAAGTAATACTAATTGCATGATATTCCCCGTAGTACATCCGCTGTTTCGGTTTGCGCGTGAATGCTTTCACAAATACTGTTTGTGTTATCGCACTACGCGCATTCAACGTGTTCCGTTGAGACAGTGTCTGGCGAGATTGTATTCAGCGGAAACATTGATTGTTTTGTGTCGTATCCTAACGCAATCAACCAAAGTGTGTACAATGAGTGGGCTGCGTGATCAGTTGCGATATTTGCAAAGAAGCTTTGTCGTGCCACAGTGGCAGAAATGTCATACGTCAAAAACAAGCAAAAACTATGACGAGTAGTTGTTGGCCGCAGCGTGCTTGCGTGCGTGCGTGCGTGCGTGCGTGCGTGCGTGCGTGCGTGCGTGCCTGTGTGCGTGCACGTAAAGATTTATATCTAACAAACAAAGCTTGATGAGTGATAGCCGAATGTTCACAACACAAATACCGACTTGGTTATGATGACGTCATTGAGACACACGTGACCGACATACCACGGATTCTCTATATATAGCGGACCAAGGACTAATTCGCTCTTGTCATAACACTTTTTAGCATTTGGTCATAAAGTGCTTCGAACAAGCAGCAAAGTTTGATGTAAATGTTACGGAGTTCGGAAACAGTACAGCGGAGACAGAAATGGGTATAGTCTGGCGCGAGACGTGACGGAGGTGACACTAAGCGAGCTGCCGAGATCAGCGGGCCGCTTATAACCTTCACGTCTCGGTCGTGACGGCAGGTTAATCGAAAGAAGACAGAATCCAGCTACCGGAGACGAGGACACCTCGTCGCAAGGAGAAGCAAATGTCGTCGCCTTCTCCGTGGAGACCTGAATAGTCCAGGACACGTTGTTTGATGTGGAGGTCGCCGCGCGATTAATGCCGCCATTATCCGCAGCGGCCGTAATCAAAGGCCACCGGGGCCGGGCGGTGAGACCGGGCGCGGGGCTCGCGCTGTGGCCTTTATGTCGCTTTTCATCGACCTGATGATCGCGTCTCATTACGCCTGGCCACTCCGCCTTGGGAGGTGGGAAGCCACGCGGGATCGACGCCCGACACTTTAATCCCAAATTAATGTCATTGTTAAATTGCCGACCCAGGTTGACCATCACGCGAGGGGCCTTTAATGCCGGCGTACGTCGAGGGCTGAGCCAAACGACCTGCTAACGAATGAGCAAACACCAGGGCCTGCATCAGTGGATGAGGCAAACACCAGGGCCTGCATCATTGGATGAGGCAAACAGCCGTACCCGCATCAGTGGATGAGGCAAACCCCCGTACCCGCATCAGTGGATGAGGCAAACAACCGTACCCACATCAGTGGATGAGGCAAACACCCGTACCCGCATCAGTGGATGACGCAAACACCCGTACCCGCATCAATGGTTAAGGCAAATAGCCGTACCCACATCAGTGGATGAGGCAAACACCCGTACCCGCGTCAGTGGATGAGGCAAGCAGCCGTACCCACATCAGTGGATGAGGCAAACACCCGTACCCGCATCAGTGGATGACGCAAACACCCGTACCCGCATCAATGGTTAAGGCAAACAGCCGTACCCACATCAGTGGATGAGGCAAACAGCCGTACCCACATCAGTGGATGAGGCAAACACCCGTACCCGCATCAATGGTTAAGGCAAACAGCCGTACCCACATCAGTGGATGAGGCAAACAGCCGTACCCGCATCAGTGGATGAGGCAAACACCCGTACCCGCATCAGTCGATGAGGCAAACGCCCGTACCCGCATCAGTCGATGAGGCAAACACCGTACCCGCATCAGTCGATGAGGCAAATACAATAGCAACCCCGTTTCTGACTAAACAACATAGTTGACTAAACAGCAAAATCTATTTCGACATGTTGCGACTGACTGTCCACCAAAATACAGTTATTGAACGTAGTTCCATATACACGGTACATCGCGAAATAAATACATATATCAAGTGTCCGCAGACCTAGTTTTTTAAGATCGCCGGGGTCTTACGTCATAATGTATCATTCAAACCATAGACGGGACTGATATTAGGGCTATCATTGCATCATGCTGTGTGACACGTTACACATTGCATCGTGACATTTTTAACAAGATTTAACAAGATTGTCATCCCAAACTACAAGTTCCAGATGTCAAGTTGACAGAAGTTGATTTCCTTTTGAAGCAGCAATCCCACATTGCTTTGAAACTTTCATGTCAGCACTAAATGTTACTCCTAAGTCTTTTCTTCCGTGGTTTTACCTCCATTTTATATTCTTCGTCCATGTTTCCATGTCCTATGTGTATGCATTTACACTTCCCAAAATGTAATAACATTTGCTGTTTTTCAGACCATTTAACCAATTTATCTAGATCATCCTGTAAACTGTTATCTGTATAATGTTTAACCTTTCTGAATACGTTTGTGTCATCTGCAAAATTTTAAAGTAACAATCTTTGATGTGGCACTTTATCGAAAGCTTTCTGAAAATCTAAGTAGAAAACATCATCTACCAACTTTGCAATTTCTTCAAAAAAAAACATAAGAGATTGTTAGACATGACCGTGCTTTTAGGAACCCATGTTGAAATGTATTTATTAATTTACATTTTACAAGGACTTCCACCACGTGGTCTCTAATTAACGTTTCTAATAATTTGCTGGTCTGTTCCTCGATTACTTCTTAAATAACGGCGTAATGTTTGCTTCTTTCCATTCTGAAGGAACTATTCTCTCTTTTGGTGACGAATGAAACACGTTGGTAAGTGGTGTACTAATTTCTCTACAATTTCTTTAAACAGTTTTGGTAGTATCCCATCAACTCCAGGTGATATATTATTTTTTTTACTATCATTTCTGGAGTTACAAATAACTGCCCTAAATGTTCCCATTGATCGCCCTCAAATTTAGTAACTGCAACTGGAAGTGTGCTAATATTTTCTGTGGTAAAAACTGAGCTGACCTCTGCCATTTGAAACCCGTCTGAAATTATGTTTCCATGCACTGTTGTTTTCCAGTGGTCCGACCTTATCTCGAAGTTTCTGTTCATGCCTTACACAAGTATAGCAACTCTTGCTGTTATTTTTTTTATTACCTACCAATTTTATTTCAAAGGTTCTTTTGGATTTTCTTATTACAGCTGTAGCTAGGTTAAGTGCCTCTTTGTAGTTTATGTAGTCGTCTACAGTTCCAGTGTGTTTATAGACCCTCCATAGCATCTGCTTGTGAGCAATTTTTCTAATAGCCTCTTTTGACAGGTGTTTCTTCCTGGATCTTTATGGAACAAACCTTTCAGTAGTGCTATCAATCTCATCTTTTAAACGGGTCCAACATTTTGTTCTTCAGCAAGTAATATCCAATCTATATTCGCTACATTTGTTGTCATCTCTTTATATTTGCCTTTCTTGAAGTTCCTCCTCTATTGTTTTTTATATGCATTCGCTGGTTTTACTTTTATATTAAAATGGATTTGGTCATGATCACTGGAACCCAAAGGTTCGTGTACTTTAACATTGTCAACTAATTCATTTTGAGAAGACAACATTAAATCTAACACATTCCCACCTCTGGTTGGTTCCAAGACATGTTGAGTAAGGAAACAATCCTGTGTTAGAAGTAGAAACCGATGGTCGTCACCTCCAGCACTCTCTAATGATTCCCACTGTATATGGCCATGGTTAAAATCACCCATTATAACACATTCCCCTTTGCTCACCTCCCTTATCGCCTTTTGTCTTTTTACATCTTCCTCTTGTCCTGCTTCAGTTTTCAGTGTTATTTCATATGCTCTTCCTGAAGAAAGGTTCGTGTACTTTGACATTGTCAACTAATTCATTTTGAGAAGTTGGTTGGTTCCAAGGCATGTTGAGTAAGGAAACAATCCTGTCTTAGAAGTCAAACTGATGGTCGTCACCCCCAGCACTCTCTAAGGACTTCCATTGTACATGGTCAAAATCACCAATTATGGCACATTCCCCTTTTGTAGTTTAACATCTTCCTCTTGTCCTATGGTTGGACTACGATACAATACAAGTTACACATCATGAAAGTTATTGAAACTACAAAGCAGCACATATGTTTAGCGACACCAGTGACATAAACCCTAATGCTATTTGTGTGCCAGCGGTGTTTACAAAAATGTTTTGTAGTGTTCATGACGTTAACTGCGTGATTAGAATTAAACCAAATATAGTAACGAAGCGCGACAAACCCGATGCACAACGCGATAACAGAAGGGAAATTCCGACCGAAACATATTTCCTACATATGTGCAAACAAACCCAATGGTTTAATGGGCCACGTATTAATTTTACATATTTCTGTGCCGTTAAAAGGCCAGCTATATAATCGCTCTCACGAAAGTCGCCGGAGTGTTTCCAGTGTTACATCACATGCATTGCGCGTTTAGCTTTATACACAATTGATTTAGCCAATCGCAAATTAGGTTCGGTGACGTTAAAATGTGTAGCGTGTGAATAGCTTAAGTAATATTCGCAGTTAATCTAAATAAAAGTTAAATAAGAGCTGGCATGTCGCAGTGGTTAAATTAACGAAACGAGTCTGAAATAAGAAGAACGAAAGTGAAAGCGAGGGACAATAAGTCGGTTCCAATAAGTCAGCCGTTGTCGTTCTACAACTTGATAGATTTGACCCTGTGCTCGTAGGCGTGTAGGATACAATGGCTGCATGGTGACATCCCCATGCTATACATGATGTTTCGCATTGTCGATGTCCGACGCTCCGACATTTCGAATTAATTAATTAACATTGACACATTTATAGCGCGTGAACACATACGATACAGCAAACACAGGCACGAAACGCTGTATTAATTTAATAGATTTAAAATACTATTGACTGGACAACTTTAATTAATTATTTAATAAACGTTATTTTACTGTTTCATGTCTTGCGCCGTAGAAGCTACATTCGGCGTACTGTATCTGCTGGATTTTTTTTCAGAATCAATCCAAGGGATTTAGACTAAGTGCATGTAAGAACGCGTGACCCATAGGAACGCGCACAGCCTATGTTGATATGTTACATACCAGCTACAGCCATCAAAGTATACCATTATATTGCGTGACAATGCTGTGTCCATCGCCATTTAAGTCCACTTGCTATGTTTTCTAATTAATGCGTACATTACCATGCTAATTGGACATGTTTAATTAAATTAAGTATGTATGCCTTTGTTAGAAACAACTGGTACATCACGCGAGGTGCACATAATTGATAATTTATGTTTTCATTTGAGGCTTAGACAAGCGATTATGAAGGACACGTTTATTTTCATTTCACACGTTCATTATTGAGTTCTTCGTGTTTCTAAGTTCTACACATGGACTGCACGTTTAACAGTTATCTCGAACATCCGTTGTTTTCGGCAATAAAACACTCTGTGCTTTGCGGACCGTATATAATGTGCATGCTGCCACACTGGCTCGACCGCGCTCCTTGACGGCTGACAGTCTAAGAGCGCGCATTTTGAGAAGTCGACTAATCAGTCGATAGCTATTATAATTATAATTTAATTTTTTTTTTCCGGTAAAGCCAATTATAATATAAGCACGAATAAATGTTCTTCGCGTCATGCAAATTGTGTGAGTTTTTGTTACATTGTTTCACTTTTAATCGCAGTTGAACGTTAGGACCGCGATCTCATCCGCATTCACTCTACTGCCGACATTTGCAAAAATCGGTAGATAATTTGTTATGTTCATTCTTTCAAGGAAATTATTTCTATCAATATATATTCATAATTTTAAATATTTTAAAAATATATTTTGGTCTCCTCTTAATCTCCTGATATCTAGTGTTTTCAAACCACACTCCGCCAAGCGTGTTTCATAGCTAAAGTAACTCTTCTTTCTTATCCATAGAGGTTAACAATACACCAAACCATCGACGCATCGCAGCAACAGTGTAACGATACAATACTATTGATAGCAAATCGAACTGTCGACAGTTATCGTCGATGGCACACTGAACTATCGATAGCTACGATAGTTGACAAACAATTCAACTGGGCTGCTTGTGTGGCTGTAATAATAGAAATAAACACTTTTTCGACTATATTGCATTTTTTTATTTATCGACCTAACATCAACAACCGTCCATTAGAACAACGGCCATCCTGGATTCAGTATTTGTGATCAACTTACTCCAGCGCTACGCGATGCCGCCAGCCATTGATTACGGTTTGGGACCGTTTTCCAGGCTATTCGCTACTCGGTAATACTATCGCAATACTATCGATATAGGTATGATATTGTGGCAATACTATCAGTATAGGTATGAAACTATCGCAATAGTACTGCAATAGTTATACAGTTATCGACATACTGTAGCAGTAGTAAAACTGCCCCCTACAGTCACCCCCTACATATCTATATCCTTCGTAGTATATGGCCTCAATGTCAGCCGATGGCGTATGATCTGTCCACGGAGTTGCAGTCGGTTGACGCTAATGGACAGTGGCAGCAGGCGGCACCGCGAAGCGACAGCACTGCAAGACAAGCGCCCCGCGGACCGAAGCCACTTTGCCGACAACGCCGGCAGAACGAGAGGAGACGACGATGAATATTTCATGCCGCGCCGCCCGCGAAAGGAACGCAAAGTGACAACGACAATTACTGGCGACGGTGATCCGTCATTCGCGGTATTAGAGGAATTCCGGCGTCGACGCCGGAGCCTTCCTCGGCGCGTGTAACCGCTCGGGGCTCGCAGGCCCAAGGCGGGAGATCGTTGTGTACGGTACACGCAGAGCGTCGCGGCGAAGCACAGCTTGACACCCCCAGGAAGTGTTAGCGACTGACGGCACGTCAGAATACGTTAACAAAGACAAGGCACGCGAGCTGGTTCCGACTGCGCCAGCCATTAGACAGGCGTCCACGAGGCCTGTCTCGATGACAGCAAACACAAACACCGAATTCTGCTGAATTCAAGTGAAATGTTGACTATGACTTTGTCTAAAATATAAAGAAGTGGGACATTTTAGAATTATTGTGCTAAAATGATTAATAGTTAGAATGTACATCAAAAACGTTACATATTTCGTAAATGCACGGAAACACTATTTAAATGTAGCTGTAGCTGTAGGGGTAGCGGTAGCGGTAGCGGTAGCGGCAGCGGTAGCGGCAGCGGTAGCGGCAGCGGTAGCGGCAGCGGTAGCGGCAGCGGTAGCGGCAGCGGTAGCGGCAGCGGTAGCGGCAGCGGTAGCGGCAGCAGCAGCAGTTGTTGTTGTTGTTGTTGTTGTTGGTGGTGCTGCTGCTGCTGCTGCTGCTGCTGCTGCTGCTGCTGCTGCTGCTGCTGCTGCTGCTGCTGCTGCTGCTGCTGCTGCTGCTGCTGCTGCTGCTGCTGCTGCTGCTGCTGCTGCTGCTGCTGCTGCTGTCCGTTTGCAGTTATCGTGTAGCATGCATGTGTTGCAGTCCTATATATTGCTCGGTGAAGAAGTGTGTCTTGCGAGCGCACTGTATGGTCGACCTATTTATGACTTGACTTACTAGACTTAAAAGCATAGGCCACATTGAACCTCGCTGTCCGGGAAGTTGCATCCTTCCATTCTGTTCAGCCAGAGCCCAATGTAGTTCCTGATCTGGTCACTCCACCCCTTCATCGGTCTTCATCTCTCGGAGATGTCCTTTGTAGTCGTGTTTGTATGCTTGCCCAACGATGCTATCTCTTGAATGTGGCAGACATGCCCAAACCACCTGAGTCTGATGTGTCTGATGAAATCTGTGAGAGAATCCTGGGTAAAGGTGTCATCCTTAATTTTGGAATTGTGTAGTATGTCCGCTCGGGTAACACCTCTAACAGCCGCAGGCAGCGCATCTCATAAACCTCAAGAGATTGCGTCTCCCGTGATTGTAGCTTCCAGGCCTCCGCACCATAGATTGCATAGGGCTCCATATAATCTGGCTTTTTGTCTAGGGCTGTGCGTCGACTAACATCTCTCTCTGTAGACGTTACTATACTATCCAAGAAACAGAACTGTCCCACAGTCTCGGGTTCTTCGTCTCCCAGAACAATACGCTTGTCCGATGAAATGACGATCATGCATTTGGAGAAGTTGAGTTTCATACCCCATTTTCTACAGGCAGCTTCAAGTTCTTCAGTAGAGAGTTGTAGCTTGTCGAACAATCGTTGTATCATCTGCTGTTTGATGTCAAAGCTGAGGTTAGTATCTAGCTTGAACTCCTCGCATCAGCTTTTCAGGTCTGCCATGACGAACTCCAGGAACAAACTGAACATGACAGATGATAACAAACAGCTCTGTCTCACTTCTGTATCCACTCTGAACCATTCTGTCAGTTCACCATTGATGACGACTGTTCATTTAACATTATCATACATAGCTTCAATAATTGATCTTGGGATCCACCCCAAATGATGAATTGATTATTAATCAATTAATTGATTATTAATCAATTAATTACAAAGCTTATGACAACGTTTGGCATCTGCATACGTTTAACGGCTGTATTAGCTGTTAACTATTTCATTTCAAAATAGCACAAAATTAGTACAAATTACGTCAGCGCCATCTACCGGATTAAAAATAACGCTCATCGCGTGCAGTGAGTCGATTGGTGTGCACTATTTTCGACTATTTGCTGCAAACCCCCTGAGATCGTAATCGAAATGTCTTGAACGTACAAACCCCCTGATATCGTAATCGAAATGTCTTGAACGTACAAACGCAATTGTTTGATAATATTTACTTGATTAATAACAGTCCCTCCGGCCGATCGTAACATAACACAATTTTGTTCATCGGCAATGAGCCATTTCACCTAACTGCAACATCAACTCTCCACGCCTACGTGTTTACTTAGTGGTTTGTCTTCTTTGGTAGTGCAATCCAATTCAATAAACTTTGAATATATTGACACAACTGTCAGACTGAAAAGTTAAAACAAATAAAACAGTTTTCAGTGTAGAATTTCGATAATGACGCCGATGGGCTGCTGGCTGTTCACGGGAACGCCTTCACGAAATGGAGTCGTGACAGTGGGTAACAACGAGACCACGCCTCTGAGGCCAGAGTCGGATAAGCGACACTAGCCGGATATCCGCCTAACGAATGTACGCCATCTTGTGACACGATCACGTGGTGCGATCACATGACACGATCATATGTTCACTTAATCGGAGGGAGCGTCCGCATGATCACGTTGTCTTAATACGAAGGCGTTGACCACATGTCGACCAAAGGTTAAACGTTTAATTAAATAACAGAAACGTAAATTACAAAGCTAAGCTAAAATGTACACTACATGTTTTATATATGTCTGTCGACAAAATACAGCTACAAAAAATTACACTTCACCTTTTTTATGACCAATCACAGGTGGGAAATCATACAAAAAACTTCATAAATAGTTTATGCAGTTATGCCATGTAAATACCCGTAGGCCGACTGAAGCCTAAATACCCGTAGGCCGACTGAAGCCTAAATACCCACCCTGTATCATGAATACGTCATTTTCCCACAGCAGAAACTCGAATGGAAGATGCTGGTCCATGGAAGCTACGAGAAATCGTTAGCGCGAGGGAAACGACTCAGATCAATGTGAGACTAACAAGGATATTATACGTTCGCTTCCGTGTAATTAGTTCGACGTTTCCCGCAACTTCCTTAATTTACGCACGAGTCCTTGGCCGATCGCCCGTAAACCGTGAGTCGGCTAACGACAATTGAGCATGTCCGAATGGTTTCCACAACCACGACACAATGAGACAATGCCTAGTCTGCCATGTGGCGCCCGCCTGCTTGATTGCTTAATCGATATGTGTAAACAATTCTGTTAATGGCATGCTAATCTTGATTGCATCAGGAGTGATGCGAACGTCATCCATTGCAAGTGGTGAAGAGTTTGAGCAAGCGTCATCCACTTCTAGGGTGAAGAGATAGAGCAAGTGTCATCCACTGCTAGGAGTGAAGAGTCACAGCGAATGTCTACCATTGCTAAGAGTGAAGACATAGAGCGAGCGTCATCCACTTCTAGGAGTGAAGATATAGAGCGAGCGTCATCCACTGTTAGGAGTGAAAAGTTAGAGCGAACGTCAACCATTTCTAGGAGTGAATAGATAGAGCGAGTGTCACCTACTGATAGGAGTGAAGACATAAAGCGAGCGTCATCCACTGCTAGGAATGAAGAGATAGAGCAAGTGTCACCCACCGCTAGTGGTGAAGCGTTAGAGAGAGTGTCATCCACTGCTATGAATGAAGATATAGAACCAGCGTCATCCACTTCTAGGAGTGAAGAGTTAGAGCGAGCGTCATTCACTGTTAGGAGTGGAGAGTTAGAGCCACATAAGCAGGCAAGCTACGTCCAAGAAGTAAAACGCGAGACATCGATACAAACACAAAAGGAACAATCCAATTCATCCACGCGTAGACCGCCTATACTTATCTGCTCAGTGTTTGGCCTTGTTAGGATGTACGTGATATCGTGATGTCTCACGCCAGACGACCGTGACAGTGAATATAGTGAAACAGTCAAGTGCCCATTAATGGTCCCCAGTGCGCCCGAAGGCGTGTGGGCGGACACACTTGAGAGTTGTAGTGGCGCTGTGCCGCGAGTCCGGGACGTCTTGGCAGGAGTTGCTGATGTCATTTGTAGCGAGACGTTCTACGCAATAAGCGTAATCCTTTTATGTAAGTGATGTGACACCCCCGTCGTGTAGGGTACATCTAGACGCTGTTAGCCTTTCAAGTGGTCTGTTCGAGACGTTTTCCAGAAGCCATGGAAAGAGGGAAGGTTTGTTTAGCCACTGTAGGCTATTTATATATAATAAAACATCAGCCAGCGTAGCCGCTTACGTAACTGAGGCTGACTCAAAACTGCTTAATCTTATGCTGCAATTTTATATATCAACTGCATGTTCCGAAATAGACTCGACGCCCGCGCGCCCCCCGTCTCTCTCTCTCTCTCTCTCTCTCTCTCTCTCTCTCTCTCTCTCTCTCTCTCTCTCTCTCTCTCTCTCTCTCTCTCTCTCTCTCTCTCTCTCTCTCTCTCTCTCTCTCTCTCTCTCTCTCTCTCTCTCTCTCTCTCTCTCTCTCTCTCTCTCTCTCTCTCTCTCTCTCTCTCTCTCTCTCTCTCTCTCTCTCTCTCTCTCTCTCTCTCTCTCTCTCTCTCTCTCTCTCTCTCTCTCTCTCTCTCTCTCTCTCTCTCTCTCTCTCTCTCTCTCTCTCTCTCTCTCTCTCTCTCTCTCTCTCTCTCTCTCTCTCTCTCTCTCTCTCTCATCAATGTATGGTCATGTGAAAAAAAGATGATTCTCTGATAAAAGTGGCACTGAACATGAAGATGACTGGAAAGTCACCAAGCAGGGCTCAGGTTACGTTGGCTCAACAACAGTAGCAGCCACCTGGTCGAAAAGAACACCAGCCTCAAATAAGTTTTAAGAACAGAACAGCACAAGAACCGAAAGAATTGAGGAGGTTGATTGCTTGTTATGCTGACTTGTGCAACTTGAATTCCTAATTGGAACTGACGGTAATGCGTCTTCAATACATCGAATCGACCCACAACAAGTGCGGTTCACTATGATTATTTCTACCCAGCATGCAGTTGAACCTCGTTTTTTTTCCATATTACCCACAATGCTGTTCACTATTATATGTCTTCACAACATTGGGTTGAATCTAAACGTCGATCGTTCAAGCATCTCATGGACTCTACAGCTATATTAATTTACAACTGACCGATTCAATAACATCGTTGGACATTTTGTGTTACTTTTTGTTTTCCAAACGCTGATAGAATATTGTCTTAGTTTACTGAAACTATAAGACCAATTAGGGCTGCAGTAAGGGTTGCCGTTTATCTTGTCCTATTGTAACTAATCAATATATTAACATTCAATCAATGATCTAACATGATCTGTAATTCACAAACAGTAATATGATTGGATAGTAGCAATGTGTACTGCAACTAGAACACTTGGTTATATGTAAACAACTGACTATAAAGCAATTAACACTTCTAAACCCTGGTTATTTGTATCCAACTTTCACCTGTACTCATAAAGATCTGACCTCATTCCTCATTAACATCGCAGTAGCCGTATTTATCGTCTACAATCCAATAAGTCCGACTGTCCAAATATTGTATCGCAATATTCGTCACTAACTTTTCACTTATCCAAATCAGTAATCCGTGGTGGCTATTTTAAATGGTAGACTATATGATATATTGGGTGTTAGACGATTATCACGTTATGATAAAGACAATTCCGATCTTGTTGACTTGAAATGGCACGTATACAAATACACCTTCTTGCATGACTGACTCGCGGCTTCTTTACGAGTAGGTCAGCGACTTGCTGTTATTCTTAGAGAGTCCACGCTACGCGTACAGCTGCAACGTATCTCTGGTGTATACCGACGTGTAGCAACACAGGCCTACACGTCGTGGACATGCGACGCAGCACTGCGCATGTAGCGCGCACCTTACCTGCAGTTGCCCAGATCTTCGTTTCGATCAATTCCAGTCGCCTACGCTCGGTGCTATGTCGCAACTCGAGAACGGAAAGACAACAGCGACGTTGCTACAGTCCAGCGCGTCGTAGAAAACGCGGTGTTCGTGAGACTGGACGGCTCCATTGTTTCCAACACGGCGGCGGTTTCGTCCTGAGTGCGTTCGATCTGCCACGGCGACATAGTTACTCATTTCCGGCGTTGACAAACATGTCCGCGAGTGCAGTCTGTGACAGCGAACCGGTGACCAGCGCTCGCCTCGCAGCGAATCGCGCATCGCTCGCGCACAGTGACATATGATAACTGGGCGTTGCCACGGCAACGCTGAAGGCTGATGAAGCCCGAGACGACTAGATCGATGCGACTTTCTATTTACGCGGGCGCCGCCGATGCCGACTAGAGAACAGGTGCGTGGCGGTTGAGGCAGCAGCGAAAACGCCGCAAATAGATCGCGAATTTTATCAGAAATGCAACCGCAGCAATTGCAATGTGTGTCGGAATCACGAAACCCGAGATCGGTTTATTGGCAGCAGTTCGAAGACAGCATGCGAGTTTGTAATTTTCTGCTGTATACATATATATATATATATATATATATATATATATATATATATATATATATATATATATATATATATATATATATATATATATATATATATATATATATATATATATATATATATATATATATACATATACATATACATATACATATACATATATATATACATATATATATATATATACATACATACATACATATACATACATACATACATACATACATACATACATATATATATATATATATATATATATATATATATATATATATATATATATATATATATATGTATTCTAGCTGTGTTACTGGGGGTGTAGTGACTATGTAATTACAGTTATGTGTACAGCTAGGGGTATGGTGAGAATTACAGCTAAGGGTACAGTTAAGGTTATGGTGAGAATCAATACACTAACATCGACACTTGAGACAACTTTTTATGTTTTTTAGACAACCCCTCATGTCTTGAGACGACCCCTTATATTTTTGTACTACCCCCTTGGGCGATATTGCAATACTTCTAACACAATGCAACTGGGGTCGTATCAAAAGATAAGGGTTCGTCTCAAAGCGATGTTTCGCCAGGTACCTTGAGCGATATTACAGTACTTCTGTAGATAGTTTAACACGGCGATCCGTACCTGGGTTTTCCCCAATGTCTATTATAGTAATATACTGGCATTTTGCATCAAATCAAGAAATGTTCATTTATTTCTTCTGATATGTGGGGCGCCGGGTCTTTATCAACATATCTGAACATATTGCAACTGACTACTTGTCAGAGATTATCCTAAGCCAAGTTAATTATGTCTTACAACACAAGTGAATTGGTGGCTTCGGATCATCTGAAGCCAGTTCAAGCCATTATAGCTGATCAAGAGATAAGTTAGTTTATCCCATGTAATTGACTCATGGATTCAAATAATCCTAAGTCATTGATAATGTATGTATGATTGATTGAAGGGTTCAATGGCTAAATCTCAGCTGATATGTATGTAACTGCTTATGCTGCTCCCCCCTTTATGCATATAAACCAATCAACATCCAGCATTGCCCTTAACTATTCATTGACATACATGGACAGTGTGATCAACTACTATGGTCATCATTACAGTTTATTAACTACGTATTATTACCACTTGTCATTGTAAACATTGCACCATAATTTACGTTTCATATCATGATGCTTTGTGCAAAATAGCAATAAGCATATGGTCATTTTCATTGCAACTATTTTTTGCACCATTTATGTTTCATGTCATGACGCTTTGTGAGAAAGAAACACGATATTACCGATCTCGAATCCACATAAAGTGCACTTCGCGAACACTTATTGAATACGGATGTAAACGTACGTCCGCACGCACACACGTGCGTGCGGATATTTCTACCGAAGCCGCGCCGTATGAGTTTCGATCTTTGGCCGTGTGGGTTCAACGCAGCAGAAGGTTGACTGGCAAATTAAACGTATTAATTGCACCCAATTAATGTTTCCTACTCACGTCGATAACATGACATTCATAGCTTACACGATATCAGGACACGGTCGATTGGATTTGCAAGCCGTGACTCTTATTTGATTAGTGCGCCAGACGGCGGTTTATTTCGTTCGTAAACAGAGCTAATGCGGCACAGTATCGCTGCTGCTTCGGTTATTAAACTCGTCGCTGTTGGATAACACCGTGATGAGCGAGTGTACAAATTGCCGGTTCACTGAATTCCCGCGAAAAAGCCGCTGGAAAATGTACCTTAAATATAAAAACGTGAAGGTCCGATATTTTCAGCGAACTGAGTGTGACAGGGAGAAAGTCAGAGATCAGGACAGATAAAAGGGCGGGCGGGCGGGCGGGCGGGCGGGCGGGCGGGCGGGCGGGCGGGCGGGCGGGCGGGCGGGCGGGCGGGCGGGCGGGCGGGCGGGCGGGCGGGCGGGCGGGCGGGCGGGCGGGCGGGCGGGCGGGCGGGCGGGCGGGCGGGCGGGCGGGCGGGCGGGCGGGCGGGCGGGCGGGCGGGCGGGCGGGCGGGCGGGCGGGCGGGCGGGCGGGCGGGCGGGCGGGCGGGCGGGCGGGCGGGCGGGCGGGCGGGCGGGCGGGCGGGCGGGCGGGCGGGCGGGCGGGCGGGCGGGCGGGCGGGCGGGCGGGCGGGCGGGCGGGCGGGCGGGCGGGCGGGCGGGCGGGCGGGCGGGCGGGCGGGCGGGCGGGCGGGCGGGCGGGCGGGCGGGCGGGCGGGCGGGCGGGCGGGCGGGCGGGCGGGCGGGCGGGCGGGCGGGCGGGCGGGCGGGCGGGCGGGCGGGCGGGCGGGCGGGCGGGCGGGCGGGCGGGCGGGCGGGCGGGCGGGCGGGCGGGCGGGCGGGCGGGCGGGCGGGCGGGCGGGCGGGCGGGCGGGCGGGCGGGCGGGCGGGCGGGCGGGCGGGCGGGCACATAGATAGATAGATAGATAGATAGACAGACAGACAGACAGACAGACATACATACATACATACATACATGCATGCATGCATGCACGCACGCATGCATGCATACAGACAGACAGACAGACAGCTAGACAGACAGACAGCTAGGCAGACAGACAGACAGACAGACAGATAGGGATTGTGAGACCACACACCACTGGGGGTGGTAATTTTTAACGCACTTGTAAACAACAATGTTTTTTGAAATTTAAAATTTTATGTTTTTGTAACATTATTATATGGGCCTATTTTGGTTATGGTTAAAACTCACGTTACAATAACGTTATGCAATAACAAATATCTGCCGAGTGGCAGTGGTCACGTGTTCTGTGTCATAGGCCAGAAGTAGATATTGGAGGATCTCGATGAACATATTTCAAAATGTTTAAATCGCACTAAGCCTCTCTTTCTGAGGGTACCAACCTCCCATCTCCCAACTGTTTGGGGGCCAATCCCCAGCCTCCCACCAGGACCAACCTTTCATCTCCTAGTTGGCTACGCCTATAATCAGTCTGTTGAATTTCAGGATATTTGGGGCCCTGGGGCACGTGCCACGGTGGCCCCTATGGAAATCCGCCACAGCATATACCCGAGATAAGAGCAACATAAATATAGTAAAACGAGACAACAGCCTGAACAATCGACTGTGAAAACACGAAGAGAAACGGGAGCCAGACGAACTAACTGGACAGACACGATGCTGCGAGCGAGAGACAGTGAGAAGAACGAGACCGCGGGTCCTGACTGAACGAGACGGAGGGAAGACGAGACGCTGCCAGACGAACGGACGAACCTACAAACAAAGCTCCTACATATTGATACAGTGACAACGTTTCGCGATCTCCTCGCCCCAACTACACCGAGACGGTTTGTTGCAAATTGGCTGCAATTTGCCGATCTCTCTGTCTCGGTCGGGGTCAAGCAACAAAATGAGTCTGTTTTGAGCCGCCTCGGCTGCAGCACTGCAGTGTGTTTCTAGAGAACGTCCAGTCTGTCAGTTTTATGCTACAAATCTTTTCAAGCACCACCAAGTGCGATCGTATCAATGATAAAACACCCACACAAATAAGGTTGTTATAGTCCCGTATTTTATATCGTTTATCTATACTACACAACAGCAATAACCTGCCGGTTTTGTAGGTTACATGCTACCAGTTTATACTGCAGTAAATGGCGTTGAATCGGCCGCGGATTTATTTAATATGTCCAGTTATGTAGTACTGTTGCCAACACACTTTAGCCATATCTTTTTTTGCATAAAAGAGCAGCACCAAGACATTATCATCATTTCGCACGCAGAGACAGTGATAACGGCGCGTCTATTTGAGAAGGTGTCTCAATGAAGATGTAGGGGAGACCGGTGCTAGTTACTTTTTTGAAACGTATATTAGATGCATAATTGCTGTTAACGTGTCTATTACATCCATTATTCGTGTTAATAAAATGTACCATGCCACTGATATTCTACACTGTAGCTAGGTAGATATGTGAAGTTTCCCAGGCGCGGTCTGTATGTTATATGCAGTGTGCATAACAGAGCAATTGTTCACAGCTTCATATATTGAGTTTTCCATTTTTAGTTACCAAAGCCGAGTCATTCCCCGGGTTCTTGCATAACAAACAATTTTGAATGGAATTTGAATTATTGAATGGAGCATGAAATAGTGAACGACAATATATATGTCCAGGCCCGTAGCCAGGGGGGATCAGTGGGTTCGCATGAATCCCCATACGGAACCCCCTTTTCCAAAAATATGAACCCCTTTTTATGTGAGCCCCCTTATCGTGAACCCCTCCACTCTCAAAAGCGTGAACCTCCAATAGTATGACAATAATACTATTTTCATAATAATATGAAAATAATATTATTTTTATATTATTGGTGGGTGCATGCTTTTTAAGAGGGGGTCCATGCTTTAGAGAGGAGGTTTCATGCTTTTGAGAAGAGGATTCACACACATTTCAATAAGTCGTGCAATATGTATAAATTGCTCAAATTGGGCTGTGCTATAAGCATTAACAAGATTTAACAAGCTGTTATCCTTCATATTATTATAAGGTTCATACTTTAGAGGGGAGGTTTCATGCTTTTGAGAAGGGGATTCGCATTTATGAAAATAATTTTATCGTCGTATTATTGGGGGATCACGCTTTTGAGAATCGTATTCCAACTATGAATGTGCTACCAAGTCACCTTACGCGTGGTCAGTTGGTAACAGCCAGAGAGCTGTAGGCAATGTACAGACAGTCGCTAAGCTGTTATTCAAACAACATTAAGACTTGTAAGCAGAAAATGTTATCGTTTCAGAAAATATCTGCTCAATGAAACAATGCAGAGTTAGCCAATTACTCTCTTCGTTGTGGTGGCGTGCTGTATGGCCAGACATTCGTAACACACAAACACGCACGCACGCACGTACGCACGCACGCACGCACGCACTCACGCACGCACGCACGCACACGCACGCACACGCACACACACACACACCCACACCCACACACACACACACACACACACACACACACACACACACACACACACACACACACACACACACACACACACACACACACACACACACACACACACACACACACACACACACACACACACACACACACACACACACACACACACACACACACACACACACACACACACACACACACACACACACACACACAACACACACACACACACACACACACACACACACACACACACACACACACTCACACACACACACACACACACACACACACACAAATAATAGGGCAGACAAATGTGTATGTACACAGCAAGACATGAAACCAGCATTTTGCACTGCTACCTTTCTTTAATTGATACTGGTCTAAACTTGCACAATGATCTATTGCTCATTCACAGCTCAGGGCATTTATCTAACTTTGGACAGTTTTAGTCTTCATTGATTAATTACAATGGGGTTGCTAGTGTCATTCACCCTGTTACTGCTGCAACACAACGTCAGCGCCACCCATTTGCTCTGGTGATTCTTTACTCTAACCACCAATCATGTAGTATCGTGTGCCAGTCAATCTCCCTCTTACCTCTTACAATTTATACTTCGACATGTGACTTTGCTTTTCTTAATTTTGACTGCTTATCATCACTTTTGACCTCGCATTTTTCATGTTGACTGATTTTCATCAATTGGAATCTGTTTTAAAAAATATGACCCTATGTAAACTTGTGCCCCCCCCCCCCGGAGTATATTAAGAAAATATGGCCCCGCATGAACTTGTGGCGCCCCTGGAGTCTGCATTGGAGAAAAATGACCCCCCTTGTGAAAAGCTGGCTACGTGTCTGATGTCAGGCGACTTCTCCTTGATTGAATGATACACACACGTCCGCACCCACAACCACATTTCAATGAGTCGTGCAATATGTATAAATTGCTCAAATTGGGCTGTGCCATAAACACTAACAAGATTGCCATCCAAGGGAAAACACCCAGATGGCAAGTAGACAAGGAAGCCATCGAGAGTCCAACCGTTTTTCATCTATGTCTAACCCGCCGCTCTTCTGAGATGTTTTATTTCGTTTGACGCTGCTGGCATTTATGGCGCCGTTACTGGTTATAAACCAGCACGCCAGGCTTCACAAATGAAATATAGCGTTCACACGTCGTGGTTAAGAAATGTTGTTCTTTCAGTCGTTCATCATCATCATCATCATCATCATCATCATCATCATCATCATTATCAATCCCTTAACCGTAAGTGTCGTTGGGGCACCACCGATGACCTCGTAACCAACTGTCTCCATCTCTGCCTGTCGTCTGCCGCCCTTTGTGTCTCTGAGCAGTCCAGGCCTGTCCACTCTGTGATGTTGTCCTCCCATCTCTTCATGTGTTCTCTTCTTCTTGTGCCCCTAACGGTGCCTTGCAGGATGTTCTTCGTGAGATGTGCCCATACCATTTCAGTTTCCGTCTCTTTACCGTGGTCAGGAGATCTTCATAGGACCCGATGGTTTGTTGGATTATGTTGTGGAACTCTTCGTTGGTTACATGGTCTTTGTATGAGATGCAAAGGATATTTCAATAGCACCTCGTTTCCACGGCTTGTACTCTTCTTTGTAGTTCGTGTGTAAGAGTCCATGTCTCGCATGCATATAGAAATATTGATATGGCAAGTGATCGCACCAGTCAGATTTTTTATCGAAGAATGATGTTTTTATCTTTCCGTATTGGTTTCAGTCTTGTCAGCGTTACTGTTGTTTGGGCAATCCTTGAAATAATCTCAGATTTCGATCTCTCCTCTGTGACAACTGAACCCAGGTACTTGAAGTTGTTTCTAATATTTGTCCATTCACGTTGATTTTCTTGTTGATGCCATTTATGTTGTTGATCATTAGCTTGGTTTTCTCAGCACTAATTTCCATTCCGTAGGACGCAGATGTATTGTTGAGGCGGCTCACTAGGATGACTAGCTCCTGTTCACCCCCGGCTAAGTCATCTGCAAAGCGTAAATTTTTTACTGTCCTGCCTCTGATGCTGACTGTTCCTACGTGATCTTCAAGGGCGTCAGTCATGATCCTCTCCAAAACTTAAAATATGTTAAATAGAATAGGACTCCAATGGTGGTGCGAAACCATTCCCCCAAGTTGCCATTCACGAGGACTGCACTTGTGGCCTTGTCATAAAGATGTTCTATGACTCCAACAAGGTTGACACCAATGTTGTATTTCCTCATGGTTGTCCATAAGGCTGCATGCCATACCTTGTCAACTGCCTTCTTGAAGTCAATAAAGACATGGTAGAGATTTTGTTGGCGCTGCATGTACTTTTGACAAAGGATTCTAAGGTTGAGAATGTGCTCTGTAGCACTGTGTCCTTCTCGAAAGCCGGCCTGTTCTTCAGTGATGATGTTCTCCGCTTGTGGATTGAGCCTGTTAAGGATGACCTTCAACATGACTTTGCTTGGATGGCTGATGAGGATGACTGTTCGTTAGTTTTGACACAATTGTATGTTGTTGGAAGTGTGACGACCATTGGTTGGGTCCATGAAGTATGCCAATCTCCTGTCTGCCAGATCTTATAGCAGATTGTTATTATGATGTTAATCACAGCTTCTCCCCAGTTTGTATTAACTCAGCTGGTATGTTGTCAACTCCAGCTGATTTCCATTTCTTCGAGGATATAACTGCAGCCTTCACTTTTTCACGAAGAATTGGTTAAGCTATCCTCTTTGGTGTTCATAGGGCAATCCAGTACCACAGCTGCTCTACTATCCATTTTTCTTTGGCTTATTCCATGCCTTTTATAATATCTTTGTTGATTTCCCTAAATTGATCGGCTCCTTGTGGTTGATCTTCTCCTTTTTCAGTACTCTTCTTTTGTCACACATGTCAAGCATACACCACATGATGACGAAGCTTTTCAGTCATTGTCAGCAAACAACTCGCTGACTGAGCCATCGGTGCGAGCCCTCGAGCGTTGTTACAGTTGTAACAACTTGTCCCAATACAGTTGTAACAACTTGCCCCAATACAATTGTAACAACTTGCCCCAATAAAATTGTAACAACTTGCCCCAATCACATTTTTTTGCAGTTGAACGCACATGGACGATAACAATTCCTGTTTTTTCAGCTTAACGTCTTCTTGATACAACCCCTTATACCATACAGTAAGCATGTTTCAAGCTTCATTCACGAAACCTAAAACGTGGCTGCCTGGGATGATATTATGTGGGCTTACCCAACACAGTTTTAGGAGGTTAAAAAGTAATTTTTTTCCACACCTCGTTAATTTCGTCTCCTTAACTCCCGATTTATTGAAACTTTATCTGCCGGTGGACTGCCAACCAACTGCTGTCGATGGTGCATCCATATGTGTGCCATGTTTTCGTAAAACAACCAGCCCCTGTCTCCCTTACACAGTCTGGTCGGTTTGTTTTTTTTAAATCATAAATTATACATATTATATTTTAACACAACGACTGTCCGAATGTGTTTCATCTTGAGCGTCATCTGTTTAAGTTGACTGTATCGGGAAGAATATCATGTTTACATGGGCATGACGTAATCCCGTGAATGCCCGACCCGATCAATTTTCTGCACCTATGTATGCATCGCCAACCAAGTATCAATAGCTGTTCTCGAAAGTACTGAATTGCGATGTTGATATTCATTAACAGATAATGATCAGATTATACTTGAAAACTGTGGTTCGTTAAACACATATGAGGGTCAAGATGTTTGAGCAGATATAGTTTATGCTATATATCATGATTTAATTAACAATAGCAAAGATCAGACGATGTACGTTTAATTGGGGGAATACACGGCGCGACTGTTGGCGTGTTTGGATGGAATTAAACTCGTACATTATCCCAGTACGTGCAGCGTCATTGGTGCATGCATACTGTACGTTCTGTCGGAAGCTTGGAACGTTGGATCATATTTAGGCATCACTTGTGTACGTGTGTGCGCCTGCGAGCAGCCCGTGAGGGGAAGCGTGCATGTCCACGCGCACGTGTTTCTGTGAATGTGCTGAGTCATCAAATGATGCCGCGCTCGTCCCAAAGCTTGTGACATTAACACGTCTTTTGACGTCAACACGCGATGATTTTGCGAAAAGCTATACGCGACATTGCTACGAGACATCAGGCTTAAATTAAGTAGACTACGCCAAAATGGGAAGATCGCACTTCCTACACCAGCCGGTAGTGGTAACTAATTCTGGGGTCAACGTCACTATTCATTCAAATATGATTAATATTCATTAATTCAATCGATCGTGTCCTCATGCGAGGAAGTTTGCAGGATTGACTGAGTCACGTCGTAGACGGTTCTGCAGTGGCCCGTTTGGTCGAGGGATGGAGTCCACGGCAGGTTATACATTTACCCTTGTGTGGGGTCTTTTACTTCCCCTGGCATAGACGCCAGACAGAAGTGACCTATGACTTTAAGTGTCTCTTCCGAAACACACAGACAACATGGAAAACGTTGTCTAAGTTTTCTAAGTATCGAAACAACAGCAGCTTGACCCGATTCCCCGCCCTCTCTACTGACAGTCTGATACTCTAACCGCCGAACCACTGCGCCGCACAATAAAATCATAGATTCAGATAGACCCTACATCCCTACGAAAACAACGCTTTGTAAACAAACCCGTTATTTATATATCCCACGTATTTACAACCTATGCATAAACTGCTGACGCGTGCCGTACAACTACTTTGACAACATAATTGTTTACTTTAGGCTAACATATTTGCAGTCAACATAGAGTTAAAATATAAAATAATTAAGCACCCGCTCGTTGGTCGATTTATCCGTAGGACCCTGAAACGTACAACGCATCTTGTTTGGCGCTTTAATATCAAGCACTAACGTGGAATTTGACATTGTGGTGGCTAATTCGCTTTGTTCGCCTGGAATAAGCATCACCCAAAAGGTAAACATCCTTTCTTAATGATATTTCTTGACATTAATGACATATCTTGATATTAATTATATTTCTTGACATTAATGACATTTCTTGCTATTAATGATGTGTCATTAACTAGGCATCCAAATTATCCAGAAATCATACAACGTGCTGTATCTCAGACTAACAGCTCTGTAGGTTTATTATATTATATACGATTTATTCATTTGATTTTCACAGAAGACACTCGAGTAATGGAATGAGATATCTGAAATGGCCGCACATTGTTGTGCATCTGGAACGTTTCTTTGGATGGCTGTCGTGTTAAAATATTATTAAAACATTGTTACTTATTTCGCTCATCATACAACAGCTGGTTATCGTTGACGCGCCACTCTGTGTCGTCAGATGTATTGTACACTGCTGTTTCCGTTAATTCCTTTTATCACTCCTCCGAGCTGAGGCACACGACTCATGCGTTGTCACTTTCAGTCTAACACGACGCAGACGATGTCTGCCAGCACAACGTCAAAGGGACTCGACAACAACTCTCGTTGTCTGTCTGAATGACATTGCGTCATTCAAATCATTAGTACTTTATAACATATCGATTGGTCATAAACAATACCCATACAACACGTGTTACTATTGTGATATTTCGTATCTTACTATTTTCATAAATACACGATTTAGCGAAGAATTAAATATGCCATTTTTACGACATACCCTTTTACGACATGCATTTTTACGACATACGCTTTGCGGCAGTTGCTGAGATTCCAATAAATCTTCACATTTGAAGGTGAAATATAACGTTTTTCATTGGTTGAGTTGATATGTCAAACTTCCGTTTTATGCAATTTCTGACGATAAAGTCCTAAAGCAATAACGATTAAAACTTGAAGTGTAACATCGTTAAGATAGATGCACTCTGAGATCGTAAAATTAACAAAAAAATTGCATTTTATTTATACGAAGCCCAAAATATTATCCCAGATTTTACCTTAAAAATCCAATAAACCGGCCATAAATTTTCCCAGGCAAAGTAATGAATGCACATAGTGCAGGTAATGGTATTATAAAAGAAAATGAAGCAACAATTGTGTTTTTGAGAAGAATCCTTTAAGTATTGTGGACAGATAAAAGTAGGCCCAATGAAGATATTCTAAGACCAGCACACAATAACAGGAAGATTCTGTGCAAAATCAGGCAAAGACAAGACGAGTTTCTAAGTCACGTGATGAGAAAGAGAATGAATTAGCACTGTTCCTGCGACAGAAATAGTCGAGGGACATCTTAAGGTCGCAATCAGTGACCCCCATGGTCAGCGCCATCTCGTCCGATCACTCGGTCTCTCTCTGAGCCTCACAAGGTCTCAGCCCTTTCACAGTTTGGCCCCTTCTCTTTTAGCTCTGAGCGCAACACGTCAAGTAGCCAACGCGGCCCCTGTATCGGTTTGATAGACAAAACTAGAACATCTCATGACATCGGGAAAGTTTGAGGGGAAAGGAAACAGAGGTCGGCAAAGAATTTAAATCCTCGATGGTCCAGCAGCCAGGTTAGGAACGAGCATCGAAGAACAAGACACATGTGATCATGGGAATTGGAGGGCCATGATCTACGCCTGCAACAGACACGGCATCTGATGTGATGAAGATGATGAAGACGGTTAAGATGGTAAAGATAATGAAGATGAAGACGATGAAGAAGACGGTGAAGACGATGAAGAAGATAATGATGGTGATGCAGACCATTATGATGATGGTAGTAGTGGTGTTGACGATGATGGCGATGATGAAGATAACGAAGATGATGAAGATGATGAAGACGACGAAGGCGATGAAGACGATGTAGAAGAAGAAGAAGATGATGATAAAGGTGGTTGTGCTGGCGACGATTATGATAATGATATTAAAGATGATTTAAGAAGAAGATGGTGATGATGAAGATAATGAAGATGATGATGACGATGACGACGATGATGATGATGAAACAGTCTACAGAAGGCCGAACACTCCTGCCTAGTTTCACCTACACGATGACACACACACTGCTGCTCGTTGACCTGATGGTTGCGGCCAAATTCTGCTGCTCAATTAGTATTCTTTGCTTGGCGGAACTCTCGTTCGTAATCGACCGGTGCACGACCTCTAGCGCACGCAGTCAGGGGTTACAAAATAATAGTATAACATAAGCTGTTTGTGGAAGCTGTCAACGCTGACGTATAACAACATGTCGGGCGGTTTGATATTCCACCTCAGGACAATCTACGGAGCATAGCCGGATTCAGTTACAATTGTCAATTACAATAATCAGTAACAATTACAATTGTATTTGTAATTGTCACTTACAATTACGGTTATAATTACATGTGTTAATTGCGTTTGCAATTACAATTGCCGATTACAGTTATGATTACAATTACAATTGCAATTACAGTTGCTGTTACCGTTACAGTTGTCAATTACAATTACATTTACAATTACAAGTGCACATGATCATAAAAGTTCAGTTACAATTACAAGTACAGCACAAAATCAATTACAATTACATCGCCTGCAATATAACAAACTACAATTATGACTTTATCGCTTAGAATAATAATCTATTACAATTACAACTGTAATTACGGCGTTTCAATAAATTAATTGCAATGCTTTAAAAGGGTCAATTGAAATAGTTCATAGTTTGTGCCCAACTACATTGTTTCATAAAAGGAGGTTACGTGTGTTATTGCTGCTAGTCACTGACAGGATGTTAGGTGTATTCAAGCATTTTTGCTTGGGTTAAGTTGAAATTGTAAATTTTTACTCAATTGCATTAGTCAATTACAACTGCGTAGCTTAATTGTTGTTATAACTACAGTTACTGAATTCTCAAAATTGTGATTGTAATTGATTACAAATTACACAATTACAAATTAACTTAACCCTGTCGACGGATTCAATCGACAATCGACAAAAACATAAAACCACAACTAGAGGTCGGTCTGGCTGGCACAATATTGTTTCTTGTAGCAGTCGACTGTGAAATCCCCCTGGAAGCCGAGAGACAGTATGCCGACTCCGACTGATTAGATTTCGCTACCTATTTATGTTCGTCCGGAACGAATCTTGCAGGAGTGTTAGCGACGGCGTTCATGTTTAGATATCACGCAGAAATAGCGCTCCACTATGACACGCTGGTGCGTAGGTAGCTTTTAGTGTTGAAAACAAGCTGCGAAATAGTACACGCTGTTAAACGTCCCGTCAAAGCCGCGTGAGGTAGAGACATTGAAATGACTAATGGTCGGCATCACTTCTTTGGTGTCGTTTCGTCTGTGTTCGTTTTCGGGTATGGTACGCCGTCAATATAACCTCGCGAGGTCTATTATACTCCATATGCTCCTCCTCATGAAAGCAGTCGACCGGAGGTTTAATAGGCCGTGCGAAAGTCATGTTTGCCGAGTTAAATATCAGTACACCTTACTTGTACGTATATCACCTTACTTGTACATATATCACCTTACTTGTACGTATATCACCTTACTTGTACGTATATCACCTTACTTGTACGTATATCACCTTACTTGTACGTATATCGACTTACTTGAACGTATATCGACTTCCAGTGACGCATGACTCGGAGCGGGTGGATTATTGTAAAACTATTTACTAGTTTGCCAGCCAAGCAAACACTAGGCTACACTATAGGATCTTATTTTTGGACTTCCTTGTGACCTATATTTTGGTACAGAGGTCCAATGTTAGGCACGCACGCACGCACACACTCTTTATTAAACGTATGGCATTCTCTATATACCTCGTAAGGCTGGCATATTTTAGTCGTCGCCAAATCGTGTATTTAAAAAAAAATTAACTTATGGAGTCAAAACATCATGATTGTAACACTTGGATGTTAGTTTTAACCAATCGAGATGTCGTAAATACTATTAAATTCAAGTGCAATGATCCGTAAAATAGCTTTCAGTAAACCAATGAAAATCTTTGTACATTTCCTTTAAACACGCCGCCTACATCTCACACTAATCACGCGAATGAGTCTGTAGAGAAGAACCAGGCACGCCATCTAGTGGTCTGATAATTCGACCTTTGCCGACTCCTCGCGGAGTCTGTTGACATTACATTGAGTCTGTTCCGTACACAATATTCAATTGTTCATTGTTCACACGGTAGCACCACCAAAACTGTTCATTGTTCACACGGTAGCACCACCAAAACTGTTCATTGTTCACACGGTAGCACCACCAAAACTGTTCATTGTTCACACGGTAGCACCACCAAAACTGTTCATTGTTCACACGGTAGCACCACCAAAGCTGTTCATTGTTCACACGGTAGCACCACCAAAACTGTTCATTGTTCACACGGTAGCACCACCAAAACTGTTCATTGTTCACACGGTAGCACCACCAAAACTGTTCATTGTTCACACGGTAGCACCACCAAAGCTGTTCATTGTTCACACGGTAGCAAAAACCACCAAAGCTGTTCATTGTTCACACGGTAGCACCACCAAAGCTGTTCATTGTTCACACGGTAGCACCACCAAAGCTGTTCATTGTTCACACGGTAATACCACCAAAACTGTTCATTGTTCACACGGTAGCACCACCAAAACTGTTCATTGTTCACACGGTAGCACCACCAAAACTGTTAGGTGTTATTCCACGCACTATGCTTTAAACCACAACACGGTCACGTGAATATTGTTTTGATTTCTTTGTATTAAAAAGAGTGGCAGTTTTGTGCCACCAGTTAAACATCTGTAAAAAATGGTCGCTTTACCTCTGACATGTATTTGAAACATCCCACAGGTAAACATCCCACAGCTAAACATCCCACAGGTAAACGCACTCACGACAGTATTTAACGACGTAGAATGTGTGGTAAACGAGTATATACATTAGACGGCAGCCGCAGGAAATATGCTTTATTTCGAAAGAATGCATTTACCTTAATTCCTAAACATCGCCTTGAATGATGTAGTGGTGAGAGTGCTGTCTTGTTGAGAGTGCTGTCGTGTTGAGAGTGCTGTCGTGTTGAGAGTGCTGTTGCATCACAAGACGCAGGGGTTCATCTGCGACCCCACGGTCGGGCCGTCGCAGTTTTTTGTAATTCACCCCCTATCATCCTTTGTACAAACAATTGAGTTACCATTTGTAGGGCCTGGTTGTTACGTACGATTACCGGCAACGCTGTGCGAACAATTACGTACAATTGTTCGCAACGTCATGCGGTTTTTCTTCGATTGTCCGAAGTCACGTAACACAAGGGTAATGCGTCGCTAGACGTTACTATGACAGCCAGTATTGCGTCGCAATTTCGAGAGCTAGATTCCCAGAAGGTATCAATATATTGACTGGCAGCACCAAGTACCAAGGCGTAGATGAACATTTCAGTGAAAATTTTTTAATATTGTTATTATGAGTCACTCACCAAGTTATCCCGGCCGTTCAAGGTATTTTGCTAGTTTTTTATAATCTGGACGTTAAGCTCGCGTTCCTGTTTCTAAAGCTGATATACCGTCTGACACTACTAACGAAAAACTACGCTCGTTCCACACACTGTCTGTTGGCGGTCGACGTTTTTGCATCCACGTCTTCGTATTACGGATTAATTCGCAGCAGCTTTCCGTGTTTTTTGACGTCTCAGTTAAACACTCGACGTGCATATGTGCAGGAATGTCTCGACGACGGAAAGAAAATCGCTGGTGATATTACATTTTGCCTGCAAAAACTACGCAGCGCGTCTTGTTCAAAGACGTCAGTAGCGAGCCCACAATTACAATTTCTCTGTGTGGCGTAAAGTGTCCAGTGATTCTGTAAAAGCTTAACCATGTCGATGTTATCACCTCGACATCTACGCATAAGCATCGCAAACTGTTGAATATAGGGGAGCGGACGAAGTTGGTTTCTGCAAGCATATTGGGCGGACCAACATTTATTAAACATATAACCATCAAAAATATCAGGGGCCCGCCACCCAGCCTTTCCCCGGTTATGTGGTCTAGTTTCACAGATGTGCCGACTCTTAGGGTTTATCCGCCAGTTTTACGGATTTTATTAAATTTGACGATCTTACGGGTGTTGGAAACATTCATTGCAGTTTAATACATTTTGCATGATGGGATACGGGACGCGTTTATTAAATTTCAAAATAATGCATTTACCTTCATTCCTATAGACGACGTTTTTAATGCACTGACCTGGTTGTGTTGGTGATCACCTAGTGGCTAGGTGCATTGTTGGAGGTAACTATCACTAAACACCAGGTACAGACCTGAACAGTTTGGAGAAACAACAAAACCACGTTGAAAACTACCCGTGCTAAGTTAAAGTCTTATATAGCGCAGTATCCAGTCCTCGCGATTGCTCAAAGCGCTTTACACGTCACCACTGTTAGACCTGATCATTCCAACGCCATCTTGACTTCTCTGGGAAGCATTCAGCCACGCGCAACTACTGCACGAAGATAATTCGTTCACATATCCACCCGTCTCTAGCCAGTTACTCGTTTATACAGCTGAACGAACTGCGGCAACGCGGGAAGAACGAAATTGCCAATGTTTCGAAACAGCAGCAAGATCTTAGATGTGTGCCGTATCAAAGTAACTTTCGACAAGAAATCCGTTTAGTGGTTCAGCTATCAGTTTGTCTACAGAAACCACCGACATATTCAGTGTCGGCTTATCTCGAGTTGCGCATCAGCCATGTATCGTAAATGCAGAGACATAGGCCTACTCACACGATGGGCTGCACTAATCGACCATTCGCTTAATTCGGGGTCTGGTGCGATAACTTCCGGACATCTTACCTTAAATCACGTGAAAGTGTCCGGGGAGACGAGGTCGACACGGGTGATGTTAACTGTTACGCCGATACACCGATAGCTGACGACTCTCAGATACTAACGAAGAAGCTTTTAGTTTGTAAACCTATCCACCTGACCTGCTGGCAAGTCACAGACTGCCAAATCGATTCAAGTCACAAGTCAGTTGCCTGCAAGTCAAGTCAAGGATCAAGTCAATTGCATCCAAGTGAAGTATCGAGTCATCTTTCTGAATTCCAAGTCAAGTCAAATCATTAGGGTTCACCGTTCGAGTCAGACAGACAGAGAGACAGGCAGACATAAGTACTTTATTTGACCCATGTGCATACATACCTCTCAACAATTGAGTAATTAAAAGTATAAAAATAAAAGTATATGCAAGTATTATATAACTATCAAATAAGGGTCCAGACTTCCGTTAAGGTTGAAATATAGCCGCTCTCACAGGAGCCACTTATGTATAATTAATTTTTTTATCCTGGCGTATACAAATAGTAGCATATCGGTAGACCGACTGACATATACAAGGCTATATACAGTGTCCAAACTGGCTATTCATTCATATTGACAAATGTCACAATTTCGGAGTGTACACAGAGCTATTTATGTATGTAGTCACAAGTCAAGTCAAGTCACTGGCGTTCACCGTTCCAGTCACAAGTCAAGTCAAGTCACTGGCGTTCACCGTTCGAGTCACAAGTCACAAGACTTCACATCTAGTGAACTGTCAATGACACACGGGTAAATTTATTAACGATATTATTTATTATGATTATGATTAACACGATACACATAAAGTGTATACCTACACGTAATATTAACGATCTAGGTTACAGTCATTATCATAGTGATAAAAATGTGTTAGTTGCAAAATGGTAATGATAGTAAACATTGCTTAAATTAAAACAAAGTTATAAAGATCATCATAGTCAAATTATGAGCATTTTATAAACACGTAATTTTGAACTTTGTCTCTTGTCATTAAACGTGACTTAGTAAATGTCATAGTTCATACAGCTGACAACTGGTTTGTGCACGCACGTTTCTAATAGGCAACACTCCCTCTGTACTCACTATCAGACAGCAGACCGGAGTGATTACTGATTACACTTCAAAAAGATCAGATGCGAAAGCATTTAATTTTTAATGCGAACTCGTCGTGGACGCCAGACTTGTTGGCAAGCCACAAACTGGCAAGTGAAGTCATGTCACTCGTCAATGACTTGCATGTCATGTCAAGTCTAAAGTCAGTTACCGCTAAGTCCAAGTCAAGTCTCGAGTCATCTCTCTGAATTCCAAGTCAAGTCAAAGAGTGCGACTTGTGTCAACCTCTGTGATGCGAGTCAACAAGTCTACCATCCACGGCAGCCAGTGGCCGGTTACCATACGGGCAACTGGGGCACGTGCCCAATGGGCTCTGAGATCCCGGGGGACACCACTCGAGTACACCGGAAATACAACGAAAAATCTAGTGAAATTAATATAATATTTTTGTACAAATATCCTGAAATTCAACAGGTTCAATAGGCCTAGCCGGTACCTTTCTGGATATTCTTTGCGAGATTTTGTGAATAATGTATGAAAAGTCATGTTTCCGATGAATGTCGCACTCGATAGAGATGAACAACGTTCGTCCTCTTCTGCCCCACAGTCGAGCGCAACTCACTTTTGTATCCGTTTCAGTTGCGACACACCCCTCGGAGATAGGGTGCGATTTCAACATTTTGAAATGTGGGCGCCATATATTGTTTGACAAGCAGGCAAAACATGTGTTCTTTTTTGTCGGTTACACGTTTGTTTTACGACAGGAGTGCGCTGCGGAGACTCAGGACGCAAGTGAACGAGTTTGTCGGTCAGTGACTTCTCCAGGTCGTCGATCTACTGGTAGATGCGCAGCGACTATTCAGCTATTCGCTCGAATTCTTTTCATCGGGATCATCCAATATCTACTTCTGGCCTGTGACATAAAAACGCTCAATGCATCACGTGACCAATGCCACTCGGCAGATGCTCGTTATTGCATAACGTTATTGTGACGTGATAAAAAATTGTTTGGATGCGGAGACTGTTCACAGCAACGATAACGTTATCATAACGTTGTTTTAGCCACAACCAACATAGAACCATATCATAACGTTGTTTTAGCCACAACCAACATAGAACCATATCATTACGTTGTTTTAGCCACAACCAACATAGAACCATATCATAACGTCGTTTTAACCACAGTCAACATAGAACCATATCGTAACGTTGTTTTAGCCACAACCAACATAGAACCATATCATAACGTCGTTTTAACCACAGTCAACATAGAACCATATCGTAACGTTGTTTTAGCCACAACCAACATAGAACCATATCATAACGTTGTTTTAGCCACACCAACATAGAACCATATCATAACGTCGTTTTAACCACAGTCAACATAGAACCATATCGTAACGTTGTTTTAGCCACAACCAACATAGAACCATATCATGACGTTGCAAAACCGTTATGTGTTAGCTGGGAAGATTAAATATAAAAAAAAATCCGTTTACAAATGCGTTAAAAATGACAACCCTAGGGGTGCGGGTCTCACAATCCAAGGGCCCCAGTAACCCTTAATCCGCCCCTGGTAGCAGCATTTATTGGTAGCAACTGAATAGTTCTCGTTTTGTATATGCATACCACCTACTCTAAGCATGAAACAAATGGTAAAGATTACAGTACACGTTGTGGCTATTGGATAAATAACTATTGTCAATAAAACACTATCATGCATCAAACGTTGATTTTTTTTAACTATGACAACACAGAAAAAAATCTACTTATTATTCCACCATGTGAACGCCTTTTCTAGCTCAGACATCTCAACACGAAGCACGAGATCCCTGTATTTTGGCATCTTGTGATTAAAATTACATTTTTATCTCAAATTAGGAAACTTGGAACAGCAAACAGCGAAAAGAAGATCATGTTCAGCATCAGGAAACGAATGTACAGACCCCGTGACGAATAAGAGAGAATTAGAACATCTAGTGACGTTGGGAACGACTGAGATGAGAGGGAGAGGTAGGCAACGAAATAACACTCGATGGTCAACCAGCCTAGGCTAGGAAAGAGCAGAACTGAAGATACCTGCGATCGTGGGAATAGGAGGGCCACGATCGTGGGAATAGGAGGGCCACGATCTTGGGAACAGGAGGGCCACGATCGCCTACACGAGCAACAGACACGGCATCTTAAGACGACGATGACGATGAAGACGATGACGATGATGAAGATGACGAAGAAGACGATGAAGATGATGACGATGAAGAAGATGAAGACGACGAAGTCGATGAAGACGACGAAGTCGACGAAGACGACGAGGATGATGGAGTTGATGAAGATGATGGAGATGATGGAAATAATGGAGATGATGATGAAATGGAGGGTTGTGGTGCCTGCAACAGACACGGCACCTGATGATGATGGTGGTGGTGGTGGTGGTGGTGGTGGTGGTGGTGGTGGTGGTGACGATGCTAGCTACAGGGCATACATCTGGGATATCGGGTTTCATAGACTCAGAGCCCAGATGTCGTGGGAGCGATCGCGGCCGGGAGTGCATTCTTGATTCCTTCCCACGAGGTCGTGACCTTATGCCGCGCCGCGTCCACCAGTGAACGCAACAGATGGTCACAGATCACCATCAGTATCCGGCCGTAAAGAGTCCCTCGGAAAGTGTAAGGATTGCGCGTGGTGTGTGACTTTGTTTCGAGCACTTTTGCATCGTATGAGTTAGTAAAGTTAAAGTTTTCTGTGCTATTGTGCTAGAAGTTTTATTTAATGGCAATGAACAGACGCTGGCCGCTCGCGTATAAGCACGGTGACTATTGTGCAGAACACACAAACGTGACAATTAGTCACCAAGCTGGATCGAAATTGAGGGGCATCAGCATTGGGTGTAGTTTTTTCTTAAAAACGAGGTATATGTTTTCACGAATTTCGCACAAAGGGCCAGTTATTCTACGTTTAATGTGCTGTGAAAGTTGAAAGAAAATCGTTGAACAAAGTTTCCACGGAACCCAAGAAATGCAATAATGGGCACAAACGCCAAAAAAATTACTGTGGCCTAAACCCAGATATCGTTGGCGGGTTCACGAAGCGCCTTGTGACGCCATTGGTATAGTCACGGATCCCATGCATAATGCGACAAGAGAAAAAAGAAAAAACACCCGGAAGCCAAAGGGACTACGCTAATCCCGACATGCAATCTCTAGCTCCTAATCTGTCAACTTGAAGTACAAACTTGTATTGTCCGGTTACACAGCCATTGCTTGAGCTCTGTTTAATATGATTTCCACGGTGGAATGTCACCAAGTTAACATCCCCATCCCAACATTCCCGGGATGGTAATTTCAACATATTATTCAACCGATCTACATGGTTTCACTAGGAAATAAAAATCTGCAGCGGTAAGCGAATCATCACGCAGATCGCACTGAGCCATACCTGCGCGTGCAGGGCGCCCACGCACAGCGATGAGATGCCTAAACAGATCACGATATCGCCCAAGACTTCTAAGAACGACCTCGGGCCCAACCCGCGGTGGTACACAGCCAGTTCACGCCTGGCTGCTTGGCGAACCCGCCGGGTGATGTTCCGCTGTAAATCAGCCCGATAAGCCTAGCCATGATAACGCGAACGACGGCAATATCTCCATAGCGTGCTTTATGTAGGCACTTTGTTGTGGCGATGTTCGGGACAGCGATTGACGGCTTTCGACCGTGTTCAACGCGGCCCTCGAAACAGACGCTTTCGATAAGGCGATAGCGCACGGTGACGTCCGCCGTGACGTCATCCTGCGAGATTTCATCGAGTGTCACATGACGTCACTGAAGATAAATGAGCGGAGTGAGAACGCTTCTGGCGCCGGTCAATGCAACATATTGCAATGCCAGCAACGTACAGCTATCCTGACATACAACTGCAACATCGTTTGTTATCACAAAATGTCACTGAAACATACTGCTATCCTATCATGCAACTGAAGCGTGACGTTGCATCAGCATACAACTGAAGCATGTTGGTATCCCAGCATGCACCAAGGAGAAAATAACGCCGCAGCTTGTCGCTGTGCCGCTGGTCGATATTGAATTATTTAACAAAACAGTCGTGAAGTCTTCGGTCGTGGTCAGTCGTCGTCGGTCGTCCTCGGTCGCCGTCGGTCGTCGTCGGTCGTCGTCGGTCGTCGTCGGTCGCCGTCGGTCGTCGTCGGCGGTCGTCATCGGTCGTTACCGGTCGTTCTTGGACGTAATGGTGGCAGTAACTTGCATATGTTCCCTCTACGCTTTCTTGTTATTCATCAGCGAGGAGACTGGAGCTGGTTCTTGATCTACGGCCCTGGCGAGCAGGTCTGGGCATGTCAGTGAAGAGTGTCAGTTAGACGACTGAATGAGTCGTATCAACACGCGCTACATGTAAACATGATATAGTTCCCGGTTTTTTTAAATGGTGACATATCATTAATTAACAACATAGACCTATTTCTGTCTTGTCTGTATTTTCAAAGGTTCATGAAAGATTAATATACAGTAGATTAATAAATTATATAATGAAATATAACATCCTGTCTAATTCTCAATTTGGATTTAGGAAAGGATATTCCACTGATATGGCTATATCAATGCTAATTAATAAAAATAGTAAGGCTACTGATAACAAAGAACATGTAATTGGGCTATTTTTGGATTTTGCCAAAGCCTTTGATACCGTTAATCATAATATCTTATGAAGAAAATTATCACATTATGGAGTCAGAGGAAACATACTCCAATGGATTCATAACTATCTACTTAGCAGAGAACAACTAGTAAAATGTATTGGAACAAAATCTGCTATTAAAAATATAATGTGGTGTCCCACATGGTTAAATTCTGGGACCTTGTTCTTCTTTACCTACATAAATGATTTAACTATTTATCTGACACAACATTTACCATCAAGTTTGCAGATGACACAAGCATCTTTATTCGAGGTCATAATATTAATGAAATGGAAAATTAACTTAACTCTGAAATAAAAAACTATCTCAATGGCTTAGAATGAATAAACTTTCTTTGACTATACAGACAACACACACAATGACCTTTAATAGTACGTACAATATAAGAGATAGGGATAACAACATTTACGTAGATAACATAAAAATTGACACTATAAACAAAATAAAGTTTTTGGCCTACTTAGAAATAAAAAAATTTACTGGTGCGAACACATTAAATGTGTATAAAATAAAATTTCCAAGAATATTAGTATTATAAAAAAGTGACCAACAAATTAGATAAAACAATACTGTTAAATAAATAGTATTTGTTTATCTACCCATATACTACTTACTATAATATTGTTTGGAGAAGGGCCCCGAATGTATGCCTATCTAAAATTTATATACTCCAAAAAAGAGTTTTGCTTATAATTAGTCATGCAGGATTTACTGATCATACGCAGCCCTTATATATCTCTTATCAGATAATGGATATTTATGAGATAAATAAACGCTTATGTTGTATCCTAATGTTTAAACATAATAGGGGTATGCTGCCACATATATTTACTGATGTGTTTATCCTGCAAATACCCACACATAAATATAATACAAGGCAGGAAGTAACATATAAAATACCACACTCCAAAACTAATTTCAGACAATTATCTTTGGCATATGTTGGACCTAAAATCTGGAATACCTTTATTACAAATCACCTTGTCACCTTGTGCCGTCGAGTCGTGTCCGACCCCTGGCGACAGCCGCGGTAGCTCCTCGCCATTCCACTCGCTCTCTGGCGTCCCGTCTCATAATGTTAATAGAGGGTCCCTTTACGTCTTTGATAGTGTCTAGCCATTTTGTTCTTGGTCTCCCTCGCCTTCTTTTCCCTCTCATTCCCCCAAGCATCACATCATTCTCCATTCCACGTTCTTTTCTCACCACATGTCCAAAATAGCTTAATGCCGCCTTTATCACCCTTGATTCCAGTGTCCATTTTGGTTTGACGTTTTCGAGCACCCATACGTTTGTTTTTCTCTCCATCCATGACACTCTCATCACTCGTCTCCAGCACCACAGCTCAAATGCGTCAATTTTCTTCCTCTCGGTTTTTCTCATCGTCCAAGTCTCCGCTCCATACAATACAATTGGGAATACCAAGGCCTTCACCAGTTTCACTTTAGTCTGAAGCGTAATCCGTCTGTCTTTCCATACTGTTGTTAGTCCTCCCATTGCGGCTTTGCCCATTGCAATTCTTCTGCGTATCTCTTTGTCGCATCGTCCATCTTTGCTGATCAATACTCCTAGAAATACAAAGTTCGTTACCACCTCCACGGTTTTTCCGTCCACTGACACCTCTCCAATATATCCAGTAGTCATGACCTTCGTCTTTAAAACATTCAGATATAGGCCTGCTTTCTCGCTTGTTTTCCTTACTCTTTCCATGATTTCTGTCAGTTCCTCCTTTGTTCCTGCGATTAGAGTTGTGTCGTTTGCGTATCTCAGATTCGTTATCACCCTTCCTCCTATGCCGACCCCGCCCTCCCATTTGTCCAAGGCATCTCTCATTATATTCTCTGCGTATATGTTGAATAGCAAAGGAGACAGGATGCAGCCCTGTCTCACTCCTTTCTCGATATCGAACTGTTCCGTCTCTCCGAACTCTGTTCTGACTGTCGCTTTCTGGTTTGCATACAGGTTTCTCAGTAGCACTACTAAATGTATAGGTACCCCCATATCCTTCAGGATGATCCACATTCTCTCATGGTCTACACAGTCGAAAGCCTTCTTGTAGTCTATGAAGCACATATACAGGTCTCGCTGATGTTCTCTGGCTCTTTCCATCATCCATCTCAGATTTGCAATGTGGTCCCTCGTTCCTCTTCCTCTTCTGAAACCAGCTTGCTCGATCGGAAGTTCTGGTATCAGGAACACCTCCAACCTTTTCTGTAGTACTCGCAAGAGTACCTTGCTTGCGTGCGAGATCAAGGCAATTGTGCGATAATTTTCACATTCCTTCTTGTCTCCTTTCTTGTAGATCGGGACAAATTACAAATAAATATCTACAATACGGTACATCTATTCATATCTAAAATATCTAAAATCTGGAATACTTTTATTACAAATAAATATCTACAATACGGTACATCTATTCATATCTAAAATATCTAAAATCTGGAATACTTTTATTGCAAATAAATATCTACAATACGGTACATCTATTCATATCTAAAATATCTAAAATCTGGAATACTTTTATTACAAATAAATATCTACAATACGGTACATCTATTCATATCTAAAATATCTAAAATCTGGAATACTTTTATTACAAATAAATATCTACAATACGGTACATCTATTCATGTCTTAAAAAAGGATCAAATGTTTACTCTTGCACAATTAGTAAACAGACAGTAGTTTCTGTTTTCAATGTATTTTGTGTCCTGATGCACCTTTGTTGTATGGCTCTGTTATCAATTAATTTAATGTGCTAGTAACACATGTGCATCAAATATATGATGATAATGAGAATCAGCTGATGATGGTATCAGCCGGCCCTACATGTACTAGGACACGGGATGCAAACTAGATATGAATATTGTCATATGAGGCAACTATTAAACTGTCCCTAACGAAACAACAATATAGATTGTCTTGACTGCTCGACTACTAGGTCGTTGTTCACATATTTCAGTAGACGAAACAGTGGCGGTGTCAGTGCAGACACACCACCGTGGATCACCCTTCGCCGAGTCAGCCCTACTTCGCAATCCGTGGTTGACCATTGCGTCTGGCGTCCGACGCAGTCTGACGTTCGTGTCTGTCTTGATGACGTCGCCCAGTGTCTTTACATGGTGAAGCCATGACGCTGAAACGCGATTATGGTCGTGGCTACGCGGACGGCGACGATATAACAGTGTTGCGGATAAGAGCGTCATTGGTGAGGAGAAGACATGGGGCGCGATGACGACATTGGCGGTAACGTCTTTGTCTACGTCTATGTACAATTCCATGTTGTCCATTTGGGAATCTGCAGATTACATATCAGGGTCAAGAAGAAGCCATCGTAATCGGCAAGCACCGGAAGTTATTACGCCAGTGTGGCGGCGAATGTCGAAGCATTGCAGGGACTTTAGGTCTGCCTACGTCATAGTTCATAAATTGATAAACGTACAATTGATGTCAGATATTGGCAGCTGTGACAGCAGCATTTGTACAGTTACGGTCACTTTAATAGTGTCTTATATTCGTACGCTAGTGGAGAGACGTTGCAGAGGTGACAGATAGAAAAAAACAAGTGAAGTTGAACGTTAATATGCACGTGATTGTGATAACATCTGTTATATCATATAGTGCTGAAACCTGGGCTTTGGGAAAGGAAGAAGCATGATCAATCACAGATTGTTGTCAACGACAGCATGCATATATAAATTATATGCAAGAATATGCTGCGTGCGTACAACGACAAACAACAAGTACAACGACAAACAAGAAGTACAACAAGAAAAATCCGCGTAAAATTGAGACCGTACAAATTTTCTTGAGCAAGCAAAGACTGACATCAAAATACTTTCCAAAATAAAAATGTCATCGACGGTTCTAGGGATGTGATCATGCGAACAGTCAGGTCTGATTATACATCTGTTGAACTTTCTCAAACATTACTGAACTATTTGCGCGTTTTAACAGCACTGGAGTCCGACAAAATCTTGTCAAGATTAATCCGAGCATAGCACAAATTGAACAGAGATCGGAACCCGATTCAAGAGAAGCAAAGAAAGACTCTGAGCAGCTAATCAGAAGAATTATGATTGCTTTTGTGGTGCCCTTCTTTTTGTGGTGCCCTTCTTTTTGTGGGGAGCCTGGTACGAGTTTACCACTTGTATCATTGATTTACGAAAAACGATCAGACTTTGTACCCTTAAATAATTTTGACTTAATTGCCAGGTAAATATAGTTTGCTTGCCAGTATTGCGTGATTGATCACCGTCAGATCGTAGGCTGATCATACTAATTTGCGAACGTTGTCAAGCTACGGTAACGCCGTCTCTGCTTCTGTTCGATTTCTGGCCAGGCTCTTCAATAAGCATTTAAGCCAGACGTGTGCGGGAGATTGGAGATATTACATGCGGTTGCAGTGTGCTTTGCCTTTGTCTTTCGGAAGAGACACTAACAGCCGCTGGTCTCTTCCATCTGGTGTCTGTGCCAGGGATTACGTAATTCGAAACAATCGTAGAAAACACGTATAGCTTTGCTAACATGAGTACATAACTAGGAACTGTTGTTCTGTGTTACGTAATGTACACAAAACGTCCAGATAGGTTCCTTCGTAGCATCCCAAACCAATGGGGGATTGTTTGTGTAAGAACCACCGCCATGGGCTCAGGCCCCATACATGCGAAACAGACGGATATGTAGGGGAACATACAGACAGACACACAGAGACCTGTCGTCAAACCATACACTGGCATTTCCCTCGCTCCTTCGACCCAGCAGTTAGAACCCACGACTCCCTCTCGCAACCAACGTATCAATCAGAACCCGGCCACATCCGCTCCCAGCCACATGCACAATTCACGGCTCACGCTGGCATTTGCCTGAATCATTCGTAGAGGCATCAGTTACTACATAGCTTACTAACGCACGGAACATTCGTGTTTGATACGTTTGAGAAGCAAATAATGATGATGACGATGATGATGATGATGATGATGATGATGATGATGGTGACGATGATGATGATAATAACAAAGTCTTTTATATAGCTATTTCAGTAGTATGGTTGGCGTGTTTATAGCGCCTTACAATATAGTTATTTTTCTCGATATATGTCCTCAAGTAATTGGTGTACGCAATTTTAGCTGTGTGTCCTCAGCGCTGTCTTAAAAGACGCTCAAAATGCACAGCTGGTGCCGCTGCATGAAGACATGGTCTCCGAAAGTTCTGAGGCGTGAAGTGGGCAGAGCCGACGAGCCTACGGAATTGGGTCGTGGGGAGGACGTGTCTTGATAGTCAATAAACAATTCCTGCCACACACGCCCAGAATGCAGTAGCGTGTTCGCAAACAATGTACAGCATGTATCAAACACATTAATAACCTATCTTTTCTTAATGTTTTCATCAGTTACCGAAATTGGTATGATTGGGAATTATTCATGCACTGCATGGCCTGTGCGCGAACTGGAAGAATACGCTGAAATGACGAATATTTGGTGGAAACGTTAATTAAATCGCACAGCCATTGACGTCAGTATTATTTTACCGGCGTTGCCCATGAAAAACTACGACATCCATACGAGATCATCCAGGCAGAATCATTCAGGTCGATCGAATGTGCGGCAGAATCAAAACGGTTGACGATATCGAGACGATGATATCGAGACGATGATGATGATAACTTTGAAATTCATCATTAGTACGTACATGGTAGAACTAATCTATTTATTCCTAGGACCAATAGTGAAATAATCTATTTATTCCCAGGACCAATGGTAGAAATAATTTATTTATTCCTAGGACCAATGGTAGAAATAAAATATTTATTCCCAGGACCAATGGTAAAAATAATCTATTTATTCCCAGGACCAATGGTAGAAATAATATATTTATTCCCAGGACCAATGGTAGAAATAATCTATTTATTCCCAGGACCAATGGTAGAAATAATATATTTATTCCCAGGACTAATGGAGGAAATAATATATTTATTCCCAGGACTAATGGAGGAAATAATATATTTATTCCCAGGACCAATGGTAGAAATAATCTATTTATTCCGATGACCAATGGTAGAAATAATATATTTATTCCCAGGAATAATGGAGGAAATAATATATTTATTCCCAGGACTAATGGAGGAAATAATATATTTATTCCCAGGACCAATGGTAGAAATAATCTATTTATTCCGATGACCAATGGTAGAAATAATATATTTATTCCCAGGACCAATGGTAGAAATAATCTATTTATTCTCAGGACCAATGGTAGAAATAATCTATTTATTCCCAGGACCAATGGTAGAAATAATTTATTTATTCCTAGGACCAATGGTAGAAATAAAATATTTATTCCCAGGACCAATGGTAAAAATAATCTATTTATTCCCAGGACCAATGGTAGAAATAATATATTTATTCCCAGGACCAATGGTAGAAATAATCTATTTATTCCCAGGACCAATGGTAGAAATAATATATTTATTCCCAGGACTAATGGAGGAAATAATATATTTATTCCCAGGACTAATGGAGGAAATAATATATTTATTCCCAGGACCAATGGTAGAAATAATCTATTTATTCCGATGACCAATGGTAGAAATAATATATTTATTCCCAGGAATAATGGAGGAAATAATATATTTATTCCCAGGACTAATGGAGGAAATAATATATTTATTCCCAGGACCAATGGTAGAAATAATCTATTTATTCCGATGACCAATGGTAGAAATAATATATTTATTCCCAGGACCAATGGTAGAAATAATCTATTTATTCTCAGGACCAATGGTAGAAATAATCTATTTATTCCCAGGACCAATGGTGGAAATAATCTATTTATTCCCAGGACCAATGGTAGAAATAATCTATCTATTTATTCCCAGGACCAATGGTAGAAATAATATATTTATTCACAGGACCAATGGTGGAAATAATCTATTTATTCCCAGGACCAGTGGTAGAAATAATCTATTTATTCCCAGGACCAATGGTAGAAATAATATATTTATTCCCAGGACCAATGGTAGAAATAATCTATTTATTCCCAGGACCAATGGTAGAAATAATATATCTATTCCCAGGACCAATGGTAGAAATAATCTATTTATTCCCAGGACCAAAGGTAGAAATAATATATTTATTCCAAGGACCAATGGTAGAAATAATCTATTTATTCCCAGGACCAATGGTGGAAATAGTCGATTTATTCCCAGGACCAATGGTAGAAATAATCTATTTATTCCCAGGACCAATCATGAATATTCCACAAAGAACACCAAACACAAAATAATAGAGACTGATAAAAATATTCCAAATATTATCCTTAATAAAAATATTACACACAGCTTACATAGTTTCCACTTATATTAGTAAACATTACTTTATTAGAAATTACTGTCTGTTATATTTGTAATTATACTTGCGTTTGTTTACACATGTCGACACCACTGTATATGATAGTTCATCAATTCATGTGATAAACTGATAAAAAAATTGTATAAATGTAATACGTCTGTATACTTAAATTGTTGCAAACGTGTGTGTATATGCTGATGCACTGCTAGTTTTTGCACTGCTCACGTGACCGTTTATTTATTTTATATTTGTAGGGTGGTCATCGTGTTAGTAATATTTAATGTCTTAACGGCAGTCTCCCTGACAGCCTCATGAATGTTGCATCCAATTTTCATATATGAGATGATAGGTCAAGTAAAATACTTTGAGATTGAGATTGTTGGAAGCTGCAACCACCCGCGGTTTACGGACCCCTTTCCCAAACCCCCAAACCGATTAAGACAACCCCGATATATCAAGGGCTAATTAGTGCTGTGTTCCCTTCTAATGGGCGCGAGGTGCTCCGTGCAGCCCGGAGACGTTAACGGCCCGAGAGAGCGGTTACGTCGTCGTCCGTGCAAGAATGTTGTAGCGTCGATGGCGAACCACGCTCGCGATTACGTTACCGGTGTTGGAACACGGCACGGGTGTTGGAACACGGCACGGGTGTAGGAACACGGCACGGGTGTAGGAACACTGCATTGGCTCGGGAACTCGGCACCATCAGACCGCGATGGGCTAGGGTTGCGTTGTTAGGCTCAGTGGAGAACTCGTTAACAAGTCTTCGCCGGGTTTCGTGTGGCGTGGGTCTTATCGGTATAGGCTCACTCCACGCTGGCAGTGTACTTGACCTGGGAACTGACGTGAAGTTGAAACGCGCTCCATTGAGTTATCGGTCGTGGCATATTCTTTAAAGGGAAACAAAAGTCATGGCTTTGGGCTAATGCACCTACAAGAGTTATTAAAACATAACCTTTTGAAACTACAATTAAAAACTTCACGCCAGTGGTTTACTAGGAAACCCTTGTTGAACACACAGCATCTTAATTCCATGGGCCGCTCCATATGGTCAGATAATCTTACGTCACGAGTGTCATAGTCTGACAAACTTCGCACGCCAAATGAAAACATATTTGCATACACCTGTTCCTATGCTTACCAATATGATATGGCCATGCTGTTTGCATCGAAATTCAACTTATGTAACTTATTTTGGCCTTTGTTTACTAAACTAATCCTCTTTCTGACAACATATCACGTTTGTTTGAGACTTTACGTTGGTTCCGTGTACGCCGGCCTCAGTTAATTCATCACGCCTAGTCTAGGTTACCCGATTTTCATAGAACTACGCATGCGCTTATCGGTCGCGCTGGTTAACATGCCAGCCCTCAGTCAACCGGAGAAATGATCGGAATGTCCCACTTTTAGAACACATTCTTAGTAAACCACTGGCGTGATATTCTTGATTTTAGTCGCGCATGGTTATTTATTAATATCTCTTCGCTTTAATGGTATTAGTTACTACTTCGTATATATTGACTTTTATAGAATAATTACGCACTTAGGGATTGTAGTTCCTAAATATTGCACGGCCTCAGTTTTGTACTCAATATGTATATATTTGAGCTCCATATCTGTTTGAGCTTCATGAAAGATGTCCTTGCTTTAAGAATTATACTGATAATAGCATCACCCCCTCCTCCATTCTGACTGACATTAGCACACAGATAGCTATAATTTTCCACTTCATTCAGTTATCGATCATTAATCCATATCCTCCTAGTGCATTGTTTATCCTCAATACTTCAGTTCAAATTTTTGCTGCGAATCGATTCGCATCTTTGTTGCTTTTGCTAGCATGTGCCTGTAGCTGTATCATTATAATGACACAATCATTATCTCATTGATATTCTAAGAGAACATTAGGTCGCACATTATTCCACATTGCTGGTATGTTTAATTGTCAATATATGGGCGTAAGTTTCGCCACCTAGTTTTAGTTCTGGAGTCCACTGGCGACCCCGGCTGTTTTGATGCCTGTCTGAAAAATAGGGTTGTTTTTTGTTTTTGGGTGTACTCACAGAACTGACAACAAACGGTGTAAATTGTTCTGGTTTCAGACCGATGAAAAGATGTTAAAGGCGTGTGATACTGAAACATTTGTATTATATCAATTACGAAGCTTCTGCTGTGATTGAATCTGGTGGGTTATAGTTACAGATGGAGACAACCATTATTAGAGTCCACAGTATATTACACCATAAAAGACACTGAATAGAAAATAATTAAATATATAGTTTCAATGCTGTTTAATGTAAATTAGGCAACATGTTCTGCAATAGGTAATAATGTCATTCCCATTTATTAGTACACAAAATTGTAACTATACCTTCCAAACTGTAATTTTATTTATTCTCGTTTGTCTTTACATTATATTCGCAGATTACACAGCACAATAGTATGTCCCGTACGACAAATAGTGTCAGTGTTTCTGTAAATACATGCGAATAATGATTCATTGAATACCCATAATGCTGCTGTTAACTTCCATAATTAAAATGTGTTTTAAGGACTACTATGCAGGCTGGAAAGTTGTAATTTCAAGACCAGATTTTGCTGACTATGCTGAAGTTCTGCCTCTGCTGCAGAGATTTGGACTTCTCTGAGCAGTTTGATGTTAGCAGAGCCACCATCTCGAATATGTTTCACATTTTTATAGTGTATGAACTATTTGAAAGAAGAGGAACATTGTGCACACAGATTGCCAGAGCTTGAGTACATGTTGAATGTTGAATGAGTAAATGATTTACAAATTGCAAATCTTGCACTACTTGTCCTTAGTATATGTTGTTGCCTAGTCAATGTCCTTAGTATATGTTGTTGCCTTGTCAATGTCCTTAGTATATGTTGTTGCCTTGTCAATGTCCTTAGTATATGTTGTTGCCTAGTCAATGTCCTTAGTATATGTTGTTGCCTAGTCAATGTCCTTAGTATATGTTGTTGCCTTGTCAATGTCCTTAGTATATGTTGTTGCCTAGTCAATGTCCTTAGTATATGTTGTTGCCTTGTCAATGTCCTTAGTATATGTTGTTGCCTTGTCAATGTCCTTAGTATATGTTGTTGCCTAGTCAATGTCCTGCCACCTATTCTTAAATATTCAATAATATTCATAATTTGCGCATTTGTTAAGTTTATCCAGACATACAAATCTAAACAAATGGCTCAACATAAATAATAATATTTTAATTACTTCCAGAATTTCAAGTAATGATGTTTCTCTAGATAAAATGTCTTCCTGCTGTATGACTATAAATGATTACAAATTTAATTTTTATTATCTAATAATTGACAGCATTGATTTACTACAAGTCTGTCAATGTCACTATGTCTTCCACGATACTTGATATTCAATATTTATAATATTTAAATGTTTCACTTTGTGTAAACGTATCTTTTTAATGAGCTTTCATACACACATGAATTTCATGTTACAAAAAGGTTCTGCAGACAAGGTGCATGTGTTCAGTAAATGCTCAAGTGGCACGCATACTCTAAGATACTCATGTCGATGCAGCAGTGTCATATGCATTATCAAGATCAACATGAAACAATAATTTACAGGGGACATAAAAAAACTGTCAAACATTTACAGGGTACATAAACAACTGTCAAACATTTACAAGGGACATAAACAACTGTCAAACATTTACAGGGGACATAAACAACTGTCAATCATTTACAGGGGACATAAACAACTGTCAAACATTTACAAGGGACATAAACAACTGTCAATCATTTACAAGGGACATAAACAACTGTCAAACATTTACAAGGGACATAAACAACTGTCAAACATTTACAAGGGACATAAACAACTGTCAAACATTTACAGGGGACATAAACAACTGTCAATCATTTACAATGTACATAAACAACTGTCAAACATTTACAGGGGACATAAACAACTGTCAAACATTTACAGGGGACATAAACAATTGTCAAACATCGCCAGAGTATAAATATGTTGGACTTAAACACTGTAGAAATGAAATAGAACTAATGTAATAATATTAAAAAGCCGTCTGGCTCCTTTTTTAGAGTGGTTGAGTTTGATATGTAATTGACGTCATAGAACTATAGCAATAACGCCAAAATGCAATCAATAAAGCTGTAATATACGAAGAAACTAGTTGTAAACGATAACGTAACTAGGTGGGCGATAAGGCGGGTCGTTCAAATGGCCGCCAATCGGCGTAACTAACAAGATTTAACGCAGAACCTCGCTCCAGAGCTAAAACTAGGTCATGAGACTTACGTTACCTATACTACCACATCCACTGGTACATCTCAGAATTACTGTTGTTGTTGATAAAAATATTATAAAAGCGTATTTTAGGAGCGATCCATCATAGGCGTGGGTGTGTAGGCCTACTCTCACAACGAGCCAGAATTAGAACTATCAGAGTACGACCTTGCATTCGTCAAATCATCTGGCATCTTCATTATTGTTACAAGGTCTGAATTTACATATCACAAAGGATATACATTCGATTTAGATGCACTGCGGGTGGGGTTAAACATAATGCGTTCAAAATTAATCACCTTTCAAAATCAACGTCACTGGCTTTTTACTTGTCTACCATCAACTCGGAAGTAAAATAATTATCGGTAACCGGATACATCGATTGCATCCGGGCGAGTCTACGGTGAAAGACATCCATACCGTCTTTCCACCGAGCAGCGGGGCAGAGATTCCATCTTCCGCACTGGTCACTGACATTTGACGCTTTGTAGACTGCTGGGTTTATTGTACGCTAGGAGGTCAACCGACATGAAATAATGTCCCGAGTCATCAGTTACCATATCTGTCTAGACACACAACGGTATTCGGTTTGTATCTTGATATTTGTGAAAGACATTACCACGACAAATACGACGACGGAATGTTGACCCATTAATGAGAAAACCTAGAGTCTAAATATGTACAGTAGTTGCCATTCGTGAGCGATTTTATCACAGCCTTGATAAATTAATCCAGTTCTGCTGTTTTGGGATCCTACGCACCAGCGGTAGGTTCAAATGATGCAATCATTCTAAGGCTATCAAAACACCACGTCTACACTGCGTCTATTTCTCAATTCCAATCTCTAACAAAAACTAGTAAAACTATTTAGAATTATGTAGGTATTGAACTAATTGTGGTTTTGAGTGGTACTGTATTTTTTTGTAGCTATTTTAATGCTCTTGATTAATAGTAAACCATTGAACAGTAATATCGCGTGCGTGCGTATGTGCGTGTGTGCTTGTGTGCGCGCTTGCGTGCACATTTCGGTTTACTTCAACAATTATTTTGAGACAGGTGTTCTTAAATGAATTTATAACGGCCCTATGAGCAATAAACTCGAGTGCACACGTCTTCATTCGCGTCAAATGAAAGCGCGCACGCATCGGCTATTAACGATCGGCTGAGTTGAACTGCAGGTGGCGTGATTGAAATGGAACCTTGGCTGTCTGGACGAAACGCGATATTCGTATTTATTATTTTGTCGACGATGTGGATCGGATCGTTCTAATTACGGTGAGCGCACGGTACACGCTCACCTTCCGTCGGCGCGCGCGGGAGACGCTCACCTTCCGTCGGCGCGCGCGGTACACGCTCACCTTCCGTCGGCGCGCGCGGGAGACGCGTCGCACCGCTACGAAAGGCTATTGAATTAATTGGCGGGAAAGAGCAAACGACATTCGGCGGATACCGGATGTTGCTTTCGGGGGTGTTGATTAATAGTGACAGTCAATCTCAGGGACAAGCAAACCTCATGCATGTTCTCATAATATCTAGCAATGAAAATGTTGGTATAAAAATTTTAATGTCCCCTTTTTAGCGAAAATGAGACACATAATCTATTTTGTGCGTGCGTGCGTGCGTGCGTGCGTGCGTGCGTGCGTGCGTGCGTGCGTGCGTGCGTGTTACAAGCGAAGGCCTAAGTTAACTGTCCCGGTGATATCCGCCTTTTACCGAATAATGTATGAAAAGTGGTCAGTGACTGGTCAACGGCAGAGCATCAACCGTTGGGATGTCCTGTTGGTGAGCTTTTTCTTTCTTTTGGAATATAAATGTCTTCAGAGGTCTCCAAATGCTCTTGAAATTCACTGACGTCCATTGTTATATGGGCTGGGGAACTTCGCGGCCTGCGACCTCTGGACCCTGGTTGGGAACATTTCTCATTCCTAAGAACCCTCCAGGGCTTGACAGCTATGGAGTGTAGTCTGTTTCTTCGTGTTTTGTCAAACAAAATGATGTTCTCAAACATTAGAAATGACGACAACAGAAGTGGCAAATGCGTCACCCATAAATCCGCGCCTGATATTCACGGTTGGTGTTCGTTGCGGGTTCCTGCTAGAACTCTGCACAGGAATGTCTTTTTTAAAAGAGTTCTCCCCAAACGTAAGCATCTGCTACCAGATGTAACCCTCTGACTTGTTAATGAGGATATATTTTCTTCATCGTGCTGGTGTTTTTGTTTTTTAGCAAATGCGATTGATCATGGCTGGAGTTTGTCCAGCATATAGATTCAGGGAAGAATTTTCAAGATAAGGGAGAATGCACGACTTTCAAAGAAGAGAATCGGTCCTGCGAATTAATGGCGGCCAGGTGAACACATCAGCATAGCCGTGAGAGCGAACTAAATGTATTTCGTTATTAACGCGCAACAGATGCAATAATACGGTCTGATTTCACGTAGGCCATCATGCAATATCAATTTGCAGCAGAACGATGTAACATTATGAAAATGTGAAGATTTGTCAAATTACGCAAACTCGGCATATGCGAATTCACGATGAGTAGGCATAAGCCTCTGCGAACGAAGATTCGTAAAAACCAACAAGACGCGTTGCGTAAAGCTGTCTCTGACTTAGAATATATTTAGCCACACGGATCGATTGTAGCAAGTAGCAAACCACACTATAGACAAATCATGTAGACTTATTTGTAGTTCTGAAAATGGCCGTATTGTAGTAGGTCAAGGTCACGACGAGTCAAACTTACGGCCGCCATATTTGTCACGTGTTTACATGGAGGAGGATTGTGAAGCGAGTCCTTAGCGAGTTGTACTCGCTGTCTCCGGTCATGAATGTGTATCCCTGTCTGAGCTAAGTCGGGCAGACTAGCCGAAGAGTCTTGATAGATACGGTCAATACATCAAAGCAACTTCTTATGCAGTAGAGTACAGCCGATCACTGGCAGGAAGTGGCAAGAGAGGTGATTAGTGGTCTTTAATCAAGACAGCACTGTTACCTCTATCCATGGGTCTTGTCGAATGTCTCCACCTCCGCCCCCTCCCACCCCTCCCACTTCCACTCCCTCACATCCCTCCCACCTCCACACCTCACGCCCCCCACCTCCATCCCCTCACGCCCCTCCCACCTCCACCCCCTAACACTCCTCCCACCTCCACCCCCTCACACCTCTCCCATCTTCACCCCCTCACACCCCTCCCACCTCCCCCTCACCCCCTCCCACCCCTCCTTGCGCTATTTCGTTCACTCCACATTGCTTCAGTTCACTCGGCTGTATAAATGAGTACCCCCCTCAACCCCCACCATTGTTATGCAATGCAGACATTGTTATAATCCCTTGCGGATTTGACAAACGTGGATTTGAACTTTCTCCTACACCTACACATAAAAATAGTTGTTCGCTCCGATGTTTCAGATCACACAACAAACGGAACATCTAATCTTTCACTAACACAGTATTTTGCACGCATGCTAATTTGAACGCGTATATATCTGATTGCTACGTGTATGTATAGGCAAAACCTAGTTTATTTGATGTAAAACAAAACATTTTTTGTCGTTTTCAGTTGGTTAGTTAGGCTCAATGGAGAACTCGTTAACAGGTGTTGGTGGATTTCATGTGGCGTGAGTCTTATTGGAATAGGCTCGTTGTAATATGGCAGTGTGTTCGCATTCGACGTGAGAACAGGGTTGAACTCGAAACACGTCCCGTTGAGTTACTGACTTCCGGGAGATATGTCTTACCATATTCTTTTAACTTAGCAAGAAATCTGGTAGTCATTATTTGAAATAGATATAGTGTTGTGGATATATCCTGACCTAAAGGCTTTCTATTCTATTCGCCAGTGGCAACAATTTACAGTTATACATACACTTTCTAATCATTGTTGTTTCTTGCGTGATGCCCATATTTCATCGCCATGCAACATTCATAGTTTTGTGATTACGTTGAACGTCTCAACGTCCAGTTCCACCGGTAATCTGCCGTACGTCAGTGTACCTCGTTCTCCACCTGGCTCCGTCGTTCAGTTTTACATCCATCTCCGCCACCACCTCGGATTACCATGTACAGCTCCCGTCTCTTGTAATCCATTTCATTTTGCTCCAGCTGCCTAAGACATCTCAAAACCTCTTTGTAAGATTCACGACCAACTCTTCCTTATTAAATACATACCACCTGCTTTTCATAAGAACTTTCTCTCGCGTTCCCAATAATGCATTATTAACATACAAACGCTTAGCCAGATCCATTTTAAAATAACATGTCCAGAGGCGAATATACGTGTATATTTCCCACGTGTATATTTCCCACAGGTGACGATGACACAGCACTGGGATTTACAGTCCCACCTCGACAGAACAGAAGGCATCTTGCAAAGGTCCTGATTTTGCTGGCGACATCGCTTGTATTGACCCGTCTTCCGGATGATTAGATGATGAAAGGCAAAAAAGCCCGGTTCTAAAACTGCGACTTATCTGGCAGTTAGGACGGATAGAAACGGTTTTAACACTGCGACGTATCTGGCGGTTAGGACGGATAGAAACGGTTTTAACACTGCGACGTATCTGGCGGTTAGGACGGATAGAAACGGTTTTAACACTGCGAAGTATCTGGCAGTTAGGACGGATAGAAACGGTTTTAACACTGCGACGTATCTGGCGGTTAGGACGGATAGAAACGGTTTTAACACTGCGACGTATCTGGCGGTTAGGACGGATAGAAACGGTTTTAACGCTGCGACACCAACTTCGCTTCTTTGGAAGTATTCAACGTCATTACAACTGCATACACCGGTCGGACACTTTATTCCAAGAGACAGGGTTGGAACACAACCAGTCCTTGATCACATCGAAAAACAAAACATGAAATGGTTTGGCCACTTAGTCAGAATGGAGCGCGATCAGTCTTTGATCACACTGAAACACAATAAATGGAACGGTTTGGCCACTTAGTCAGGATGGAACACGACCAGTCACATTAAAAAACAAAAATGCGTATTTTAAGTACTACATTCTAACTTTGGTCTGACCGCCACGCCCGGAACAAGTGGCTGCACACCGACCGAACGCGATAAAATTAAAACGCACACATTTACCTTTGCGCAGCCGCTAGCAATTGCGCCGCTGACGTCACGATCCAATAATATCGGCCGAGTGGCGGGTTTTATGACCGGCAAATGCCAGCGAATTACAAACGCAGCGCCGAGGACTGAACAGCCAACTGTCCGTCTAGATTCCTGCAGCTGGATTCGATTTCGGATGATCGAAGGAGCCAGAAGCTGGTTTGTTGGTTGCACTTGCTAGAGTGCAGATCGTCGGTCCTGGGTGCAGCCCCGTTCACGCGGAGAGATCTGTCTGGACTAACCCCAGCGTACCTGCGACACGACGCGCAAGTTCGATGGTGATTCAAGATTATCCCCATTTAATTAGCTATGTTAGCTCGGTCGTGTCTAGGTGCACTGTGTGCATGCGTGTGTATGTGCGTGTGTGTGTGTGTGTGTGTGTGTGTGTGTGCGTGTGTGTGAGTGCGTGCGTGCGTGCGTGCATGCATGTTTGTATGTGCGTGTGCATATGTGACTGTGTGTGTGTGTGTGTGTGTGTGTGTGTGTGTGTGTGTGTGTGTGTGTGTGTGTGTGTGTGTGTGTGTGTGTGTGCGTTTGCGTGTGCGTGTGCGTGTGCGTGTGCGTGTGCGTGTGTGACGTGCTTGATTGCGTGCGTGCGTGCGTGCGTGCGTGCGTGCGTGCGTGCGTGCGTGCGTGCGTGCGTGCGTGTTTACACAAATGATCGTATACGTTTTATACCATAATCTGCCATTCGTCCACTTGTGAAAATATCTTCCAAGGTTTTTCTAAAAATCGCACGTTCGTACTATTACGACCTGTGGGCGTTTACATATTTCAGAATACATCAGTGTTCGCTGAAATGATCTGCACAGCGCTTACGCTTCGTCGAACCTTCCACAACAGGCGCCGTGATATGGCCTGTGGATAGCACCATCCAAACACGAATGTTGATGCTTGCTGCATTTAATTTCACGGCGGATAAAGCCTCTACATAAGTCGACTTGCGGCTAATGTTCTACGTACGGCGTTCCAGAGTAACTAACGTAACAGGACGTCGATGACTGGCGTGCCTTGCTCTGGCCGCCGACTAGGCCTGAGTTCGACCATAGCCTACGGTGTGTCGGCCCAAGCCCAGCCGTGCATTCTCGGTTGTGTTGTATGTGTCAACCTTGGTAGGGTACGGGATTGGGATTGGGTGTGTTTTAAAGCGAAACAAAGGACATGGTTTTGGAGGCAGCTAAAATCAAGAATATCACGGCAGTGGTTTATTCAGAATGTGTTCCTAAAGTGGGAGATTCCGGTTATTTCTCCGGTTGACTGAGGACTCATATGTAATCCAGCGCGATCGAAGAGTGCAAACGCGGTTCTATGAAATCGGGTAACCTAGACTAGTGCGTGACGTATTAAGTGCTGCCGGCATACACAGAACCAGTGGTGACGTAATTACTTTAATGTTGTACTTGAGTAAAAGTGCTTTGTAAAAAAAGTACTTGAGTAAAAAGTACTTGAAGCAAAAGTAGAAGTAAAAATACAACGCATAGAAAGAACAACAAAATCATGAGTAATATAGTATAAATTGGACAGCTTGCATCTGACAACTGTGTTGTGTTGATTAAAAGACAGACCACCACTGTCTTTAACAAAGTGTTCCCTCACAGCCTTAGTTGGTCAATCGATCTGCTGCCCTTGAACATTGAGCTCACTGGGATGAGAGCTCGCAACATCAAATTATGTCAGTTATATACAAAACGTAGTGAATGATGGCGAAAAACCTGTATTTTTATTGACCTGTTCCACTGGGTTGTGTTTCAGAGCAGTGTGGTATTGCAGCTTCAAAGGGTAATCAAATTCTTGGATTGATTAGAAGAAATATAACATACAAGGGAAACAAGTTAATTATACATCTTTATAAAGCAATAATTAGACCTCATTTAGAATACTGTATACAAGCATGGAGACCATATCGTAAGAAGGATATAGATACGCTTGAACGCATACAAAGGAGAGCAACTAAAATGATTCCAGAACTGAGAGACCTTAGTTATGAAGAATGCCTGAAAGAATGTGGTTTAACAACTCTAGAGACAAGGAGGTTAAGAGGAGATCAGATTGAAGTTTTTAAGATATTGAATGGGTATGAAAATATTGATAGAAATATGTTTTTCTCACTCAAGAAGGATAGCAGAACTAGAGGACATGAGGTAAAATTAGTAAAGGATCCATGTAGATTTGACATCAGGAAGCACTCATTCTCACATAGGACAATAAATGAATGGAACAAATTGTCTACAGATTGTGTAACTGCTAGCAGCGTAAATATGTTTAAAAACAAGGTTGACACATATCTCAGGAGGGCGGGTTATAAGTAGATGAACATTGTTGGACTCTCGATAAGCCAATGGCTTCCTTGTCCACTTGCCATCTGGGCCTTTGGCTTGGATGGCAAATCTTGTTTGTCTAACATTAGTAGTGAGAATGTCGCCTCTCAGGGAAATTAGTCAGGGGTAATACACCAATACTCTTCCACTAGCACTGTCCATTGTAAAAGGAACAAAGACATTTGATGCCTAGCTGATGAAGCCATCTGGCTTGTGAACCCCCACCTTCCCATGTTGTCCCAGACATGTCTTATCGGCTCACACAAACATTGAAACAACACGCATTAGCAGCCAGCTGGGTTGGTTTCCTGGTACCAGCTGGGGTTCGCAATGATTAAAAGGCAGACCAGTGCAACATACCTGATGTTGCTAATTGCAATTAAGTGTCCCGAGGCTGATATGGGTCAGCGTGAATAGGCCATTATAAGGCTGACTGGAAAAAGATGCTACTCTTTAGTTCTGTGAACTAATCATTACTATGAATGTATTAAACATTTCAATGTGAATTTTATTCGTAAACAGTAAAATGATGTTTAATGCTGGCGTAAGCCGGTAAGGCCGATGATGATAAAGGGCGAACATCGGTGCAGTTCTCGATCCACGGTGCGCGTTCTCTCACGAATATCAGAATTGTATCAGTCTATGGAGATAACCAATACAATGTCGAAATAACTATTTTTTTATTTATAATACGTATCGGAAATTTACTGGTTAATATTCAATGATGCAATGGAGGCATTTGCAACATGCATTGAAATGGCGTTCGAGCGTGCTGTGTGAGTGAAGTGATGATTCCATGACATAAGCTCACAAGACAAAAGCTCACAAGACATAAGCTCACAAGACATAAACTCACAAGACATAAGCTCACACCCGTAATGAAAAAAGAGACAAAAGCTCACAACAATTTTTATTTTTTTATTATATACAAACATATACATATACATATAAATGTTACAGGTGTTACTTATCACATATAAATATCAGAGGTGTTACATATAACATATAAATGAAATATCATAAATGTCACGATCCCGTCCCTCCAGAGTGACTTGGTGCACATTCCAGATGGGTATGCCGAACCGTGGTGGAATGTTCCGGACGCGTAGTGGTGGTGGAAGAGCTCCAGGCTGCACTTGTCCTTGTTGAACACGACGAAAGGTTCCATTTACATACACGGAATCGAAGTAGTCTACTAACTCCTCCATCTCGTCTGGTGTGTGCTCCCTCAGATATGCCATGCCATCCTGCACCTTGTCTTCTGGGAGGAAGGCCAGCCCATCAAGCATCCCACAGAAGTGCTTGATGTCGTCGTCGGTGCGGTACAGTTCAGTCTTCCCCAGCGCCTGGATCTTCCTCCACGTGCTCTGGGACAGGTGGTAAAAGCACCCCTGTGTTGTCACTTGAGGTCCAAGCACCAAGGCTACTGACTGAATAGCTGCTAATTCAAAGTCAGTGATGACAACACGGGGGTCTGGGTAGATCTGCATGGTCTCCATCTTGTCGAGAACTGCTTGAAGCAGCTCTTGGTAGATCTGTGTACTCTTCTCAGAAAGGAACGCATATACACAGGAAACCGCAGACTCTCCAAGATGGGCACGGATCACATAGAGCTGTTCAAAGACACCTGGACTCATGGCATAGTTACCATCCATGAACCAAGTGTCAGACTGCCCTAAGTGACGGAGCTGCCCCTCTGCAGCATATACCACAACACGCTGACGCTGCCCAGGACCAGAATCATGGATAAAGAACGGCCGTGAGTCTGCTCCACCGGTGAGAGTCCACTCGTCAGGGATAACCAGCTCTGGGAGAGTTGCTGGGTCATTGGGTAGACATCCACGGCGCTGACGCTGAAGATCCCGCTTGCATGTCTGGATCTTCCCGATGTTGGCACGGACTTCATCACTTGCTTCTAGGAGAGCCTGTGTAAGGATCTGGTTTGGCCGACTTCTTGACTGCTTTGCCACTGCCTTCATGGTTGTGCATAGCTTGGTGACCTCAACTCCTGTCCTGTCTGCTGGATGGTTGTGGTTCACATGAGACTGAGGGTTCTCATACGTGTCATCAGTTGTGAGTCCACCCATACACCCGGCTGTTCTCTGCCGATTGCACTGCCACCGGATCCAGTTCTTGTAGCTCCTCTTCTTCAGGTACATGTAGCCATCCAGACAAAGCTTGTCTCCTCCCTTGCTGGTTCTGATGATCTCCATGATTTAATATGCGCAGCAAGTTGTAGCAATGTCTATGAATGAATGATATATGCTGGAAGGTTAGTCCTTTTATAGGAAAGATGAGATCTGCTGATTGGATTTACTCACAAGATGTTTCATATTATCCCTTGATCTCTTCTAATTATACTACATAACACACACGCACGCACGCACGCACGCACACACGCACGCACACTACTCATATTGTGTGTTACTGTAAATATTTCTCTGACATGGAAAAATAAATTTTAGTTCTGACATGGACAAATTTATTTTAGTTGTGAGCTTTTGTCTCTTTTTTCATTAAGGGTGTGAGCTTATGTCTTGTGAGCTTATGTCTTGTGAGCTTTTGTCTTGTGAGCTTTTGTCTGCGCACCGAAGTGACATATTATGCCAACAGCCTTGACCTGACCCAGGCTATGCTAAGCTACAATGCAACGTATTAGCAGTTGGATACACTGGTTGCGATTAGTCTATAGGTCTATATTAATTAAGTGTGTCGATTTATTAATTAAGCGTGTCACAGACGTGTTGTACCCATTGGGTAGATGTGTTGGCTGAGTTGTTATACAATTTTAGTGCAGAGCCTACGTAAATTGGACAAATAAGGCATTTATCCAACTGACGTTGTTATGAAATTTTAGTACAAGGCCTGCGTACATTGCACAAATAAAGCATTTATCCAACGCTAAACTATGGCTCAACTTGCCCCACACCAATTGTTAGCTGAGCCAGCTTACCAACCCTATTTGAATCAGCTACATATAATTATCTACGCGTACTAGATACATTATCTTGGTAGACAATGATCTACTAATAATTATAGTTTATGCTAATAAACCAATTTTTATTTATGCATAATAATTGTGTTCTAGATATCAAGAAGATTGAAAAATGGCTCAACTAACACTCCCTTTCCCTATATGTATGTATGTATGTATGTATGTATGTATGTATGTATGTATGTATGTATGTATGTATGTATGTATGTATGTATGTATGAATGCATGCATGCATGCATGCATGCATGCATGCATACATTCATTCATGCATGTAAGGTTCTTGGCCATCAGTGATGCACCAGCTGTCTTGATCTGCCAGACGACTACGTGACTTCCGGTCCGGCGTACTTCACACCGTTAGGACATGTCGTAATTAGCACAATGACGCATCAAACATTTAATTGTCATCGGCATGTCGAACAATTTAATGCATCCTAAATAAACACTTGAAATATGATCGCGGCGCAACTCTACATTACGCTCGGTTACGAAAAACAGAACTGTTAAAAGTTAAACAACGAATTGGTGTGCTACTGGAGAAGAGAGAGGGAGGGGGAAAGAGAGGGGGAGAGAAAGAGAGGGAGAAAGAGAGGGAGAGAGAGGAGAGAGAGAGAGAGAGAGAGAGACGGGGGAGGAAGAAACATCCATGAATGAATGTGTTGGTTTTGGTGCGACATAGGCCTACATTTAGTGTAGGCAATCGGCTTTGTCTACGCATTATTTTAAAGCAAATATATTAGCAGCTGATCTTGACAATCCAATGCTAAGGTATCAGTTTTGTACGTGTCTGTATGGAATAATCTATCGAAATACCTTTGAAATGTCATTATTATTACATCACACTGGATTCCTTAATCTTCAATTTTCTGTCTTGTTTAAGCGTACGTACGTATGGATGTGACGTACGTACATATGTGTGTGTACGTTCGGACGCTGCGCATATATGCGTACATTCGCACATCCGTGTGTTCGCACGTACGTGCCTGTCTGTTTGCTTACAGACTAACGTACATGCACGTACATGTAACATAAACAAGCACTGCTCGCAATGTCCAACCGCACGCACACAACCGGCTCCGAGACGAGTTTACTCAGACAGGTGCGTTGACTTTTATTTCGCCATGCCTCAATTCAGCGCGGATTATCGGTGCTGATCTCCGTCATCAAGTACCTGTCGGTAGTAACCAACCGACCTTTCGCATTTCGCCTTAGCACACCTCTCTGGCACAACACCACCTGCGATCTCCGTCAACGGTTCACGGCAGATTCTTTGGCTTCAGTGGCACGGCTGTACTGTCTTCTTGACAGGCGTTTGGTACGTCCGGAAGTGATCGTGCGCTCAGAAAATGTGATCTTCCAATGTTCGTGTTCCCGCCTTTATGTGTACAAGCCCGTATCCAGCTAAGGGGGTTCCACGAACGAACCCCCTTCTTGTGAACCAACCTTTCTCGCAATGTGTCCTCCCCAAAAAATGGTTGTTTGTATATTGTTCCAACTATAAAAAACAATGTCTGGTTGTGTTGTGGTGACTACGCGGCTTTCACACATTCATAACGCACGCACAGACGCACGCACGCGCACAGACAGAAATCATAGGGCAGACAAGAGTGTGGGTATACAGCAAAACATAATTTTTGTTCCGCAAGCTTTATTTAATTGATATTGTTTGGCTGATTGTTAATCACGTGATCTCCTCCCCACTTTGATTGTCTTTAAAATAAAACGGTTTAAATAGCGTTGACGTAACATCGTCTCGCATTCAGTTGCTCTGCCTCTCCTGCGGGAATTCGTGTGGCGTTGTTCATAATAAAATCAATTGAAAAACTACACCGCGTTTCCGATATTAATTGTGACATTGAAATCTGGACGTTATCGCACGGTATCAATTGTAAGCCTAAGTGCACATCCGGGTAGGTACGTGTGTGAACAGACAGCTGAAAGGCGGATCAGTGGAAAACTTGCGATTTCATCCGCACCTGTCCCCGGACACCAGATCACGCGGACCTGTCCCCGGAGTCTCACTCCGCACTGGAACAGTTCCCGTTCTTGGACCTCCTCGTCCTGAACCTCGTCGGCCGCGCTGGCTTTCCGGAAGCTAATAAATTCAATATGTGTCACGTGATTCTCCCCCGCCTCTGCCCGCCCACCCGGGAAGCGAGCGATTCGCTTCAACGTCCCACCAGGAGGGCACCCCTCCACGCTCGATAATTGCGGAAATCGGCTAAGACGAAAGTAATTGGGAGAGATGGTCCCGTGCCGTGTGCCAGAGGTGTCGGTAACCAGACGTAGGTCGATCAGCACCTGGAAGTCACATCTGGTCGATCGTTTGTGGCAAGACGCCGATCTCGTCGCTGCGAGAACGCTACTCGATATAGCCTCGATCAGTCAGGCCCCGTCACGTGGCGCCACCGTTTGTCGAACTCGCTAGAGTCCTATCAATTCGTAATGAAGAACATACGTTTGGCCGGAATTTGGGTAACTAATCAAATTTGCTCTCACGACAACTCGCAAGTTATGAGTACAATTTTGTTCAATGCATTCGAAGCAATTCTAAGCTTTGATTATATTGACACAACTCAAGCAATAAAATAAAGCAGAAATAATAGTTAACACAATGTTCGTTTCGTTGTCCTTATAACTGTCTAGACCGATTTCGTGCGTTGTAGCCTCTGAGGCCGATTGTACATTGTACGTGTCTGCCCAAAACAACATTTATGTCACAAGTTCGACTCCCATAAGAGGAAAGTGTTCTGTATTCGTATATTCCAGTAGTTATTTGTTTTGTATTCGTATATTCCAGTAGTTATTTGTTTTGTATTCGTATATTCCAGTAGTTATTTGTTTTGTATATTCCAGTAGTTATTTCTTTTGTATTCGTATATTCCAGTAGTTATTTGTTTTTGTATCAGTTGTGCTATATTAGTAACTTAATTCTGATATCCAATACGCACGTGCGCGTATGCACGCACGCACGCACGCACGCACACACACACACACACACAGGGGGGTATTTCTCTATAAATAGCATGTGCTCCACGTGAACGCATGTCCTGTCGTGTTCGGTGCGTGCGAGAGACTCGTGAACGGTGGATATCACAAAGATGTCCACGTCATGCGTCATGCGTGCGGAAACAAGTATGTGGTCCGGTGCATGTAACGATGGACGACCACGCGGGGACGGACGTGGACCATGTAGCGCGGCACTCCATGCAAGACGCACGACATTTATAGCAGACGGGCGCCCCGCCGACGGATCAATACGCGAGGCACGTCAGACGGCAGACGGCGCGTTGAAACAAATCCGCGCGCACGAATCAGACGCGTCTAATTGGCACATGAGTTGAATGGAATCCATAGGAACGTAATCAAACGCGGAGATGTCTGCTGTGGCCGTGAACGACGGGTGCCGGTCGTCAAGACGCAGCCGGGCGTGGGACCTCGCTGCACCGCGCACCTGCGGCGTGGAATTAAAGAGGGGACCGGCGCTGCGTTCCCGTCGGGCCTCAGCGCTGCCGGAAGTGGCGTCGCCAGTGGATGCGGCACTATATTTAGCGGGAGCAGGCAGTGAGACCGTCCGCCCGCCCACCGTGCGCTAGCGAGACTAGCGGTGCGACACCCGAGATTAATATATCGGAGCATCGTCGCAGAAGCTTTGCTCCACGACGCTTAACTAGAGACACTAATCGATCGTACAACGCGTCGTAAATAACCAGTACGGGCACCTGGACAGTGAACACAGGTAACGGATATGTTTATCAAATACGGCGCCAGGGCCGGGCAACCGGGCATAGCTGACACGACAGATGGAAGACCGGTAGACACATATATTGTTCATCCAAACGTAGCCTCTGACGAGGTAGTTAGCAGAATTGATTGAACCGCGTCGTGGAGGCTTCTGCAGTGGCTCGTGAGAGATGGAGTCCACAGCAAGTTACACATTAACCCTCTGTGTGTGGTATTTTACTTCCCCTGGCATCAACATCACGTAGAAGGGACCGACGACTATTAGTGTATCTTCTGAAAAACACAGGCAACGTGGGGTGAACGAAATTGCCCAAATTTTGAAACGGTACCAGGTTGACTCGAACCCCCGCCCTCTCGGTTGAGATTTCATATTGTTTACGTTAATCACGTCTGCGACAAAATTAAGCCGGTAGACCGAGTTTCACTTTTGTTAATCGTTTTGAATAATGTTTCTGATGATGATGGTGATGATGGTGATGGTGGTGATGATGGTGATGATGACGATGACGAGGTGTAGTCATAACGTGTCTCCTTGCAATCTATCTAACCACTTCGAATCCACCATATGTCCAATGTCTGATATCGTCAATCCATCCCATCGTGTTCTTCTGCCTCTTCGTTTTCTCCTGGCAGTTGGCCTTCTATGGTTCTATGTACCAGACGCTCGGGTCTTCTTTTGCAATGGCCGTACATGGCTAACTTCTTTTCTTGATTGAACAGGACAGACCTTCTTTTTCCTTACTTTATATGTGACCCAAATGAGAGTCTTTCTTTGATGTTTCTACATTAATACAAAACGTTAAGAAGCCAAACATTTGGAAAGCAAACACTGTTCTCACCCCAGAAGGCAAGTTTGAACTCCTGCAGTACTCGAGCGCTCTGTCAGCGACTCAATTTATGTCGGTATTTCACATCACTCATCTTATATCAGCATTACGTCCGCATCCCGGTGTGAGTCGGCGCCGCACAGCTGTTTTTGTAGAACTTGTCAGCATCGTGTCAACAGATTGTCTTATGCTAACCAAGTTGTGAGCTCAGCAACTCAACTAGCACATTACAAGGGATTACTTGTTTATGTTAGGTTATATCACATGTTGGAACTTGGTCAAATTGCTTTTTGTATCCACAGGTACATTAGTTAGTTCAGACCAGAACGGGAAAGTCAAAGGTGTTCCTTTTAAGAGAGTGTTCCGTATATAAGAAGTATATATAACAAGATACCTCTGTAGTACATTAAAACGAAACAAAAGTCATGATTTTGGGTCTATCCACTTAAAAGAGTTAATAAAAACTAACAATTTACAATTTCAATCAAAACAAGCCTCACATTCCGACATCGACAATTACTACGTACATGCTACATTATCTTAACTTACATTATATGTGTGTGTGTGTGTGTGTGTGTGTGTGTGTGTGTGTGTGTGTGTGTGTGTGTGTGTGTGTGTGTGTGTGTGTGTGTGTGTGTGTGTGTGTGTATATGATCCATGTCTTGGTACGTGTGCATATACATACATGTTGAAAGTCAGCCAAGGATTTCATGAGCGATATATATATATATATATATATATATATATATATATATATATATATATATATATATATATATATATATATATATATATATATATACAACAGTCAACAGATGTTTAATGCACTAAGGATAAGAATTGTGCACATATTGCATTATTCCGGACTTTAAGAAAATGCAATTCGCCAAGTCAATGGATATGTTATTATTTTCGATATTGCAAACATCAACACTGTCACATTCGCATGGTATATATATATATATATATATATATATATATATATATATATATATATATATATATATATATATATATATACATATATATATACATATATATATAATATATATATATATATATATATATATATATATATATATATATATATATATATATATATATATATATATATATATATATATATATATATATATATATATAATATGTATGTCTACTACTGTTTTCGAAGCACAGCTAATATGATCCATGCCTTGGTACGTGTATACATGTTGAAAGTCGGCTTAGGATTTCGCGAGCGAGTTCATCCGGGAATGTGACAGTGTTGATGTTTGCAATATCGAAAATAATTATAACATATCCCTTGACTTGGTGCAATCTTGAACATCCCGATGCCACCCAATAATGAGGAATGTTCATATTCGTCTGCTCCCGACACAAGCACCACGGTATCCCTCCGCAATCAGAGACTGTGAATTGTGATCGGTTTACAATACTAATTACTATTATATTATATATATATATTTGAGATCGCCAATAAAAATTAATAATCAATCCACAATGTCGCCAACCGTCGAGGCCACACAGGAGTCTCCGGAAACCTAGTATGATCCCAACGGCTTTTGCAATGCCCATACATCTGACAGAAGCCGAGACGCGCCTGTAGGCCTATGGAGTGACTCACTGACACGACCCAATGTTGAAATATGGTCCGCGAAGTCAAGCTCCACCTCAACCGTTCACGTCAATAAGCAACTGTTGGCACCACATGTCAACGAGTAAATGGCCCACTCGGGAGAAAGTATATCACGGAGCTCGAGCGTTAACTATCCGGCAACGATTTAACGTTGTCCGTAGTCCCCGTGCGATAAACGATATACAGTGCGCGACAAGGCTTTCGCGTCGTCGTCGAGTTCTCTCGCGTGAATTGTTTAACGATTATCTATTTCCGTGAAACGGTTCGCAGCGGCGACCGGCCGTAAATGTTATCATCACCATCTGGAGTATGCATTTCTGTCAGCTTTCAGATTTATCTTTCTGTAGCGGTGAAGGTTATTTGTGTCTGACTGATGTTAATATCACATCGAATGTAACGTCTACTATGAATCTGGGAATCCCAATTGACATTATGATGACGATTGTAGACTCTCTGCCAATGTCCCTTCCTCAATTCAATGTTTTCGCTCGGCTTGTTTTAGAATCGTTTGGAGATAAAATATTAAACCTGTCTAGTATCCATTATGACATGCTAGCTCGTTTATGCAAATGTGTCATTTAGTTCTGATGAAATCATCGGACGAACTGTAACATTCTTTTTTACCGAGTCCGGTCAAAAATAAGCGGACAATAACAAAGATGGCGCCGCCTCTACAAAGTTTTAATATCACATCGGCTGTAACGTGTAACGTAACGTGTTGATGTCATATGTGGAAAATGTCACAATAACTTATCTGTGGGAAATGTCATGACGACTTATCTGTGAAAATTGTCATGATGTCTTATATATATAAAAATTCATAATGACTTATATTTATTGAACATTCCAAATACTAAAATCTTAATTAAACACAGCGCAGACATATTTCGGAGTAAACCCACTAATTCAGTGGCCAGCGCTGATGCACTGTGGGAGAGAAAAAAATTCATCGTGGGATAGCTGGTTACGATCCCACGAACTAGCCACCGTCACACTTTCGCTATAAATTACGAAGCTGACTATGTGAAACAAACTAGTTGGCACCCGACCAGTCACAACCCGATAGAATGCCATGGTCCGGTCACTTGTTCCAACAGTGTCGGGGCCAGAATTTGGAGGATAGCTGTGCAACAAATAGAAATACGGAAGTATAAATTGCTGCGAATTCGCGACATGTTGCGATCCGTTACGACATCGAGATAATGAATTTCGCATTATTTGTAAGAGATACAAATATCTTACCTCCACTGCGTTCATATTTGACTTGCGATCACGCCACGACTCGATATTTGATGATAAAGTTGCCTATTGCACCCGGCCGTGTTACGGAAACGGTGGCATATATACGTCCCGTGGGCTCGATTTCTTTTTGGGCCAGACGGGTAAGTCTAGGGCCGAATGGTGTCTACCGGTAGACAATCTCCCGATGTGACGACACAGATAATACGTAACAATTAATTAAGTAATTTATATATAAATATATATAAATGTTTGTCTTTTAGCAAGTTTTCAAATAATGCTTTATCTCACTGTATCCGCAGCAACATCATTTGGCCTACTCGTTCAATGGTAGATGTCGACGATTAATATATATATATATATATATATATATATATATATATATATATATATATATATATATATATATATATATATATATATATATATATATTGTGTCGACGTGTCATTGCGATTAATTAAACAATGCATGCTTCTCGAAGTTAGTTTAGGGCATACACCACAGCTGATTTCCCCATGGGTGGCTTTCTTAACGTTTTACAAGATTGTAGAAACATATGAACATTAACATTTCTAAAACTTCATGACATACGCAGACACTATGTTGCCAATGTGCTGAACAAGTCGCTTACCTCCAGCTGTTTTACTCACGTCGCAGACGTACCTACTTTCAACAACGGCAGTTTTCGCTAAATGTTAATACGCCACCCTGTGTTTTGGAAAAATCACCACGAAAATACATATGCGTCTTCACATCCGAATCATACTGCAAAATCCCACTGCCAAAGGTCCGATACTTTACACATTCCAAACTTGCTTGCTGAAAACAGTTACTTCTTGGGAAATAAACAACTAAAATCGGCTAACTTGCGTGTTTTAGGCACAAACATCCAACGTGTGTGATACCTATGGTCTTCACTTCTTTTGCAGAGTGTATATTGCTATCCACTCAATATTCAGCCGCAATCACTGTTAAAATGTCGTAATCAGTGACACAGTGACATAGTTCACCGTGGACAACCCACTGTCATTAACAACGAAACCTGGACGACATAGAAGCCACGACTCCCAAAAGGGTCGTAACTTTGGGTCGTAATGTTCATGCGATAGAGCATAGCCCAATGTCTGAAGTTGATGTTTGACTCACGGGTGCGCCACATGGGTTACATAATTATTAATAATAAATTATGCGTTTATAATGCTCCGTAGATTTTATTTTATTCCTTAAAATCGTGCCCCTTTCATAGTCATAATATACCTGGAATTTTACCCATTTTGTATATATAAAATATGCTTAAGTAGTTTGCATATTGGAGTATATGTATTGTAAGTATGTTAAGATAAGAACAAATATAATACATCGGTGTCTCGTTTACAGCGTATTGCGCTCTACAGCTAAGTATTTCGTTGTGCCCACTTTCGTAGGCAGTACGAGATTCCACAGCGGATTTTTAGACCCCTTCTCACAATAAAACACCCATCTTTGAGGGTCTCGAGAACCCTATTTCATTCTTTGAAACACACCATTTCGTTCTTCGTTTTGAACGCGTACACGTCCCAGGCTATTCCACGTGTGACCCTCGGGCCCACGGGTCACCGACGGGCCCACGGGTCACCCCCGTGCCTCCGCCCCCCTCCCACTCAAGCCAACGACTTCAATAAGCTTAGTTGATCTTTAAAACGTCTCCCAAAGGAAAGACGCGGCCTTCGGCGATTTAGTTAATCATACCACTCATATTTCATTATTAAAACGGCACTTTGAGCGGCGCACGACGCTTGACTGGATGTCATAGTAATAATGAGAAATTACTCAGCCGTTCACTCGGTAAATTAAAGTTCCACGAATTATTTTCCCCGCAGGGATTATGCAAAAACAATGTAACAAATAAGAGCTGATCGCCCACGTTTGCTGCCATTTCGCCCGTAAATGCCTGGATATGACAAAACGCTACTACAGTCACTTACTTCAGCTCCGGAGCTTAAAGGGAATGTAGACCGATTTTCAGTGGTTAATTTAAAACTCCAGCTTCAACTGATTTAACCTAGAGCAACTCCGGTTCGTTGATGCCCTAATATGCTGTGTATGAATAGTTTAAAGGCCATATGTTGTTCAAATAAATGCACATAAAATTATGTAAATACAATACATTAATTTTGCATGTATGTGTTCTTCAAAGTTATGGCAAATCCGAAACTACATTGTGGCTAAAACATTGATGAAATTGATTTTAAACAGTGACAGGTCATAGTTTAAACATGGAAAAGTCTGTTTTCTGGAAATGCCTCGTGGGGCAAATTCGTGACGTCACGTGTGGAACACATCTCCCACAGATCTGACGTTCTAGGCCGCTCGGTTTAATTTTTTCAACCGTTTCTCTCTTTGACGTATAGAACTTGTAAAAAGAAAACTGTGGCAATTCCAATTTGACTTGACTGGCCATTCAATGCATAGCTTTCCCCGAGACACGATTTGTTTTTGGCAGAAATTGGAACGTTTTGTTCGAAACAGGAGGTCAGACCGGACCCATGCTACGGCGGTCATGTTCCACACGTGACGTCACACTGCTATTGCTCGTATCGCTCGGCATTTTCCGTAAAGCGGCAAATTTAAATGCTCTGTTCATGTTATATGCTCTTATTCAATACATAACATATTTGGCAATACCATCATTTGAAAGTGCACCAATCATATGTCATTAATGAACATTGCAATTTAATCCCAGGATTAAATCCCTTTAAGTAACACCCGCAGTCGAGTTAATTAAATATGCCTATTTTTTTCAAATCATCGAAAGAATTGACTCTAGTCGTTAAATCTGGTAAGGCTCAAGACAGTGGATATCGAAAATGGCAAACACTGTGCGGGTCAATGCTGAATATCGACTTATATCCTTTCGCCCATCACATGACAAAGTTAGGACTTTCACCAAGGGTGAAATTTGTAAATTTTCAGTGTTTCCATTTTCACTTCAATTAATATTTGACCAGAAACATCAAGTAATTTAATAGTTTGTCTGTTGATTTCACAAAAACTAAATACAAAAGTTGCACAAACTAGCATGTTGCAGTGGGCACTAGGTAGGCTTGATTTCTGTAAAATGAATTTGAGGATGGACCTTTAAGTGAATTGATGAGGTACTTTTAAGTGAATTGAGGACGGACCTTTAAGTGAATTGATGAGGTACTTTTAAGTGAATTGAGGAGGGACCTTTAAGTGAATAATTGAGGACGGACCTTTAAGTGAATTGAGGAGGAACCTTTAAGTGAATTGATGAGGTACTTTTAAGTGAATTGAGGAGGGACCTTTAAGTGAATTGAGGAGGGACCTTTAAGTGAATTGAGGAGGGACCTTTAAGTGAATTGAGGAGGGACCTTTAAGTGAATTGAGGAGGGACCTTTAAGTGAATTGAGGAGGGACCTTTAAGTGAATTGAGGAGGGACCTTTAAGTGAATTGAGGAGGGACCTTTAAGTGAATTGAGGAGGGACCTTTAAGTGAATTGAGGACGGACCTTTAAGTGAATTGAGGACGGACCTTTAAGTGAATTGAGGACGGACCTTTAAGTGAACTGAGGAGGGACCTTTAAGTGAATTGAGGAGGGACCTTTAAGTGAATTGAGGAGGGACTTTTGAGTGAACGGTTGTTTTACCGGACATTGCAACACTGAATTTATTAATATTGATAACATGTCGGTTGGTTAAAAATAAAATCCATACAAAACGCGTTTCCCTTGTGATCTTTCGCCTCTTGATAATGCTGTTAAAATACACGATAAGGCAATGAAATAAAACACGCCAGTTTTACAACATGTAAAAAGAGCGGTTTATGACATTAAAAGACAAAATAATAAATGCTCTTCTGAAGGTGAACTAGTACTAGTACTAGACTTCATCTGTAAAGATTCAAACATGAAGTATAAGTTACTTTAGATGTCCGTTGAATTCGAAAAACTCCCAACTAGCTCCGTGTCAGTGAACCAATGCAAGTCGTTGTACGTTCCCTTGAACCGAAGGCGTAGTCTACTGTAGTGACTTCGTGGCTTAACAGGAACATGTGTTCCGGCTTCCCACTATTAAGACCCTTTCACACGAGCGATTAGTTGTCCTATTGGGCGGACAACACGTGTCGCCCGACCAATCGGACAACTAATCGCTCGTGTGAACGGGCCTTTAATGTCATATCCAGTGCGACAATAAATAAGTGAAGAGCGACCACTGTTTACCTATGAGTACCTGGCTATAGACAGTGGTGGATACACATGAACGTGGGGTCTTCCCGCAGTAATTACAGCTTAGCTTAATACTTCCTAGAGAAATCGAGTTGGTGTTGGAATGAACAGGTATGCCGGTGGTGAAGTATAGACCTATATTCACAACAACATGATCTCGTTTGCGTACGACTGGAGCCAGCCCCTGCGACCAGAGTCAGCATTTCTGCCGGACACAAAGCAGTGGACATTACCTTTACCTTTTACCTTATATTGAACAACGACAGAAACACCCTCAATGGGGAAACACTTGAAACTGTGGAGAACTTCGCACTTCGCATACTTGGGTTCTATCAAGTCTAATAACTTCACGCTTGACAACGAACTAAACACACAACTAGGCAAAGCTGCAACGTCGTTTGGAAGACTCTCGAAAAGAGGCTGGTCCAACAGGAGGCTGATACCGCATACAAAGCTAAAGGCGTGTTCTCGTCGTCCCGTTGTAAGGTTCAGAGATCTGGATAACCTATCGCAAACAGGAATGGAAACTAAACAGCTTCCACCTACGCTGCCTACGTATGATCCTTGGCGTGAAATGGCAAGACAAAGTCACCAACCTTGTGATTCTGCAACGCGCATGGGCACGTACCGCGTGTATCCAATGACCGCTTCCTTGAGATCATTCACTACGGGGAGTTAACTAAAGACAAAGGCCCAGTTGGCAGACCTAAGTTGTGATACAAGGATGTAATGAAAAGAGATATGAAAGACTATGACATCGACCGTCTCCACTGGCAAACAGTTGCCGAAGACCGACTACCTGGCGGGCCAGTCTCAATGGCGGTTCTGTTACTGACATCAAAGCATCATGCTGGCAACTTACCGCCACGACAATGAAGCAGTTAAGAGAAGCGTTGTCTCACTAGACAGAAGCTGAAAACGACATAGGTTTAACAACATGTCCTATCTGAGCGATTACACGTGTGGCCGTTCGCGAGCTTTCACAGTAACACGTGTATGACACGTCGTAATTGTGCTACCTGTCGGGTAAATATGGAACCAAACATAGACAGCCTGTGACATGCGGCCTGACGTAGTGTGAAGACATGCACAAGGTAAAATTACTACCGCTTCGCCAAAACACGCAGCGTACAAGTTCTAAATGGCGTCGATCTTGCGAGAAGTAACCGACAACACGGTATTGAGAACCGTTTTCTTGGTGAGCGTCTATTTCTGCTTTTGTGGACTAACCCGGGTGTTTTTGTTGGGGTGGCTGTCAAATGTTAGAGAGGTCCAGTTTGTCGACCATGCGGTGATATGTTTACCAGGTGGAATAATATAGATTTGATATATCTCCCAGGAAAAATGCTAGCACTCTAATAAAAACCTTTGATCCGCCAATGTCCTTTTTAAACTCGCCCGCGTTCCCGGGAGAGGCTATACAAAAACTTACCTTTAACAATTCCAACGGAGGCGACGCCACTCGAAACACACCATATGGCTGCTATGGCAACGCGTTGTCTACCATCGACGTAATCCCACTAAGACGGCCGACCGATACTTCGATCAAGGCGCGTCAACGTCTAACGTCTCGCGGGCGTCCGTTGCCAGCTTCCTAGAAGCCTAGAAGCACTGACGACTCGAACGCTCGATGGCTCTATCTAGTTACAACGAGCCGCGCATCGGCGAGCCCATTGCAGGCATGAGGGGTGACGGGTTGTGCTTCGGGCGTACCCTTGAGTGGCGGCGCGTGCGTGCGGAGGCGCAATTGAATTCTTTTTCGGCGGATGGACCATAATTCCGAGCGCCTTCCGTTTCCGTAGAATGTCGGGTGTCGAACATACCTGCGTTTTTAACGTTTGTTGATGCCACATGAAGTGTCAGTGCTTTAGTTTATGCCCGAATGCGTAATTATTTTCCATCGAATAATATGATATGTTTGATTCTGTGTTCCACACATATCGGCTGACGCGGAGGATAAAACGATGATTGAACGCGATCTAACGTCGTCAGTGTATGTATCGGGAATTATTGTAAGAATCGGTGTTGGCGAATACAGGACGGATGTCTGTTGAATATCATCATCGTCATCGTCGTCATAGCCATGACCATAATCATCATCATCATCATCATCACCACCACCACCACCATCATTGAAGTCATCTCTTCTTCAAGGCAGGCTTGTTAACAAATGCAAATACCATTTTCCAGGATCGCATTCAAATGCAAATGCATCTGAATTCTTTTCAAATGTCTTGTTCTTATATTAAGTTTGTACATGAAGATTTCATAAATGAAGCGTAATGATCAAACAACTATGCATGATACAAAATGAGGTGTAATAAGTAAATGATTCCCATAGGCAATCAACGCTATAGTATTTCAGATATGTTTTATTATAATATCCTTACATCTCAGTGTTAAGTCTGCCCACTGGGCGCTTGCCTTCAGCTATGCTCATCTTCTGGAGGCGATCATTGGACATCCACTGGACGTGTCCAACCCATCGTAGTCGTGTATATAAAACATATGTCAACACATTTGGTAAATGTTTTTACCAGATGTCCAACCGGGGATTCGACCGTCTCCAAGACAAGACCCCGTCAAACAATAAAACATGCGAACATTAGCACCATCCTGAAAAGGAGAAGATTGAAATTATTCGGACTTGTCTTCAGAATGACCAATGACCTATCGGCAAAAACAGCGTTGAACTGCACCTCAGAAAGGAAGAGGAAATCAGGTAGAACAAAAACAACGAGACGAACCACGGAAGAGGAACCGAAGGCTGCTGGGCTGACGTGGAGACAGCGGTAAGGAGGGCCCAAGGCAGAGGGAACCGAAGGCTGCTGGGCTGACGTGGAGACAGCGGCAAGGAGGGCCCAAGGCAGAGGGAACCGAAGGCTGCTGGGCTGACGTGGAGACAGCGGCAAGGAGGGCCCAAGGCAGAGGGAACCGAAGGCTGCTGGGCTGACGTGGAGACAGCGGCAAGGACGGGCCAAGGCAGAAGGAACCGAAGGCTGCTGGGCTGACGTGGAGACAGCGGCAAGGAGGGCCGAAGGCAAAGGGAACCGAAGGCTGCTGGGCTGACGTGGAGACAGCGGCAAGGAGGGCCCAAGACAGAGGGAACCGAAGGCTGCTGGGCTGACGTGGAGACAGCGGCAAAGAGAGTCTAAGACAGAGGGAACTGGTCTTGTGACAGCTCTATGTGCCACGCCTGGCCACGAAGAGAATCATTAAGTAAGTAAATAAGCAAGTAGTAACCGGAGATTCGCATTGAGTCAAAACAGTACGCCATCTAGCCGGTCTCGTGGTGACGATACTTTCTTCATATTTGTGGAATGACATCCACGACGTCGTCGCCGCCAGGGGCTCTGACTACATCAGTACCTCTGGCAGATCGACCTGTTGAAACGTGGAACTTTCAATTGCTGTGTTAACCAGTAGCTTTGTTCAGTCAGATTCACGTGTCTCGCCCACGGGAACTTAACTTTGGTTGGCAGCGGACCCGTCGTCGCTGGTCGGACGGGTAATAATAAGCATTGTCGAAACGCGTCGACCAAGACAGGAAGTGGGCCAAAGTACAAATGATTCAGCGTGCATCCGCACATGGCGTGTGATCAACTAGTCTCGCGTATCCGACTCTAGCTCGGCTTCGTGAATCCGCCGAGAAGAGAGTCTGGCAGCAGAGGCGTGGCCCCGTTGTTTCCTACTGTCGCCACTCCAGTCTGTGTAGGCGCTCCCGTGAAGCGCCAGCGGCCAATCAGCGCACTCTGATTCCAGGCGAAGATGTGTTCGACAACGGTGGCGCCACAGCGCGGAACCTAGATACGGGGTACTGTAGTACTACTACCACCCTTGACTATCGAGGATGATCTAGGACTAGCGACATTTATGCACTCCTCTCTGTAACCTGTGTTCGTGCGAACAAGGCAGGAGAGGGCACCGACATGTGTTATTTTGTGCTGGTTTTTAACACCTAAGCGTTTCTACACGTCCTCTGTAAAATTACAAAAGGCAATAAGGGAGGTGAGCAAGGGAGAATGTGTTATAATGGGTGATTTTAACCATGGCCATATACAATGGGAATCATTAGAGAGTGCTGGAGGGGACGACCATCAGTTTCTACTTCTAACACAGGATTGTTTCCTTACTCAACATGTCTTGGAACCAACCAGAGGTGGGAATGTGTTAGATTTAATTTTGTCTTCTCAAAATGAATTAGTTGACAATGTTAAAGTACACGAACCTTTGGGTTCAAGTGACCATAACCAAATCCATTTTAATATAAAAGTAAAAACAGGGAATACATATAAAAAACAATGGAGGAGGAACTTCAACAAAGGCAGATATAAAGTGATGAGAACATATCTAGCAAATATAGATTGGAATAATTTGCTGAAGAACAAGACAGCAACAGAATGCTGGACTTGTTTAAAATATGAGATTGAGGGCATTATTGAGAAATTTATTCCATTAAGAAAACAAGGGAAAAGATCCAGGAAAAAACACCTGTCAAAAGAAGCTATTAGAAAAATTGCTCACAAACAGATGCTGTGGAAGGTCTATAAACACACTGGAAATGTAGAAGACTACACCAACTACAAAGAGGCACTTAACCTAGCTACTACTGAAATTAGAAAATCTAAAAGAACCTTTGAACAAAAATTGGCAGGTAATATAAAAAATGACAGCAAGAGTTTCTATGCTTATGTAAGGAGTAAACAGAAAGTTCGAGATAAGGTCGGACCACTGGAAAGCAACAGTGAAAACATAATTTCAGATGGGTTCCAAATGGCAGAGGTCCTGAATGAGTATTTCAGCTCAGTTTTTACCACAGAAGATATCAGCTCACTTCCAGTTCCATTAACTAAATTTGAGGGCAATACATCAGAATATTTAGGGCAGTTATTTGTAACTCCTGAAATGATAGCAAAGAAAATTAAGAAGATGAAAGATAATAAATCACCTGGAGTTGATGGGATACCACCAAAACTGCTAAAGGAAATTGTTGATCAAATTAGTACACCACTTGCAAACTTATTTAACTTGTCACTAGAAGAAGGAATAGTTCCTTCAGAATGGAAAGAAGCAAACATTACGCCGCTGTTTAAGAAGGGATCGAGGAAGAAGCCAGAAAATTACAGACCAGTGAGTTTAACATCAGTTGTATGTAAATTACTTGAAACATTAATTAGAGACCACATGGTGGAATTCCTCATAAAACATAAATTAATAAATACATCTCAACATGGATTCCTAAAAGCAAGGTCATGTCTAACCAATCTCTTATGTTTTTTAGAAGAAATTACAAAGTGGGTAGATGACGGGTCACCAGTGGATGTTGTCTACTTAGATTTTCAGAAAGCTTTCGATAAAGTGCCACATCAAAGATTGTTACTTAAACTAAAAGCCCATGGTATAGGCAATGATGTAATCAACTGGATAGAAAAGTGGCTTACACACAGAAGACAGAGAGTAATAGTAGATGGTAAGATTTCAAACTGGAAATCTGTTTTGAGTGGGGTACCACAGGGATCAGTGTTAGGCCCTATACTGTTTTTAATATATATAAATGATTTGGAGGATGACATATCTAGCAAAGTACTCAAATTTGCAGATGACACAAAGGTATTCAGAAAGGTTACTAATGATACAGATAAACAAAGTTTACAGGATGATCTAGAAAAATTAGTTAAATGGTCAGAAAAATGGCAAATGTTATTCAATTTTGGGAAGTGTAAATGTATACACATAGGACATGGAAATATGGATGAGGAATATAAAATGGGGATGCTGTACTAGGTAGAACCACACAAGAAAAGGATTTAGGAGTAATATTTAATGCTGACATGAAAGTTTCAGAGCAATGTGGGATTGCTGCTTCGAAAGGAAATCAAATTCTAGGCCTAATTAGGAGAACTATCACGTATAAGGAGAAACATCTAATTGTACCCCTGTACAAAGCAATAGTTAGACCACATTTGGAATATTGTATTCAAGCATGGAGGCCATATCGTAAAAAAGACATAGATAAGCTAGAAAGAATACAACGAAGAGCAACTAAGATGATTCCAGAATTAAGAGACCTTAGTTACGAAAGTCGCTTATTACAATGTGGTTTGACAACACTAGAGACCAGGAGACTAAGAGGAGACCAAATAGAAGTGTTTAAAATAGTGAACGGTTATGAGGATGTTGATAGGAATATGTTCTTCAAACTTAAAGAAGGCAGTAGAACCAGAGGACACAAAGCAGCATTAGTTAAGGAGCAGTGTAGGTTGGACATGAGAAAGTACTCATTCTCACAGAGGGTGATAAATGAATGGAACAAACTGCCAAACGATTGTGTTAATGCTAGTAGTGTGAATATGTTTAAAAATAGAATTGACAGATATCTGATAAGGGCGGGCTACACATAGATGTGAAAATTGTTGGACTCTCGATAAGCCAATGGCTTCCTTGTCCACTTGCCATCTGGAACTTGTTCGAGATGGCAATCTTGTTAAATCTTGTTAAATCCTCGTTGTTAAACGTAAGCCACGCACTCATCTCCTCGCGGTGCGCTCGGGTCACTCGCGAGCACCGACAGCGAGGCGCAGCCTGACTCCTCTGACGATTTAACCGTTATTGTCGAGATACAGCAAATTATAATCTCGATCAATTCGGTGACGTCGAACGAAACTTAATAGCGTGTGGCTCGGATGTTCAGCACAAAAACGAAACCAGACAACCTGGTAAAAACAATCGATCCAGCGACGCGGCCTAGGTTAGTTATCGTACGTGCACATCATTCCATTATGTGGAAGGAGTAGAAGGAACGCATTCGGCACCAACCACTTGGGTAACCTTAATGTTGTATAGACGAAACATGCAGCGCGACCAGACGTCATTTCGAAATAATACCAACGCAGATGTGTTAAGTTAAAGGCCCGGGAGATTAAATAAAGGGAGGAGGGCGGAGGAATTAGGTATCATTTCTCGCACAGTACAGATTATTTGAAAAAGAGAGAAAAATAGGGGATGTGACAATATTTCCAAAAAACGATCTCCTTTCCAAATCAGGAGACTCCATACAGAATCAACGACCCCTGCCAGCGGTATTCCTGAACACACAACAACATATGCACATCATCTTTTATATCCGGAAGCTCGTCCATGTGAGTTTGTAATTTGATTTTTTAGGTCACCTGGTTTGGTGAACCCACTGCGCCTACAGCAACTGGGATGATTTCTGCCAGATTATCTGTGGTACTATGGACCCTGAGCCTCTAAATATATCGCCCTTCGTGAGGTTCATAAGCCGCACATCAACATGCAGGTAATTGTAAGAGCTTGGAATTGGGTCATCCGATCGCCTCTAGGGGCCGGAAGATTTATGTTCAATGTACGAAGTCTGATCGCTTTTATGGTAAAATCATATGATGTTATATTAACTACAATTTCAATTTCAATATTTCGGTCGGAATATCATATTTCCATTGCGTGCGGAGGTGAACGTGTTTGACTGGTGTTAATGATATGTCAGTCATGTGATTCCGTGGACCCCATGACCTAGATAAACGTTGTCGACAGTTGTTCGTACTCAACCCAACGACAAGGTCGATTAAAAAAACAGGTAGCGGTCAAATTATATTATGCAATTAAATTCAAATTTATTGTAACTCTTTACAATAAGTACAAATCCAAAAAGGCAGTTTCGTTCCGCTGCCATCTCGAATTCTTTTTGAAGCATTCAGCCTCGCTGCAATTATTGTGCGAAGACTATTCGTTCACATATCCATCCATGTGTGTCGCCACGTACTCATTTAAACAGCTGAGTGAACTAGGGCAATGAGGAGTGAACGAAATTGCCAAAGCTTCGAAACGGCAGCAAGATGATTCGCACCCGGGTTCCACCGATTGAGAGTCCGACGTTCTAACCGCCACGCCACTGCGCCCGCCAAACAAAGCAAAGCAGAGCGAATCCTATATGTGATGTATTAAAATAAAATTGTAGTACGTTAAAATACATTCGAGCGGTCAACATGATAACATGTATAGTTTATTTAAATACCATATAACATAATTGCTCGCTCAGACCGTGTACCTGGGAACATATTTCTCTTGTTGTTTGAGCGGGCCAAGAATGGTTTAAAGAAAGACAGAGCAAGATTGGTTTGCTCTTAAAATTGCATTAGCCAAATATTTTCCATCAGCAAACACCGTCAGGCAGAAGAAAACATCACCGTTTTTAAAGGGAAAGAGAGCCACGGTTTTGGGCCTATGCACCTATAAGAATTTTTTATAACATAACAATTTGCAACTACAATTAAGTCGGTGTACGGATAGGTAGTAAAGTAAGGACGGTGTAGGGATAGGTAGTAAAGTAAGGACGCTGTAGGGATAGGTAGTAAAGTAAGGACGGTGTAGGGATAGGTAGTAAAGTAAGGACGGTGTAGGGATAGGTAGTACAGTAAGGACGCTGTAGGGATAGGTTGTAAAGTAAGGACGGTGTAGGGATAGGTGGTAAAGAAAGGACGGTGTAGGAATAGGTAGTAAAGTAAGGACGGTGTAGGGATAGGTAGTAAAGTAAGGACGGTGTATGGATAGGTAGTAAAGTAAGGACGGTGTAGGGATAGATTGTAAAGTAAGGACGCTGTAGGGATAGGTAGTAAAGTAAGGACGGTGTAGGGATAGGTAGTAAAGTAAGGACGGTGTAGGAATAGGTAGTAAAGTAAGGACGGTGTAGGGATAGGTAGTAAAGTAAGGACGCTGTAGGGATAGGTAGTAAAGTAAGGACGCTGTAGGGATAGGTAGTAAAGTAAGGACGGTGTAGGGATAGGTAGTAAAGTAAGGACGCTGTAGGGATAGGTTGTAAAGTAAGGACGGTGTAGGGATAGGTAGTAAAGTAAGGACGGTGTAGGGATAGGTAGTAAAGTAAGGACGGTGTAGGGATAGGTAGTAAAGTAAGGACGGTGTATGGATAGGTTGTAAAGTAAGGACAGTGTAGGGATAGGTAGTAAAGTAAGGACGGTGTAGGGATAGGTAGTAAATTAATGACGGTGTAGGGATAGGTAGTAAATTAAGGACGGTGTAGGGATGGGTATTAAAGTAAGGACGGTGTAGGGATAGGTAATAAAGTAAGGACGGTGTAGGGATAGGTAGTAAATTAAGGACGGTGTAGGGATAGGATGTAAAGTAAGGACGGTGTAGGGATAGGCTGTAAAGTAAGGATGGTGTAGGGATAGGTAGTAAAGTAAGGACGGTGTAGGGATAGGTAGTAAAGTAAGGACGGTGTAGGGATAGGTTGTAAAGTAAGGACGGTGTATGGATAGGTAGTAAAGTAAGGACGCTGTAGGGATAGGTAATAAAGTAAGGACGGTGTAGGGATAGGTAGTAAAGTAAGGACGCTGTAGGGATAGGTAGTAAAGTAAGGACGGTGTAGGGATAGGTAGTAAAGTAAGGACGCTGTAGGGATAGGTAGTAAAGTAAGGACGGTGTAGGGATAGGTAGTAAAGTAAGGACGCTGTAGGGATAGGTAGTAAAGTAAGGACGGTGTAGGGATAGGTAGTAAAGTAAGGACGCTGTAGGGATAGGTAATAAAGTAAGGACGGTGTAGGGATAGGTAGTAAAGTAAGGACGCTGTAGGGATAGGTAGTAAAGTAAGGACGCTGTAGGGATAGGTAGTAAAGTAAGGACGCTGTAGGGATAGGTAGTAAAGTAAGGACGGTGTAGGGATAGGTAGTAAAGTAAGGACGGTGTAGGGATAGGTAATAAAGTAAGGACGGTGTAGGGATAGGTAGTAAAGTAAGGACGCTGTAGGGATAGGTAGTAAAGTAAGGACGGTGTAGGGATAGGTAGTATAGTAAGGACGGTGTATGGATAGGTTGTAAAGTAAGGACGGTGTAGGGATAGGTAGTAAAGTAAGGACGGTGTAGGGATAGGTAATAAAGTAAGGACGGTGTAGGGATAGGTAATAAAGTAAGGACGGTGTAGGGATAGGTAATAAAGTAAGGACGGTGTAGGGATAGGTAGTAAAGTAAGGACGCTGTAGGGATAGGTAGTAAAGTAAGGACGGTGTAGGGATAGGTAGTAAAGTAAGGACGCTGTAGGGATAGGTTGTAAAGTAAGGACGGTGTAGGGATAGGTAGTAAAGTAAGGACGGTGTAGGGATAGGTAGTAAAGTAAGGACGGTGTAGGGATAGGTAGTAAAGTAAGGACGGTGTATGGATAGGTTGTAAAGTAAGGACGGTGTAGGGATAGGTAGTAAAGTAAGGACGGTGTAGGGATAGGTAGTAAAGTAAGGACGGTGTAGGGATAGGTAGTAAATTAATGACGGTGTAGGGATAGGTAATAAATTAAGGACGGTGTAGGGATGGGTATTAAAGTAAGGACGGTGTAGGGATAGGTATTAAAGTAAGGACGGTGTAGGGATAGGTAATAAAGTAAGGACGGTGTAGGGATAGGTAGTAAATTAAGGACGGTGTAGGGATAGGATGTAAAGTAAGGACGGTGTAGGGATAGGCTGTAAAGTAAGGACGGTGTAGGGATAGGTAGTAAAGTAAGGACGGTGTAGGGATAGGTAGTAAAGTAAGGACGCTGTAGGGATAGGTAGTAAAGTAAGGACGGTGTAGGGATAGGTTGTAAAGTAAGGACGGTGTAGGGATAGGTAGTAAAGTAAGGACGGTGTAGGGATAGGTTGTAAAGTAAGGACGCTGTAGGGATAGGTAGTAAAGTAAGGACGGTGTAGGGATAGGTAGTATAGTAAGGACGGTGTAGGGATAGGTAGTAAAGTAAGGACGCTGTAGGGATAGGTAGTAAAGTAAGGACGGTGTAGGGATAGGTTGTAAAGTAAGGACGCTGTAGGGATAGGTAGTAAAGTAAGGACGGTGTAGGGATAGGTAGTATAGTAAGGACGGTGTAGGGATAGGTAGTAAAGTAAGGACGCTGTAGGGATAGGTAGTAAAGTAAGGACGGTGTATGGATAGGTTGTAAAGTAAGGACGGTGTAGGGATAGGTTGTAAAGTAAGGACGCTGTAGGGATAGGTAGTAAAGTAAGGACGGTGTAGGGATAGGTAGTAAAGTAAGGACGGTGTAGGGATAGGTAGTAAAGTAAGGACGGTGTAGGTATAGGTAGTATAGTAAGGACGGTGTAGGGATAGGTAGTAAAGTAAGGACGCTGTAGGGATAGGTAGTAAAGTAAGGACGGTGTATGGATAGGTTGTAAAGTAAGGACGGTGTAGGGATAGGTTGTAAAGTAAGGACGCTGTAGGGATAGGTAGTAAAGTAAGGAAGGTGTAGGGATAGGTAGTAAAGTAAGGACGGTGTGGGGATAGGTTGTAAAGTAAGGACGGTGTAGGGATAGGTAGTAAAGTAAGGACGGTGTAGGGATAGGTAGTCCAACACCAATGTAACCAATTTGCTACGGTAATATGGTAACCAACTACAGCTAGACGTGGTAAACTGGTCTGTTCAGCAATGCTTGCAGTGTATGTGGCCTTTTCAGGACACTTGGCGAGACAGACAGTGTTACTGAAGGCAGCCAGGCAGCAGAAGTTATCTTGCTGTCTGTATGTTAAACCATCATACATATGTGTCAACAAGTTACATTATCACTTCACCTGGTCATAATTCCACAGGGTCACCACTTTTCAACAATAACGATTATCTTGTCACCAATCCAATTCTCTTTGAAGACACATGTTCCGAGGATCAACGTACATCATTCACATCGAGACATCCCCATCCCAGATGCATATGGGTTGATGAGAATGAAAAGCTGGAATATGACTGGACTGAAGGTGACACCCTGCTACAAGAGTTTATGGATAGTATGTCTGAAAATGCCATCGACATTCACAACTCGTGAAACATTTGTACATTATGCTTTCATATCTGAAATATCTGTCCCAGCCTCGATATTTCAGCTCAGTGGGTACATTTCTAATCACTCCTCGTCAAACACGCAGCAATTGCCAAGTGACAGTCAACTAGATTTCAAATTGTCATTATATAAGGTCATCAAAAAATACTGTCTTGAAAATTCATTAGGTTGGACGGGGGATTATACCTGGCCCACGGACCATTAGTTTTTATTACCTCTTTTAGGTGCCTAGCCCCAAACCATGATTGTTGTTTCGTTTTACCAAGAACGGCAGGCAAAATTAGTTTAACAGTGAAGACAGAATAATTATATTTCAAACTTAGCTCAGTAAAAATAAAATCACATGCCCATAATTACATCAGTGTCGCCTCCCAACACGCGCTGGACACGTCCGAGACATTATTAGTAGCCATAATGTGACAAGGACGTCTTACCGCGATGAGAGTGAACTAAATAAATAAACCAATGTTCAGTAGTATGCCACGCACGCACACACGAACGCACGCACACACGCACGCACGACCTGGACTTTAGCCAAAATCATGGCTAGCCAACCCCTATAATGCAATTGTTACCTCATCAAAAACGACGCTTACATCCGACAGGCAGTGCCGGTAAATTAGATACTTCTTTATTACAAAAAGACAGACACGCCATTAGCTTAGCGACAGACGCTGTGGCCTACGACATTTCACCAGCACTCAAATGCAATTACTTTAACTCGACTTGACCCGTAGACTTGCCACAGACGGGAGGATGGAGAGACGTCTCATGGCTGCCAGTCATGTTAGCGCACACACGACTCTACATTGTCAAACGTTGTAATGTTTCGTACAAAAACATCGACGTAAGGTCAACATATCCACAAATGACATTTATGTAATTACCGATGCGCGGTGTGTGTGTGTGTGTGTGCGTGTGTGCGTGTGTGCGTGCGTGTGTGTGTTTGTCTCCTTATAATTTAATGAGTTCTAGATTTAAATAAACCTAATAACGCAAGAAAACTAAAAATCTATTCATTTGTTGACGTTTCATCTCGGGCGATCCGGAAGTAGAAACAGATCAGAGTTCAACGGAAAAATATTTGTTAAAAATACAAAAACCTCCCGCCATGAGATCCAGTGTGGGGGGATCTCCCGCTATTTGCTTGTGTCAACCTGGAAGGTCTGTTACAGCTGAAAACAGTTTCTTTTCAAAAATATAACTAATAAACAACGAACAATTCTGTCTACGTGTGAAGTGATTTCTACTAATGTGCAATTGAAATATCAAGGTCAGATAGGGCACTTTCACCCCAGAATCTAACACAGATGTCATCAGCCACAGAAGATTCCTGTGGTGTTGGCACGTTTGCTGTATGCAAGGAGATAACATCGTTCAGCAATCATACAAACAAGATTCCAAAGGACAGCGGAAGAGAGGAAGACCACTGAAAGGTGACCAGATCAGGGGTGATACTGGGCTCACGTTATTGACAACAGAGCAGCATGCTCTAAATAGAACAGGGTGAAGGGGTACAACTTCCCGGAGGACAGAGAGGGGTCAATATGGCTTATGCATTTAAGTTAAGTCAAGCAGTTGCAATTTGGCGTAAAGAGAGAGACAGAGCAACTGTATCTGATTCTTTCCCAGAGTGAACGTTGCTCACTTTATTGAACCATTTCAAGCTGATTATCTTGCGCAGGCATATGTTGATGAAAACGTCGATCTGCTTGAAGATTGTATTTGGTGTTCTCCGTGTTTGATAGCTATAGACTTGACATTTGAATTGAAGATCCACAGATGGATAGTCTACTTGATCCGTCCCATCTGCCAAATGATCCTCGGGGCGAGTCAACGCATAGAACTAATTAAACGGTGTTTTGAAAGTGGATCTGAAAAGAATTATAAAGACTTTGTATGAATCAATGATGCGACCAGTGCTCGAATAAGTATCGACAGCTTAGGACCCTTTCTATCAAAGGATATAAATGAATTAGAGCAAGTTCAGGAGAGAGTGTTGAAACTCATCATAACACCTATCGAATCAGTTTCTTTGGAACAGAGACGACTTGAGACGGATCTCTGTGAGGTATACAAATATCTCAGTGGCCTAAACAGGAATAACCCACAGCTTTTTTTCTATCAGTGTAACAGCAATCTCAGGGGCCATAGCTTAAAACAAAAGAAGACGTACTCCCGTACAGAGATCCGTAAACGCTTCTTCACAAATCGTTTCATCTATTGCTGGAGCAAACTTCCTGAAGAAGTCGTGACAGTTCCTACTCTGAACACCTTCAAGAGGGCCTTCAGTCACCGGTTGAAAGAGACTATACAACCAAGCGTACCAAGTAAATAAGTAAGTAACTGGTTCTAGCTATTGGTGAATCATTGGCCTTCAAGTCTACCACTGTGCCACCTCCTCTTGTCGATTTTACTCTCCATGTACATGAAGGAGTCGAATTCTTCCAGTGACTACTCTTCGAGAATTGCCGGATTGCTGTTAATCGTGTTCGCTTTCATCATGAGCATCGTCAGCGAAATGCCCTGCGGCTCGGAGGTATGGCTGCTCAGTGATGCCATTGTTCGTAGATTCCGTGGTTTTCGGTCGCGATACAGGATGCATGGCCCGACTGTTAACAGTGATCCAGCAAAAACACTGCTTGACGACCCGGACTTGAGCAACACTGCTTGACGACCCGGACGTGAGCAACAACACTGCATGACGACCCGGACGTGAGCAACAACACGGCATGACGACCCGGACGTGAGCAACACTGCATGACGACCCGGACGTGAGAAACACTGCTTGACGATCCGGACGTGAGCAACAACACGGTATGACGACCCGGACGTGAACAACACTGCTTGACGACCCGGACGTGAGCAACAACACTGCATGACGACCCGGACGTGAGCAAAAACACTGCTTGACGACCTGGACGTGAGCAACAACACTGCATGACGACCTGGACGTGAGCAACAACACGGCATGACGACCCGGACGTGAGCAACAACACTGCATGACGACCCGGACGTGAGCAACAACACTGCTTGACGACCCGGACGTGAGCAACAACACTGCATGACGACCCGGACGTGAGCAACAACACTGCATGACGACCCGGACGTGAGCAACAACACTGCATGACGACCTGGACGTGAGCAACACTGCATGACGACCTGGACATGAGCAACAACACTGCATGACGACCTGGACGTGAGCAACAACACAGCATGACGACCTGGACGTGAGCAACAACACTGCATGACGACCTGGACGTGAGCAACAACACTGCATGACGACCTGGACGTGAGCATCATGTAGCGTCTGATGCGTCACCGCTGGAACTGGCTCGAACACTTCCCGCACATGGATGAGTCTTGCAATGTGAAGAAAGTGTTCCTGTCACGAGCTGTACCGTCTCCGTTCGCCCCACACCCTCTATCACACTTGAAGATCTCACCTACCGCTGTCTACAACGCACACCCTTACCCCGATATATGCAATGAGTGTATATGAAGCGTAGTCCCGAACATAAATGCATGCCCCTCACATTAACACTAACTACCATACCCAGGGAAGGGGTGGATTAAAGCTGGCCAACCCACATAAAACAACTATGTGCAATCCATTTTCATTTTATTAACAATAACAAATATACTCATCGTTCATTACTAGTGTTTCTGTAGTGACTAATCAGCATCATAATGTTTCTATCTGCTGACGAGCTGGCGGTGCACTGGATTTATTTGGCACTAACATTTAATGCACATAACTTCCACAGAAAACTTTCAATATTATCCTTTGTAGGGCACAGTGAAATAAAGAATTTTGCCTTGATGTTAGTAGTGTTCCCTGCATTTTTTACGTTTAGTGTCGTTACTCCACAAATCATCTCAACACCGTCAACCAGCGTTATTATATAACATTCTATAAACAGCAATGGTCCACAAAATTTTCGCAACAATTTTGCACTGCGATATGTTACCTCGTATTGTGATTACGTATATACTTTATTAATACAATTTGTTAACAAATACATGAACATTTTGCAGAAATCGAAATGTGGGATCACAAACAACATCTGAGTTTGTATGAAAAAAATTAAATTAATTAGATTGTTCCGGCACACAGGTGAATGTCAGGAAATACATGCTATGTTGAAGTCGAGTTTCTGAACCCAGAGGCAGATGTTTCATTTTACCAGAGACAACTTGCAAGGACTCTACCGCTGTTGAGGGACAAAAAGTGCTATCAGACGGATAATAACCTGTATGTGTGCAACTCAAATTTGACTGAGAAGCAAAAATTGGTACAGGTAAATCATACAATGTCCAAAACTAGTTCAGTGTAGTTCGACAGGAACAACACAATCGTCTCCGGATCTGCCACAAGAACATTTTCTCGTCTGCATAAGAGACATTACATTCTTCTGACTTTTCCCGTTTATGTCAACATGTTTTCTTCAGATCAAGAAGACGACCTGGTCAGACAGCATCACCTGGTTATCGTCCATCATCCTCTCTATCGCTGCAAACATCTCATTCTCGGAAAAAGCATCTTTGTCTTGGTGTTCCCTCTTAAGTTGTTCTCGGACCAGGTCAAGCTCCAGCGACTGGGCGTGTTGAGACTTGAAGAGATTCAGGAGGGAGGCTTTGAACTTCTTCAACCTACACGACAGAGAACAAGTGTAAAGTCAGCTACTAACGCAGTAGACCCCGCTTGACAGAATCACTTTGGGCCTGAGCAATTTCATTCTTTTAAGTGGCTTATTCTCCCTCCGATTCTCTCATTCTCCAAACAAATGGACTCGGAATTACGTGGAAGGGAATGTACATCAAACAGCCAAGTTTTATTTAGTTCACACTGAATCGCTGCATAGTAGCTGTGAATTTGTTTTAATTAGAAGTGTTTTAACAACAAATTTTCTTAGACAGATGAAAGTCTTGCAAGGGCTTATTCATGTTGCAACAGCTACAGTCAATAATAGTTATGTTTTGTAATGTTTTACCTGAACAATATGTAATTTTGTGTGTCAAAAACATTATTAAGCAAATTTCCAGGAAAAACTTACTTCACGCTACAAACACAATGCTTAAATTTTCGTCTAACATCCACTAAACGGTGGACATGATCCTATTAAACAGTGCATTTTAACATTGCTGGAATAGAGAATGATTTCGTCCTGGGCTCTTTCATTCTACTGAATGGCTGATTCTCTATTTATTATTCAGTGTTAGATAACATCAAAACGCTTGTAGACAAACCTGTCTGTGGTGATGCCCGAATCCTTCGTAGAGCTCTTCTCAGTAGATTGTGTTTCTGTTTCCATGGAGCCGTCCTGTGATGATCGACGATGTTGCCGGCGAACCTCCAACGATGGGTTTGGCTCTGAGAGGCACACAATTAGACAACTCAATGTCAGTGGTCAAAACATTCCTCAGCAATTTATAACTGACAGTCAGTGAGAGACATTGGTGGGCTGTGACGTTTTACTTACTATTCATTTGATGTAATCATTAACAAATTAGCGTTACTGAAGCATTTGAAATAAAATACTTTAATAATATTAATTTATTCATAAATTTTCAAACAAATAGTTAATCAAACATTACAGCCAATCAACGTTTCCTACGGAGAATGCATATGGCATTAACCGATATCTATTACATACTGCATAAGAAATGGAATTATAATTTTGCTATTTATTACTTTGGTTACATATAAATTTTAATACAATTGAAGTTAGCTATATGGTGTGGTAATCTCTCCTCATAATTTGAAGATACAAAGCGTGTAACTCAGATTTCCTTAAACTTAGTATGTCTGCATTTGACGGGGGGGGGGGGGGGAATTCAAGTCCATCTCCTTTTTCAACATTTTGTCATAAAAGGTGACACCCCAGAAGAAATCGCATTTCTTAAAAAAAATTTGAAAAAAAAACGTGTTTCCGTTGTATTGTGATAATATATTTACTATCTATAAAATTTACTTTTATAACAATTAGATAAATGCAAATCACTTTTGTTTATGGATAAAGCATGCCTCTTTCAAGTAATAAATCTTGTTTTTCAATCTTTGACAGCCATTTTTCACGCTTGGAAGAGAGATATCTGTGGAAGTAATTATGCTAGCCAAATAAGGTTTTGCATCAAAATAATAATAAAAAATTACAAATAAATTATTTAAAATAAAACCCACAATTTTAATAAGCATTGTGCCAGTTGTGTAACAGGGTGTTTACAGAAGATGGTTCTGCAATAATTATAATGATATCTTTGTTCAATAAAGAATGGAACTGATTCTCAATTTGCCAAAATTTGTTCAAAATGGTGGCAATTTTGTTTGTTACCATGGAAACAGGGGTCTGGCAGAAAAAAGTTCAATATATCTTTTATTCAGTAAGGCAAACTCTACTGCTTGGGGAGAAAAATTGCACTAACTAAGCTAAATGTTAAGTTCCTATCGACCTGGGGCATCTCACCTAAATATTGTAGAACTATCTTCCTGCGTATACTATTTCAACACTGATAACAATTCAGTAGTGCACACCTTGAGGGAAGCAGCGAACTACCTATCAACCACTACCAGTGTTTCCTCTATACCAACATACCTTCGGCTTCCTCTGCCCCTTCACTGTCAAAGTCATAGGGATCATACCCTTCCTCCCCCTCAGTTCTTGGGCGACGTTCCCGTCGTCTCCTAAGAGAGAAGGAATTAAAACAGTCTCAGCAACACCATCAGAGGCATCTTTTTGACAGTAAACAAGAAAATGTCAACACGGAATCATGTTTTTTTTTAAATTATATACTTGAGAAATACTTCTGAATGACTCCTATCAAAGCAGAAATAATAAGTTTTCTTTTTTGGATAACCGTCCTAAAAATAAATATATAGCATATCGATTGGGACAAACAACAGACTGAAAACTAAGTAAATTATTTTTTCTTTGTGAGTAAATGTAACTCCTTTTGCATGCAACAAACACTAACTACTTAACTTCAGTAATATCTGGTATGGAAAAAATTATTCAAATTTGTTGATCTTTGGCAGATTAAGTGTTAGGACATTTCTGAAAAAGAATCTTTCAGGACATCTGTGGTTTTGCTTCTTCACAAACAACATGCAATATTAAAAAAGCATATTCAATATTCTTGAAACGTGCACTGATGTCTGTGACATGACCTGAAATCGTTCCATTGTGGCACAAAAATGTATGAATGCCATCATAAAACTATGCAGCCCTACCACAGACAGTGCTGCGCGTTAACGAGAAACGGAAAGTACTTCAACTTACGATCTCTTTTTTCTCTGTGGTTCATCGCCATCGTTGTCGTCACCCCCTTCATCACTGTCAGACGATTCGCCCTCACTGTTGCCATGGTGACGCTTTTTTGGCTTCTGCAGCACCTGTGGTGGTTAAAATTTTATGAAATTAAGGATGGCATAAGTAACATACAACAGTAATGTCATCTCCTTATATATTTCACACACAAACGCTTGCATGTAAATATCTTGGTGTTAAAAAAGACATGCCTGCTGTTTTTTAAGGCGAATTGTCCATACAAAAACTTGCTTTGAGATTTATATGTGATATTTACTAAGAAAATCTAACAAGTTTTGCCATTTGACATTCTGAACTTAACCTTGAAAAAACACTTTTTAATATATTATTCATCTAATAATTACAGAATGTCTTATTAATAATTAGAAATAATTCTTAAGAATTATTCATGTCAAATTTTATTCATATTTAATTTTAGCATTAACTAAACCAGATATGGGAGGACTGCGTAGAGGGGTGTAAGAAAGAAGGAGGCTGACAGGTGGGGGGAGAACGCTGCTGATAGGGAGAAGTGGAAAAGGGTAACATCTGGGGCAGGGCAGCAGTACATGAACTAGCCTCACCCATTTATAAAACGAGCAACAAGGAAGAACTAAAATAAAACTTTGTCTAATCTGCAGATTGACCCCTGAACTGATGATCTGGTCACACCTTCTTGAAGTAGGCGAATTCAATGAGTTGAATCGCTGCCTCTGCATCCTGCAGATCGACTGTCTTACTCATGCGTGCCTTCGCGTGCGCCGTTGACAGACGAATCATCGTCTCCAGACTTCGAGCTGTGATTGGCTGTGTCTGTTGACAGGGGCAGAAAAAAGTCAGGGTAATGTAGCTGTTACCATATTTGGGTAATGATTAAAGTTGATACTCATACTAACTGGCAAGAGAGAAAGGCCTGCCTGCATTGTAGTAACTTTGGGACCTTTTAGGGAAACAAAATGTAATTATGATTGTAATCATGATTACAATTACTTTTGCAACAAAATCACATACGATTACTTGGCTTTTTTTACCAATGTAATTGAATACGATTACTCAAAATCTATCAACGATTACACCCGATTACCGAGTATGATTACTCCATCTCTGTACAGCCAAGGTATATGGCGACCATACCATAATATCAAAGTTCGACACTACGTTGGCTGTGTCATGCGGGTGGAAGTTGTTTCATAGGGGGAGGGGTGGCAGCTGTTTCATAGGGAGAGGGTGGCAGCTGTTTCATAAGGGGAGGGTGGCAGCTGTTTCATAAGGGGAGGGTGGCAGCTGTTTCGTAGGGGGAGGATGGCAGTTGTTTCATAGGGGGAGGGTGGCAGCTGTTTCATAACGGGAGGGTGGCAGCCGTTTCATAGGGGGAGGGTGGCAGCTGTTTCATAAGGGGAGGGTGGCAGCTGTTTCATAGGGGGAGGGTGGCAGCTGTTTCATAAGGGAAGGTGGCAGCTGTTTCATAGGGGAGGGTGGCAGCTGTTTCATAAGGGGAGGGTGGCAGTTGTTTCATAGGGGGAGGGTGGCAGCTGTTTTATAAGGGGAGGGTGGCAGCTGTTTCATAAGGGGAAGGGTAGCAGCTGTTTCGTTTAGCATCATCCATCAATGTATTTGCCCCAAAACATATATTTCAGTTGCTGTTCAAAACGATGCTGACAGGCGGTTTGCTTTCTGATAACTGCAGTGCCACCTGGTGACAAAGAAAGTTGCATACAAATTGATGTCATTGAATGTTTTAATTAGGAGTCTACGGTTAAACAACATTAGTTTGCGTAGTGTCATCCATGTTTTTTGAGATCATCCCCAAGTTACAATCTGATGTTTTTGACACTGACCCTCGCAAGGTTGCTCTGCTGCAGGTTGTCTTGGTTCCGCAGCTTTGAGTATTCCTCCGATATAAAGTCAGCAGCTTCGCGAGTCAGCGCTGGCTTCATCACCTTGGCAACGTGGATGTACTTCTTCATAAATGCCATGCTGACGATCTCATCCCTGGATAGAGGTACAGACTTTTGGGGTGAAAAACTGCATAAGGGAACAACCTTTGTATTGGACTATTTTTTATATATAAATTTCTCTTGCAGTAAGATTTTAGTGTACATAAAGTTCAGTTAGAAATCCTTTCCTAAGTAAATGATTGACACATATATATGCAGACCCATATTATAGAAGTGTCACAGAAAATGGATTTCTTACTAAAAATATGCCTTTTAGAATCAGAATATGTTGTCGACCCTATGGTCACAAAATTGTCAACATTATTTCTTGTCGTTAACCAACTGCTAAATGTCAGTGCAGATCTGAAATATCAAAAGTCCACCCAGTTCAAGCCGTCACTGAGTACCCATAACTTCATGATATGGCACAAATGCAGAAAAACAGTTGAATGAAAAACACACTGGTATTATATAACCTGTCTGATAAACATCAGCAGCAACAAACCGAACACAATCAGGTAATCTTATCTTTACGCTAATCCAAGATTATAACGGTATCAAGCCAAAATAGCCAAGACAAAAAAATAGTGGGTTTGTGTGCATGCATAAATGGATACACATGCATGCGTATATGCACATGCATGCATGCATGATTCTTAGTCTGTATCTAATTCAGTTTGACGCCACTACGTCCAAAATCCCACTGTCAGTAAAATCTCTGAATTTTTTAGTGCTTTTAAATATGACTCAAAAAGAAGCATCTGAAGCCTTTTTAGGGAATCAACGTCTCTGAATGTCTTACTTCTTTCGGTAACTGCCGCCGTGCAACAGATTGTCGAACTTCTCGTAGATCGGTGTCTCCTGATTCTCCTTGTCGTCCTCTAAGTTCGGGTCTTTCGTTGCCAACAGGTCAAGATTCAAGGTCAAAGGAAGCGCTGTCGGAGATAAGGAATTGTGGTTAACATTTATTGCACAAACTGTTCTAGGGAAATGGTATATTTGTGCTGTGCACATGCTTAAATTTGTAGTTGCTGGTTGGCACGAATCAGCGATGGAAGGATCGCCGGTGTACGACGAAAAATCTGGTTTGTTTGGGCAAAAAAATTACGGGAGCATCTTCAATGTTGACTTTTTAAAAAAAAAGTTGTGTGATTTTACAAAAACGCAACTGCGGGTTGGTGCCAAGACAATAATCAATGTGTACAGTTTTTATTAAAACCAAATTGTCATTATAGCAATGGTTCAAAGGGAAAATTAATAGTAGTTTTACATTAACCTAGGTAGAACTCATCTATAAATAAACAGGCATGGACATCAATAAGTGAACTGCATTAGTGTGTAATTTGAAGGAAAATTTTACTACAAAAAGCGAAATTAAGATGATGATAAATGAAAATTGGCAACAAGTGCTGCCACCTACCCTCGCCATCCTGCTCTCCAGGGTTCCGGTAGCGATGCATTCGCAAGACGTGGTCAGAGATCTCTCGGTCAAGTTCAGGGTCCATCTACAAGGAAACAAATTTTTCACCGACCACTGTCAGAATAAAATGTAAAATGGGCCATATCTACCATATATACATACAGCCATTATATATAGTCGATAGTATAACATAACCCAACAAGTCTTCACAGTTAAAGGTCCCTCCACATTTCAAATTTTTCACTTGCCTCGCTTCAGACTCATTTTGCAAAAAATCAAACCTATCTAGTTAGTTTCCACAATGATATGCTGGCTCGTTTGCACAAATCTGTTATTTAGTTTCAGTGAAATCATTCGACAAAATATTAAATTATATTTGATCAGGTCCTGAACTAAATCAATCATCTGAGCCTAACTGCAACAAGACAAATAAGTGCATAATAATGACGAAACTCTGAGCAATCACAGAAAACATGCATAGCATTGAGAACAATTACGTATGTAACTAAGCACTCAGCGGGGGTATATCTCCCAGGAGGCAGTTTCTCTCTCACTCAAAAGAAAACTCATGACAGCAACTGCAAAATTTTCTCAAATATAACTACTTACAACGTTACTCTAATTCACCAAAAATTAGCATGTGAATTAGCTTTTTATTACTTTACTAATAGAAAAACATAGCAAACATCATGTCACAGGCACTTAAACTATTCATCAAGCACGCAGGCCTCACCTTGTCCAAAACGATGAAAAGCAGATCGAATCGGGAGAGCAGGGAATCCTGAAGGCCAATGTTCTCCATCGGAGTCTTGTACTGGTCATACTGCAACAGTCAAAAATAATATTACAATTACTGCTAAAAATGCAATTAAAGAAGTTTTATGACAATCTCAATATGTTCTATGCAGTTTCCAGTAAAGTAATATTTATATTTCATTTATTCAATATATATATATATCATATAATGTACAGTCGCACCCCGTTATTACGCACCCCGTTATTACGCAGACTCGGATATAAGGTGGTCGGCCATTTTCTTCCACCAGGGGAAATGCCAAATGGACCTGCTTAAACCTACTTAGAATTGCTTTGACAATCCTCAAGAAACATTAGGTGAACAATGTCAATGAACAAGTGTCAACGTGTTGTCTGTTTCGTGCTGCAGCTGACATCAGTCGCTTGCTTCGCTTCGGCGGTTTGTAAATTGCAATCAAGATTTACAAATACACCTTGCGTAAGAATCCGATAAACAGTCTTAAATGCAATTTAGTATGCAATACCAATATAACACTGGGGTGAAATTGCATGGTTCCACTGCATAGTAAATCTAATCGTTTTCGCAACGCGAAACCAACATGCCAAAAATGCCTAACCCCAGACACTACCGGTGGGCGAAAATACAAATATGAAACGATGAATCAATGTTAAGTGATGCGTCATAAATTTATGCTTCGGTCGAGATCGGTTGAAAGAAAAAGTGAAACAATTATTAATTCTACCTATTGTCAGTTTCTATGTTTAATCAGATTATATACTATGTGTGTCAAATCATATACGTTTTCGGCTGCTCAGATCCAGGTTATTATTTTCGATTTGTAGGCCTGTTGGTCCAGTACATCATCATCATAGCAGATCTATTCCATAACAGTATACATAGATTGTATTTTATTCAGTTCAAGATTCAACAGTGTGACATTTAAAAATCACACATGTTGATGCTAGTTGACTCGTTTCATAAGCTCAATAAACTGCATATTAGTGTATAAGACAGTGCTGCAAGCACACTGTGGCTTCGACAGTATTATTTAGTAGCTCCCTGGTGGCAGATACGGGAACACCTAATGCACCTCGCATACAGCGCAGTCCGAAATCATGGACCCTGACCACTGCGTTACAAAAAAGCTTGACTGTACACATCTTTTAACCATGCTTAGTCTGCGTAACATCAACATTTTTCAATGAGAGTTTATAATAAGATATAATATATAGTTGCTGTCTAAAATCTTACCAACTGCTGAATGCAAAATCACTGCTTTCGTGTGGGAAATACCGCTTTTTAGACGAAATGTCCCATTTTTTTCGTAATATAAAAAGTAAAATTTCACGCAAATGCCAAGTAAAAATGGCACATGTAATCAGTTTTGCATCATGGCAGATTATGAACGGTACATAACAGTTACAGCTCGAAGGACAAGAACATGTTTACGGGTATCCACAGGTTCAAGTAATTCAAAGTTTCATGTAGTGCGTGGTGGTGGTGGTGGGGGGGTCCGAGGCTAAGCGACATTGATTTTATTTAGCACTGTGCATAACTGTGTTTTCAGATCATCCCTCAAATTTTGTGACGTCAATACAGTCAACTCCACTTCACAGAATCACTGTCTGACCAATTTTATTCTATTACATTAGCCCCCAGATTGGCCAATGATGGCCAACTTAGCTAGTCCTCAAACATCATTACCATAATTCAAGTTGCACACAGATCCATCTGGTCAACTACAAGGTATAATGGATATTTCCGATACTTCGCTTCGTGGTGCTTTGTGTTGCAATTTTACGATATTTAAGTAGGCAATCAACAATTTTTTTAAGCATTTGTGAATCTTCTCCAGGGATCGTTTTTTTGACAACAGTATAATTTTTATACAACATAACACAATGTGGCGGTAGGTAATACTAAACAACCGATTCTATTGTATGGAATCCACTGTAATTACTCACTCTGCCATAGACAGGGTTAGCAGCCGCAAGCACGGAGCACCGGGCATTCAGCTTGGCATGAATCCCAGCCTTAGCAATGGTCACTCGGCCCTGTTCCATCACCTCATGAATGGCCGTCCGGTCAATGTCAGACATTTTGTCAAACTCGTCAATACACACAATCCCTCGGTCTCCCAGTACCATTGCGCCTGCCTCCAGACGGCGTTCGCCTGCAATAGGGGGAGCCACTGTTGTCAAAGACATCCAATCGGCAAGCTAGGCAATTTGGTTGTAAAATTTCAATTACAATAAAATAAATACATTTATAATTACTGTTAAAAATACTATTAAAGAAGATGACCTCAACATGTTCTATGCAGTTCCCAGTAAAGCAATATTTATAATGCATTTATTCAATATATCGTACAATGTACATATCCTTTAACATATACTGGATTAGGCTGTGTAATATCCACCATTTTAAAATAAGAGTAATACTAATATATTTACCCATACACAAAACAAATAAAGGTGGTAGTTCATATTAGAAATGTTCAAACTTGTGGGTCAAATAAATTGAATTCCAATGACACACCAATTAGAAATACCAATTCCAATTACACTTCAAAAATACCAATTCCAATTATCAATTCCATGTATGAAATGAAAGCAATCATACACATACCAAACACAAAAATATTACATCTATTTTAGAACAGCTTTATTCATTTTCAGCATATTATGGTACCTAATTGAAAACAAATATGATATATATATATATATATATATATATATATATATATATATATATATATATAACATATTGTATTTCATTGATTACTTGTAGTGAATAATTCGAGTTAAAAAGTTACGCGATGTAACTAAAATATTCACTGAAAAGTAACTGAAAATACCAATTACATTTTCATCAATTCCAATTATTTTTAAAAACAAAACACCAACTCCAAAATTGGAATTTCAATTCCAGTGTAATTGACCCCAACTGTGGATATGGTTTGCTTTGGCCACAATCAATAACGTATCAACTAAAATTACACAATAGATATTACACCCAAGCTTATGACCACTAATAGCATTATCATCAGTCATATTATAAGTTCTGCAACAAACTATGGTTATAATCACAATGAAAGCATGGTCTGCCAACATACATCACGTCCACTTACCACTGTCCTGGTCAGTAGTGACTGCAGCGGTCAAACCAACACCAGATGACCCCCGTCCAGTGGTTGCGATAGCACGAGGGGCCGTATGTAGGACATACCTAAGACAGAGAAAGACAGCACTGTCAAACAATTTCTGACACGAAGTAACAATTCTCTCCTAATTACAGCTATTGTCATTTACTTACTCAAACTTTGGTAGCCTTCATCAGGAAGTGAATTATGGGACAACTAGTATGAGGGGGGATACAGACTCAGCCATGTATGAGACGACCTTGCCTTGCGAACTGGCGAATAAAACAAGTCATCACAGAATTCAGTTCCTGATGAAGGTTACTGACAGTAGCCGAAACATTGAGTAAGTAAATCTCAATAGTTTTGATTAGAAGAAAAATCGTTGCTTCATTATTTTCTAACAACATGATGAACATTTTCATGAATTTCTGACATATTTGTTTGTCATATCATGTCTTTACTCCAAACATGTAACAGTGCCGTCCCATCACATATCAATGCAAAGTTTTTAGCTACAGGCTATGGGTCTATTCTATTTGTACACGGGGAGACGTAGCCATTCTAATTGTTGCGGAGAGGGGCAGAGACCTCTCTGAGTCAAATAGAACAGACCAGAGAGGCCGTCCCTGTCGCTTCAGTCTCTCTGCCTGCAGAGCATGTCACAATAATATACCACTCTTTGTAAATTCTCTCACCAAAAAATCCCCTACAAATTAGTGCTTTCCACTTAAAATTACTACAGGAATAACATTACAAATGAGTACGCTGTGATTGTGTGGTACACAAAAAATAACATAGAATAGGCATGCAATAACAAATGCGTCTCATGCGTGTCCAAAGTCTTTTCTATTTGCTCTATTTGCACTGACTGACCTCAACATCTGTGACTTCGCCACAGAAGGATCTCCAATCAGAAGTATGTTGATATCTCTGCAGTAAACAAAAAGGTGATTGTAGCTCTTGGGAAGAGAAGGCATGTATGTTCATACAAGCATGCTAGAAAAAACTTCTAAAATAACATCTAAACACCATCACAATTAATCATTGCATGCTGCAACATGACTTCAGTGACTACTGGACAAATAGTGACATAGCATGACACACAGTGACACAATAGCATGACCGACCGTGACACAGTACATTGACAGACACAGTGACAGAGCTTGGCAAGATACCAATTGAATAGTAGCATGACAGACACAGTGACATATCAATATGACAAATATCAAGTGACACAAGTGACAGCTTGACATACACAGTAACTTGACCGACACTAAATGGCAATTAGATATACACAATGACACGACACCTTGACTGACTGACACTTTAGCAATACAAACCCTCGCAGTCGTGTTCCGTTATCCAACACCTTCTCATTCCCGCCAAGCAACATGCACAATACCGCCTTCTTGATGTACTCGTGGCCGTGGATAGAGGGCGCCAGTGACCGGGAGAGCGTCTCAAAGACGTCCTGGTGGGCGTAACAGAGACAGTTCAACAAAGACCAAACATATTTGCACTTGCCAGATTCTCTTTCTGATGACCGATTAGGACAAAAACAGCCAAGGAAAGAGAGTATCCAAGCAACTTGAAACCTGGTATTTGGTATAATTAATTAGCTGTTTATTATTTCAAATCTTTGACAGTCTATATATTCATCTTAATCCACACCCGAGGATTGTATGTAAACGATAATTCCTCATTAAAGGGATATTGCAGCATATTATCCTGCTTCACATCTTGTCTGGGGGACCCTAGAGATCCGGGTATATAGTACATCATTATTTTACTACTGGGTTCATGACATTTGAATAAAGTGCCAGTGATATTTAGACGGTCCACCTCAAGGATTTTTTGCATCCTGAATTTTTTATGAATGGGGAAAAGGACACACTTGCAGATTACGACACTCCTGCTTAAAAAGTGGCTTAAATTTCTATTTGTATGCGCACATCAAAATGACGGAAGGATCCCCAGTGTACATGTCAGTGATGGAAGGATCCCTGTGTACGTATCAGTGACGGAATGATCCGTGTATGTGTCAGTGATGGAAGGATCCCTGGTGTTCGTGTCAGTGATGGAAGGATCCCAGTTGTGTCAGTGATGGAAAGATCCCTGGTGTACGTGTCAGTGACGGAAGGATCCCCGGTATATGTGTCAGTGATGGAAGGATCCCAGGTGTACGTGTCAGTGATGGAAGTACGTGTCAGTGATGGAAGGATCCCCGGTATATGTGTCAGTGATGGAAGGATCCCTGGTGTACGTCTCAATGACGGAAGGATCCCCGGTGTATGAAGAAAAAATTCTGTTTGTTTTGGCAACAAATGGCGGGAACATCTTACTAATTTTCTCAACAAAAATGTGACAAAGCAAAAATGAGTGTGGAATTTTTGGACAAAACCAAATTATAACTTTGCATAGTGCGGAACTGCCTGGCTGACTTTTTATTACTGTTTTCAACAGGAAAAACACTAATAATCTGTAGCAATATGTCCCGACGTTCCTGGCTCATCTCTTGGGAACAGGAGTACACCTTGGGGAAGCAGCAGCCAATGAGTTCATTCCTCACCACTTTCTTCTGCCGACTAAACTTCCTGATCTTAGCAACATCCTTCGCAGTAAAGTGAGGGGCCGCTTCCTTACTCAGATGGGCGATGTTGTTGGCGATGAGGATAGTCCTGAAACCAAAGAAGATCATGAGAGGTCCTTCCTCGGTTCAACTATATCACTTGTCTCGCTCTAGAATCATTTCACGAAAAAACAAACCTATCTAGTATTCACAACCAGGGATGAGATGCAGTTTGTAAAAAACTCTGAAAAATTTGCAGTGGGTCTAACCAGGTCCTGTGGCCAGGGCTGGTGCCCCTGGGTTATTTTGATTCCTTTAAAAGCCCAACAGAGTAATGTTTTACACTTTAGCAGAATCTATACGTACAGTGTGTGTTTAAAAGTTTAATGCCACACACTCACCGGTCACTCCTAACTGTCAACCAGCAGGAAATGAGTATCCCATTGTTTGTTAGTCATAAAAGTTCCAAATATTGTCCTCGTGACACTTCGACTAAATATGTGTCACTATTTACTCCAAATTACTCTCAGGTTACATATACATGCACAAATCAACAACGGTTACTCCAGAACTTCGTATCCATTACTGTTATACATGTCAATGCAGCTGCACATGACTATTTTAGTTCCTCTTCTTCTTCATGTTCACTTCTGCAGCCATTGCAGATAATGTCCTCTTTTCAAGTTCTATGCATGGAGCAGTCTGGTTTTCTTCTCAGCTTCCTCTAGAATCATCTTTGCTGTCTTCTTGCTCTGAAGCCTTTCTTTTGTCTCATGTTCTTTCATCTTGTCTCTCAGGTGGGCTTTGTACCTGGCAGCAGAACTTCTCAGATTTCTGCACAGTGTAGTGTCAACTTTCTCATGTAGATAATCTGTTCTGAACTTCTCGCTGGCAGTTTTCTGTTCAGCCCACAATCCATACTTTACAATTTGAATTGCACTATAGGTCTCGACATTCATTTGGCAGGACTTGGTATCGACGACATCATTGTGTTGACACTTCCTTCCACCCGAGGGCCATGGAAACACGACAACATGGCAAAGGAAATCTTGCATAAGGCTGGATATTTTCATGTCTCAGAAACTTTCTTCCACCATTGACTTATGTTCAAAGGAGTTCCATCTGCACTACTAGACTACAAAACTGCAGTGTGAGACTGTGACCTCTACCCTCAGGGTCAAGGGCACATGCTACTTGAAGAACATTGTTTGCAAGTGGCAGTTTTTTCTGCATGTATTCTCTGCAAGAAATGTAGACTAACATCATTCTGTCTCGAAACTCCTTCACCAGCCTGTCATCTCTATGGCATCTCTCCACAATCTTTGCCACAGAACCTATCTTTCTGAGGAAGAAAGTTTTAAGAGTCTTCTGTAATGTCCAGTTTCTTCAGCTTCTTAGGCGATTTTCCAACGATGTACTGAGACTTCACATAGCAAGCCAAAAAATCCCTGAACAAACTGAACTGATGATCGTAAAGCTTGTGGATCAATGGTTCCGTGCACTCGAAAGTACAGATGAACTGTTTCAGAAGAGGCAACACGGCACAGTAGAAATGTGCTATGAGAAGTGTTTTCTTCTTCTCATAGAGTACATAGCAAATTATTTTCTCCTTCCTGGTATTGCCATCATCTGTCATCATATTCTGAGACACAAGTTGCTGGATCTCTCAAATCCAAATTTTATATGTAATAAACCTCTAATCTAATCTAATCTACCTGAATGTGGCTGTTGTGTATCCATTCTTCTTCCCGGGAAGACATCGGTACATTCCCACAACCTGCACACGGTCTCCCGGCTGAAAGAGATGGTAATCTGCAGCTTAGCAAAGTGGGGTTTAATTAACATGGCACATTAATAACATTATTTTTTTCACAAATCAAGACGTGGCAAATTACAGATGTGTAACATCAATTTTGATAGGCTGAAATAGGTGGCATGTTGCAGTCAAGTAAAATAATTTTTTATGTAGCACCAGTTTTTCTTGGTTGTTGATCTACGCATTCCAAAAAAGCACAATATTTACATTTTTCAACAACTTTTATTACTTGGTATCAGAGTATAAAAAACTTCATTGACAATTATTGCTGTATTAGTTTTTACTTTTCTAAGATTCAATAACCAGAAAATTATGACAACCAACATGAATGTCCACCATACCTTGCACCTGTCCACCAGGTCATTGTCAGCGACAATATCAACTGACCGAGGTAACTGACCAGCCGGGGATTTCTCAGGCATCTCCTGCAAACACCAACAGATCACTGCAAACACCAACAGATCACTGCAAACACCAACAGATCACTTCAAACACCAACAGATCACTTCAAACAGCAACAGATCACTTCAAACACCAACAGATCACTGCAATTGTCTGCAAACACCAACAGATCACTTCAAACACCAACAGATCACTTCAAACAGCAACATATCACTTCAAACAGCAACAGATCACTGCAAACACCAATAGATCACTTCAAACACCAACAGATCACTTCAAATACCAACAGATCACTGTAAACATCAACAGATCACTTCAAACACCAACAGATCACTTCAAACAGCAACATATCACTTCAAACAGCAACATATCACTGCAAACACCAACAGATCACTGCAAACACCAACAGATCTCTGCAAACACCAACAGATCACTGCAAACACCAACAGATCACTTCAAACACCAACAGATCACTTCAAACAGCCATATGCAAACCATAATGGGTCACATCAGTTTAAACAGATATGGACAAACCACAAATGGTCACATCCAAGTCTAGTCAGTCAAGCAGTGACAAGTCAGTGACAAGGGATTCCACAGAATAAATACATAAAATAATATGCAGAGCTCTATTAAAATTTGCAATTAAAAAATAACACAATCAAATATTACATCAATACATAAATTAATAGAGCTATCAAATTAATCTAAGTTACTAAACTGTCTACATTCAGAACCAAAAAAAAATTAAAATTTATCAAACAAAGAATGATTTTTTATTTTGATGGACGAGCACACCAAAATAACATTGCTGTGTTTCCATTAACTGAATGAGAGATCTTCACAAACCTGTACGGTGAAGGTCTGGTGGTCTTTATAGCTGGACAGACCATACTCGGTCTCAAGTAAGTTCCCATCGTCATCCTGTAGAATGAAGATTCAAGAACTCTTTTATATCTTAGACGCTTTACCACAAGCCGTAATCACAAACTCATGTAGTGATCATTTTATATCAGCATTGTATTGTCCACACCCATGCCTTGTTATTTATTTATTCATATGTAATTCAGCGCTCTACTGTTTTATTTAATGTTATAACTGTTTGTAATATATCCTTACATGTAATATTCAACTTCTACGGTGGCAATCAGATTTATTAAAAAATACCTTCAGCAACAACACATAAACAAGTTCTGGAGTTCCCAACACGCATTCATCCTTTGTTGTACAATGAAGCAAGTTGTAGAATCTTAGTCAATGACTTATTTTCAGGATTAATTTTTTTACCTGGCATTTCTGTGTAGAAATAGTACCGCAGTTGCATATTTGGGGGTGAACATTTTACTCTGTCATAGACAAAGTCTTTGCATTTCAGACTTTGAGATGTCAAATACAGCACCCACCTTTGTAAAGCACTACCTTAACTGAGCTTCATGGTAAAGTTGTTTTCTAAAAGCTCTCCAAGTCTGACAATTTCTGTGTAATCCTGACTACAATAAATTAAATTTGAATCCAATTGACAAAACAAATGTTGTGGCTGGCTTAAATATTGACCAATGAACTTTCAACAGATATCTAGCTGCTGACCTTTGTGGGGTAAGCAGCGGTGCTGGGGTAGGGATCAAGGGAGGTCATGTCTGTGTATTTACGCTCCATCGTTTTCTTGGTAGTCGGACAATAGTGGACACTTCGTACAATCTTAGGACGCACCAGTGAACCTGTTTTGATCAAAGGATATCAAGGTTAACAATAGATGTATATACATTATGAAGCTGTATGGAAGGAAGCTTTATAAGTCACAAAGCAGACCAAATTAAATTTTTTAAACATCAATATAGTAATAATAATAATCTCATGGTAGTGTTATATTTTGAAGCTGGTGTTTAGTATTTGGAATCTGTGGCTTATTACGTTAAAAATTAAATCATGAATGAAATACTGCAAACCTGATCAGATATCATAAGAACAAAAAAGGGAGTTTAAACAGAAAGACATTCTCATGTTAAAAAACCAGGCAAACCAAATATTTAGGAACACTGTTCATTTACAACTTTGCTGTCATTTCATAATTAGTGTGGTTCAATCATCATAAATTAAGGCAATCAATGTAATTATTTTCATGCCCTATTAAAAGTAAGGTCATATTATGAATTTTTCTCTCAAAAACCAGTTTGTAATATTCTAGAAAATCATTAAAAAAACAATGTATCTTGTGGTATTGATGTGTGGATATTAAGTAAGATTATATATCTTAGATATTTGACTTTCGCTTGGTAACAATGCACTCCACACACACCATGTTATCAAGTAAGACTATCTATTGTAAATAGTCAACTTACACTTGGTGACAATGCCCTCAACACACACCATGTTGCCGAGGTATTTTGATGTTACACTCCGGGGGGTCAGATGTTTATCACCGAAACTAAAACAGATGTTTGTTTGTGTTACTGAACCAAATACAATAAAACTGTACATGTCTGTAAAGAAACATCAGTAAGCGAATATGCACCCAACAAATTTCTTATTATGCATAACAGCAAGGCTTTCTAAGCACCCTATCAGAAATGCGATATTTTTTTATTCGGATTAGTGTGAATGCTGCAAAATGCAGAATTTTGAAAAATGCGCACCATTAAAGACACGCTTTCATCGCAGAGCCACCAACATTTTTTTAACCATACAGAGAGTTCCCCATTCTGCATGGCTATGTATGATTTATTTTTGCAATTTGGTGTTTTATATTACATTTATTTTTTTGTGAAAAAACATTTACAAATGCATAGGATAAAATATAAAGAACATACTGACAGTAGAACAAATCTGCAAAATTAAATACCCAAAAAGTGTCTCCCTGCAAAACCGCACGTTTTTTAAACCTTTTTTCAGGTGCACACTACTGGGAAAAACTGAAAAATATGTGATCTACACTTGCTTTTAATTTCCTGAAAATTGGTTGATTTGACACGGAATAACCCTTAAATGTCAAATTGGCAATTTAAGTCAAATTAGTAACTTTACTCGACTGACCTTCCTTCTAACGCCACAAAGAACTCCTCATGTTGTTTGCCGTACACAGGGTCGGCTAACGCCACAAACTCCTTCAACGCTCGATGAAAGGCCACCTGCTCCTCAAACGAGTTATTCAGTAACCTGAAATGAACACAATGAAATGATTATTACGTTAAACTTAATGTAATGATAATTTTAAAAATACATGCAAATTAGTATATGAATTGATTTTTTATTTTGGGGAATAATATAGGTGGATATTATTAAATAAATTGAGAGAATTAGAGCAATATAGCAAACATCTTTTCATTGTACTGAGTAGGCCCTACATTTTGTTATACCTTCTCTTGAAAAAAGCCAGCACTTACTCCAAGGCTCGTTTTGGGTTTTTACGACGCAGGTCGTTGATGTTGACAAGTAGTCGTGCCTCATTGTCCGAGATCATGTCACGCACTTTCTGCTGGTAGACACCTTGGTCTTCCTAGGAACATTGTAGCGATGCATTGTGAATTTGTGTTAATCCCATTACGATTTATGGAGGGGAGGAGAGGGGTCAGTGATATCAATCATAAAAATGGCATGCCTATACTATAGTATACTGTGTGAAATTAAAACTGGCCCATCATTTGAAATGTACTGAAAGTTCACTATTAACTGTACACTTGTTGAATGCTAAGTTATCGAACTCCTGTCTATTCCATGTGTCAAACATGTTCGACCAAACATGCGCAAACGTCAGTTGCTGCAGATGCCGAATATATTTGTTGGGATGTGTTATGCCTATTGTGAACTTGTGTTTCAGAGGAGAGGTGGTGGAATGGTTCCGTAAAAGAAAAGCATAACTTTGTCCGAATATCATTTGATATGTCGGTGACGTCAATCTGCCACGGCCCCCGGTCTAGCGGTGCAGCGGCACAGTGACTGACAGTGCGCTGTCACTCAGACAAGTGAAATCTAAATGACACGCTCACACGTGAAACCTGAAAACTTACATCGTCATCCAGAAAATCTAGGTATTCTCTTTGTATTTCGCGAAAACGCTGATCGTCTTCTTCAGCCATGATTTAGGTTACAAGGAGAGACAAGTGCGTATCTTCCCTTTTCGACACAACTTCCCTTTGTCGCAACAACAGAGGATTTCGCGCCAAAATTTAACACATGGCGGGTATTTAAATCACGTGACTTTTATTTTCTTGGTGAAATTATCTGCTAATTTTAAAACTACGTCCGTTCATTTGTTTATTTGGAAGTTGTAGTTCTAATAAGTTGCACTCATTCCCCAAAATAGTAAATGTACAAACATTTCCAAGGCTCATTACCATACTTAAACGTAAATGGGACAGCAATGCTTCGAAAGCAACGTCGTGAAACGTTCCAAAGCGCGATTATTTAGTTAAATAGAATTTCCATATAATAAAATAAGGTATGATATCTGGCTACGCTATAATATGCAATGTTTGCATTATTAAAATATTAATGTGGTATGGGAAGGTTGAATTATTATATAACACAAATAATTATTATGTTGAATGCGTTTATACCTATTTGCAGAGTCAATCGCCCCAGTACTCCAGCCGTTAATTATGCCATGCGCACCATAACACATGAAGGGGCTGTGTGGGGAATATGCATATCTTTTAGATTTATGAATGCGCTTTTTCTTATTGAAAGACAATTTCAAATTATATGTCAGACAACATTAAATCAGAACATTGCATTTTTAAATATTCTTGTCCACAGTTGGTGACAACAATATAGTTTGAGCACAGCTATATAGTACTAATATTACTATATATCTATGGTTTGAGTTATTGGCGTCAGGTCAGATTTCAAAACATCTACGTTCTATACCATTGCATAAACCCGTTGGTGTTATGAGAACAACAATTATGGGCAGCTGCATGGCTATTCGGGTCTAATTCCTGTTAATCACATCAAAGACCATACATATTCCTATAATATCTTTGATAACATATCGTATGTGTGAAATAAAACACTGTCGGTGATTAAGTGACGATTTTGGGAAGGGCTCGGTTGGGAAAACAGTGATGATTCAGTGGAAGTTTCTGTAGGTAACTTCCATAGTCGACGATTTAGCAATATTAAAAATAATTAATATGGTGCAATAAGAAGTATATTATTATTGACAATAGTAAAATAATGAGCGACAATGACAACAAAGATGACACAGTTATAATATGCGTGATTCACGGCAAACCGTACATCTGGAATCAAGAAGGTATTATTTTTTAGTATATTAAAACACCATAACATCGCTCACAATCCTATGGTTGAATGCTGTGGCGCAACGTTTATAGGTGTTTGTTTTGGATACCCTGTATTTTCACAGGAAGAACCAGATCCAAGTGTACCTATCTTTTTCATATTCATTCACACAATTCAGTTTTAGTATCTTATTTATGTGTAAATTATGTGTCCATTTCATTCTCAGACGTAACTATCCTGAGGCAAGAACATCACATACTCGGGAAACTCGTAGGTTGTCTTCCACGACTTCCACGCCAGAATGTTCAATTGGGACGACCATTGCAGCTGCTGCAAGAGGAAGCCACATTGCTGGTGGAGAAAGGTAGGCTCGTTTTATTGTGTGCGTCACGGTGCTGGTGAGAGTGTGTGCGTGTATATGTAGGTGTGCTGCAATGTCAATGACAAAGTGGTTAGAGGGATACGGGTGATTTTGATCTGTACTCATTGGTGCCTTTTTGTTAAAGTATAACAAATATTTGTAAGGATGTTTGGTTTGTTTGAATAAATAAAATAAAACAAGCGTCTAAAATATCATATGTTACATTTAGTTACGTTCGTGGTCTTTAACTAATAAAAACCCTTTAAAAGGAGATTTCTTCCACCACCATTCACAATTTCATACCATTATAAGGTGGGCCGAAATCACCAGCCCACTAGTTTATATACAGGCTTCAAATATATATCTGTGATAACTTGACAAGTTGCATTTATTGGCACCTTTCCCACCTACACATTTTACAGTGTGTTTAAATGTTGTGACAGTTTTTCTTGATTGATGAACAAGTTACCATTGAACTGCTGAACTTGAGGAATGATGAAATCCAACAGCATCCATTTAGCCATGACCATGCTGTCTCCTGGTGTGTCTGCAGGAATAGCACAGATGTGTAATGGGAGTGTTCCAGTGAGTCTCCCAAGCCCAGAGGAAGTGGACAATTTTCAGAGGACGAGGAGGCAACTGTATGAAGACCAGGTATGTGATACTTAAGTAGCTAACATTGGCTTCCTGCTTCTGTCATATGGGGTCCCTTCTTCTGTCATATGGGGTCCCTTCTTCTGTCATATGGGGTCCATTCTTCTGTCACTGCTGTTCCTGACTCTCATACTTCAAGTCAACAGACCAACATCTCTGTCGCTAACAAACACATTTCGTGTTTCTAATATTTCCCCACTAGGTGGAGCTATGCAAAGTGAAGAAACGGGAAGAAATACAGGCTCACGAGGAGGAGATACAGAGAGGGAGGATGGTAAAGAGACAGAGGCTGCTGGAGGAACAGAAGACCACTGGTCAGTCTGTCGTTTCCACACAGTCTATACACATTGACACAAATTTGGACGACATCAAAATAAACACTCTTCCAGAGAAGAGTTGTGCGGTTCAAATATGCACAGGTGAGGTCAAATTAGGATTTGTAATATGACACCAATATATCACTCTAGACTTGCACTTTCTAATAAAAATTTCATGAATATTGTACCACTTGATCAGTGTGAGGCTTGAATTTAACTGGTACCCACAGGACCCTAGGTTCACTGCCATGGCTTAAAAATACTAAGCTGCAGGACTAGATATCTAAAAAAATTTGTAGTATTTTTCAATAAAATAGCACTGTAATCTGTATTTTTGTGATTGGACACCCATCAAAGTCTCCTACTGTATGAGTTAAGGCCTATTTATTTTTTATCCCAATGTCGCCTGACGACGCACAAGTTACGTCAGTTTGCAAACACAGATTACCTCGCTAATGGGTCTTGTGAGGATGTTTACACAATACATTTTTGTCTGATCATATCACTTGACACTGGCGTGTAAACAGGTCTTTGATGTTTTGTATAACACAGCAGTGTACATAATACCTGTACATTGGAACTAAACAAGGAATTGGAATGGAAGGACTGAGATGGAATTATTGATCCAAAAACTGTCATGAATATACGACCGACTCCTATTGAGTTGTAGCTACACACAGATGTACGGAACTAGAAGCTGCAGAGTGGCACTACCCCACGACAGAGATGGAGCACACGCGATACCGTGTGTTCAAAGACTTGTGGGAAAAGGGTTACTACCTCACCAGTGGTGGCAAGTTTGGGGGCGACTTTCTGGTTTACCCTGGTAAGTACACAGTGAACCTTTTACTGCAGAATGAATTATATCTACCAGATGCTGTATAACCACAATTTTGTGTGGAAGAAATATTTGCAAATGTAGAAATTGAAAAAGTTTCCACGCTGAATGCACGAAAAAATATTCAAATCCATTACACTGTAGCCACAAAAAAACATTTCCAGCAATAATATAGTTACATTATTAACTCGCCCTGCTTTTAAAGTGGACACAAAAGCTGTATGATATTGTAAGAACTGTTCGACACAACTAGAGGATATCATCAGAGCTGTTTTTGGGCTGTTATGACCCAGTAACTACCCCTGAACAAAACACTGTCTTAACCATATTAAAAAAAATTTCTTTGACCATTACCTGTTTAATTTGAATGTTTTGGTATCATGTTTATCGGTATGTTTCATCCATAGCAAATGGTATGCCCATCAAATGAATACCTGACCTCAATAAACTTTGACTGCAGCTATTTGAAGTTGTCGACAGTTCTCGAATGTACTGAACAGCAAGGTCAATATTTCATAAAAGCTGATGGAATAGATATACACCTGTAGTTTATACAATATAAGATATTATGATAAAAACAATTAATAATAATATAATTATTTTTACAGTGCACACGGACCAAAGTCCTTGTAGCCAACAAAGACTTCAATATGGTGTTTTGTTTTAGGGGAGCCGGCGAGGTTCCATTCGTTCTACATCGCTGTGTGTCGACCTCCCTCGCAATCTCTGACACCGCTAGACCTCATTACCCTGGGCCGTCTAGGAGCTAACGTCAAGAAGACTGTGGTCCTCTGCTCAGTGGACCAACAGACAGACCAGATGTGCTACATCTCTCTACAATGGGCCGGTCTCAGCTAATGAAACATTGACAGGCAGTTATTGTCTGCACAAATGTCTAGTCAACTAAAACAGACAAGGTTCCCTAATGTAATTAAAAAAGTTAAACATTAAATCCTGACCAGACTATGACATAACAAATGATGTAACAAAACGTAAAATAAACATCATAGAAACAAATTTTATTCAGAATGTATAAATTATTACAAATACATCATAAAAACCACACAGATTGCACAGCAAATAATAAAACATGCCAACATCACCATACCACCCAAAAAATAAAACATGTTGACTTCCGACACATTCAAGAATCACTTTCACACACACACATCTACAGTTTCAGTTGCACAACACAATTTAATTAACTAACTATATCGCATTTGTACACACTTATCTGAGTATTAACATCATGAATAGGTACTTTTTAATACACTTCAAAAAATCCAAGTAATGGAATGATACTCGTAAAATCAGATGCAAACATTTCCTAATGCACAATTGTGGATATCAAAATTTATATACCATGACCAGTAAGTATTACAATTTTTATTACTATAATTAGTCAGTAATTTTTTTCTACTCAATTTATTTAATGCTATGGACCCAAAAAACCGCATGTTGCATAGGAAACCTTAATTTCATAACCTACCTAGATGCACCTTCATTATGTAGCTGTGGTAGCAGTTTCATGAACTGGGCTATGTACAAATTGAACAGTTTTATGACCGACGAAGCCATAAGCTCGTCATGTGGCCGTTGAAAGCACATGGCAACATAAAACGGCGACCATACACCTGGCTGTTCTGCCTCGTGTAGATCAAACGGACTAGTATCACACAGAAGATGGTAGCTGGATTAGACTATCACAGGTGCTATAACCGCTTCAGGTTACGTTTACTCCTCTTGCTACACACATTACTGTCTGCCTTGGGTCGTCGCACACCTGGCATCACCTGGGTGCAGTCTCGCGCACCATGAAATGCGTTATGACACTTGATGCAGAAGTCGTACTTGCATGTGTCTTTGGTGCACCACGCACGTTCCTGGACGCTGTGCACACGTGCTGGTCCCTGGCACTTGGGACATCGACACAGGCTCTCGTCTGTTCTCAGCTGGCGCGCCTCCTAAAACAACAGGTCGGTGCACTTTGTAAGACGAGCAGTAGAACAAGGAAACAGTGGTCAGAATACAAATGAATCTGCCAAGGTTATTGACAAATAGGTTATGGATCAGTGTACACAGACCTGTATTCTAGTAGCAGACAATGTGCAACAAAAGCTAGTCTAACACAACTAGATTGAATATAATCGATTTTGAAAAAATGTAATATAGTTTTACTAAAAACAGCAATGATATACACCACATATATAGAAAGACATATTCTGTAAGGTTGATGATAATGGGAAAATTATTATTAGATTTATGTTGCTAAATATCTATAAATGGCTTTAATGTTAACAAATGTCTAAGGAATGCTTTGAAACAGGATATGTGAACTTGCAAACATCTTCATGCTAGCGTAGCTTATCATTTCTGAGAAGCTAGTGGAATTGGGCGATATTCCTCAGTTGCATATTTACCCTGACTACAAGTCTGTTAACTAACATGGCTACTACTGACCTGCAGGAACTTGTCGGATTGAGAGAGTGCAGGAGGGGACGGCAGACTGACCCAGTCGGTCACCTCGGCTAGACACTGCACCTTAGCCAGTGGCTCTTTGGTGCCGGTCACCTGGCGAGAGGGCGACCACCGCTTCCAACGCATGTTCTCCTGCAAGCAACCGGTCAATGTCAGGCATCTGGCCGCACTTACAGAACATGTGGGATGAAAGTGAACATAAACCAGACACTATATTTCCTGGTTCAGAAGTGCACACTTGGATGGAAAAAATCGAACGTTTCAAAGTTATCCGTGTTACACTGTTGACCGTGCACCTAACAGACAGTGTTGAACGGTTCATTTGTGAGCAGCTGCTTGCAGCCTTATTTATATGACCAGTGGTTATTCTACGCACGAATCCCAGGTGGGAATCCCGGCCAGTGTATGTGAGCGTTTTCAAAGCAACACTAAATATGTTACTTATTGACAGATATTACATTAACTTGTAATCTGAAACACTGAAGTGTGTTAGACTTGGTATCACCACTGGTTCATGGGAACGTCACGAGTGTGGATGCATTATTTCCTTGAATATATGCTGTACCTTGTCGTGTGATGAGACGCAGTGTGACTTGATAAAATGTTGCCGCCGATGATGTGCTTTTGTATCGCTCTCACACACGGACCTCCAGTGGCGACTCACGCAGCATAATCTGTAACAACACAATGATCTTAGTTACAGCAAAACAGACAACTTTCGTTTACTTAAAATTCCATATAATCTATGTACAGCAATCACCACCTAGAACCAGTTCTCAATAACGACTCTGTGGAACTCACTCCCTGTTAGTGTTAAGTCTGTAAACTAAAAACCCACCTGTTTAAACCTGCTTATTCTCTATAGGTCCCTAGCATACCAATCCAACTGTTTACAACTGGAACTGCTTATCGATTATGAACTGCTTGAGTTTGGGTCTCCCGAGGAATTTCATACGAAAGAAGTATTTTATATATTATTATTATTTATTGTTATAGCCTGCATTAATGAAGGATTCATTCTGTTATAATTACATTATGTCGACAAATTGTGGTTACAAATAAGACAGAAACTTGATTGTAATTAATTATGCCAGTAAAATGTTCCTGTTAAATAGAATTATAGAAGCTGTATATGAACATTCTAAATGTCAGGCACAATTATGAATACGTTCCTTGGAAATTAAAAAGATTAAAAATCGATTACAACTATAACTGTTTGGTGGACACTTATTTGACAGCTTACCTGCACAGATCTTCCTCGCTTAGACAAGTAAGGATCATAGCAATTGGACTGTGCAGACTGCGGCTACTCAGCTCAGAGATAATGTTCACTGCGTCATCGCCCATCTTCCGACCAATCAAGTGCTCGGGGTCTGCGAGCAGGCATTGTCGAAGTTTGGTGGAAAACGTTGAGTCTGTGAGTGCAGTGCAGTATTGACACGTGCTAGTCGTCATCTTGCGTCTACACACGGGGCACGACTCAACAGCACCGAGTCGAGGAGAAGCGACGCATACTGACACGTCACTAGTAGTGTCATGAGATGCCAAAAATGAACCAAAAGCTGAATCTGCTTCATCAGCAGGGTTATTGTCCAAGGACATAAACTCAGAGTAGAGCGACAGTCGTGGAAGTGGGAGTCTGTCCAGCTCCCTGAATGAGTCGTCGCCCCCCGTCGCATAGCCACAACTGCTGCCGTTTGATTTGTCAGCACTGTCACATGACTTGTTGATTCTGCACGAGCTAGCGAAGCTGGATGCAACAGCGCTCTCACTGAAGCACGAGCCACATGACATGATGTTCGTGCAAGACAAAGTCCTTGGGACAAATGGTGTACTTGTGCTGTCATGGCGACCGTCCAGTTCGTCTTTGAAATCTAGTATGTCCACCTCATGTATGGCAGCACCTTTGGCATTCCCGTGAATGCCGAGTTCTTCCAATGAGTTGTTGGCATCATGTGACCTGTATTGGTAGCGATATCTACTGTATTTAGCACGAGCCAAGTCAGGTGAACCCCAATGACCTTCCATCTCAACCTGAAATAATAACAAAGTTCAATTGATATTTTATTCCTCCATTTTCATGTATATAAAAACAACTGCTTACAAATCTATACAGCATGGTATACTGCCTTAATAAATTAATGTATAATAACATGGTTGTAAATAATATAAGATTAAATGCAAATGTATAACGTTACAAAAAATTATTGAAATGGTCAAGTTTACTTGTCTCAATTTCACATAAATGGCCAACGTACAAGAACACCAAATACATGTACCATAAAATCATTTAACCAAAAAATGTGTGCATATTTATTAATTATTCTTAAAATTTACAAGTTCAATCACATTCAACCAATTTCTACAAAATGATGTGTACAAATTTATATTAGTTGACGTTGCTACAAAACTTCATAAGTTAAACTTATCACTTATCATTAAGTGATTAACTCATAAAAAGTCATATGCCATGGGCATGGCATATATCATGGAATCGTTGTCCCTAACTTCATATATGCTTAATCATAATAATATGATTTTAAAGTCAGATCAATAAATTATTTTTCAAACGTTCTTAAATGAATGCGGTGCACGCAATGCCCTAATCGTAGCCTAAATGGTGGAACATGTTTGCGTTTGAAGCCAGTAGGCCTATGGCTATGTCTATGACCAATGCTATGGCTATGCTGTACACATACTACACAAACACACCCACGGTTTCAAATGGCTCCCAAACTATCTTACTATACCGATATTGTAAAACCCGAATGTACTAAACCAGTGTAGCTAATTACGTTTAAATCCACCAACGATAGACTTACATTCAGCAAGCAAAACCTTTAAATCGTCTTTTTTTCTGCGTCCTGTCAAGCTTTCGGACGTGTGTATTCTCGTCTCGAAGCCCCTACCCAGGAAATATTTGGGCGGGATTTCTTTCAGAGACCCCAACAAAAATTATTTAAACCACCTGTCCTTTTATGGTAAAATGCAATTTGATAACGCATATACCATCAATGAAGTATGTTGCAGCATATTTACCTTCGATCTGCACGCCAATGTCCGTTTTCGTGTAACTTTTCTGACAAACTTTGTCAACCTTTAAAGCAGATGACACTTTCAAATCTGGTGTTCAAAACAATATTAGCCAATGAAAGCATCGAAGCCTAAATCTCGCCAAAGTCACGCTAAACCACGGTCACTTCCGGTATATTAGCACGCGCCTTAAACAGGGTAAATTGCGTTGTTTCTTATATTTGTGTAGAAATCAACGATAACAACCCGTCACCATCCTGATTTAATGATATTGTGGGTGTCAGTTCATTGGGAGGATGTGTTTATAAAGTTTGACGGCCAGGGTCGGTGACCCAAGCCGTGTCAGAGCGTCTTAGCGGCGTGTCAAAACAAGCATGCACTTGCTCGCGAACGGCGGCTCGACTCACTGAGCGAGTCGAAGCACAACAAACTGTGAAAGGCGGCGCCGGCGCTCTTTGGCGATAAACAATTTTAAACTTCGCGCGTCGCACCAAATCTAATCAGCCAAATATACATGGCAACAAGGACGTCTTTTGTTCTGTGACAGTGGACAAAACATCGAGCAGTTGACTTGACGTAATTTAGACGATTTAATTGCTACTGCCACTGGTACAAGCACTCACTGACACTGTCACTGACTGTTGACAATGACAGTGTTATGATGATGTGCAAAACAGGCACAATGACGTTTCTATCAAAACTGACTGTTCCTGTGGTTGTTAAGGTTGCATATATACTTCTTCTGGGTACGAATCAACCCTCTCTTCAAGGCTTATAGACTTTTTGGTGTGTGTGTGTGTGTGTGTGTGTGTGTGTGTGCGCACGTGCTAAAGTGATGTAAGAGAAAGTAATAAAATATTCAAGAGAAAGAGAAAAGATGATAGTGTGCGTGTAGAACTGCAATTTAAGGAGAGGAAACGTTGATAGTGTAAAAACTGCAATATCGGTTAATGTTGCAAACTGGAGATCTTCTGTCTGAAGATCTTCAAACTTGGCGCTGTAGCTGCGTTGGCTGGCAGATTATTCCGATTGGCTATTGTACAGGGTAAAAAGCTATACTGGATGAATTGTTTAGTGATTAGGTGGAGTTGAAAATCTTCCAAATGCTTGTGTCGAGAGGGTCTCACCAGGGGTATAAGTAGGAGGTCCAGGGCGACTATGCCATGCCATGTCTTATAAAACATGACAAGGCATATGTCGGTTCTCCTTTGTTTGAGGCTGCGCCAGTGCAAGTGTTTGATCATAGTGCTTGCTTCACAGTTGTAGTTGTTACAAACATACCATGCTGCCCGTCTTTGTACCATCTCTATTTTGTGTGTAGGGGGTCCCATATGGCAGCGGCATATTCTAACTGGGGTCTAACTAAAGTGAAATAAGCACTGTTTTAAATTTTTCCTGGCCAATTTTTAGATTTCTTCGTAGGAAAGCTATGGATACATTTGCTTTTTTTGTGCCACCATCTGCGTGGTCATTCCAGGACAGTGTTTTATTTATGACCACAGTTACTGTAAGAGGAGATTATATTAATTTATGCAGTTTTATCTGTAACTTTATTATATATTGTAATGGTATTGTAATGATACTGTAATGATATCGTAATGATATTGATTGTGGCTTTCTTAAAAAGTATTGGCCAATATGCCTCGAGTTTTGTATAATTTGGAATAACAACACAATTATATTTGCTGACTGGAATAACAACACAGTTGCCTACGTGAGATGTGCGGCAGTTAAGTGTTGCTATGTTTTAGTGCCAGACCTATGCTAGCACAGCTGATTCATACATTGTCTAGCAGTGATGTTACTTTAGCTATTGCTATTTTTTCTATCATGTCCGGGTCCGGATCTGTAGCATCAGCCTAAATAATAAAAAATTCCAAAAGAAGATACCGCCTAATATCATTGTAAACATACTTATTATATTGCCATGCACAGAACTAACAGTCATCAAAATGTTGATGTTATGTCACCCGGAAGAAGAAGACATGTTTTTATGTTGTAGCTGGGTGAGAATTAGACATGGATACTCCCAAAGACAAGGACCAGCCACCGGCAAAACCACAAGTGATGTTATACATCTGTGGAGGTACACATTTAATATCTTCATTGATTAGATCCTTGTTAGAAGTTACTTGGAACATTACTCCACTTCTGTGGGTGTGTCGTGGGTTTTAGGGAATGTATGATTTTTTTAGCCTGTATGAATAATTCAGTTTTTGTAGAAGTGGGCAAGTGTTCTCCATCATGCAGAAACACTATTTAAAAATAACTTGCAAATGATCAAACTAAATATGTTAAAGCCAATTTTATTAATATTTGAATGCAAACAGAAACGTTAAAAGCCAATAGAAATATTTTAAAAGTTAACAGAAATATTTATAAAGGCCAACTTTGCTGTGCAACAGATATAGTAGTAATAACAATAATGAACTTGGATAGAACTTTGGTAACGTAATTGTTAGGTTATAAAATTAAAATGCCAACAATATTCTGTTATTAACCAGTGATGTGACATATCTGTCATCTGTCCATTGAACTAATCGAAACACAATGAATGGTGTGAGTTCTATTGAGCCAGTAAGTGTTATGGCCTTATGGGATCTTGGATTAATGTTCACATTGAGTGGTTGTCATGGTTACTGCATGGCTGACTGAGCTCTGGGACATGAACATGTACAATCTGTACCCTGCACTAAATAATCAATGCTGTGGTGGCATCGTCATCATCATCATCATCATCGGCAGTTCCTCAGAACGAGGATGACGTCTACCAAGGATTGGTTATGTGTCCTGAGGTGACTCAGAAGTCTGATTCTTGGTCTGTAGATCTTGGTGTAGTGGGGACAACACCTGGGACATTCTTAGGGATAGCACATTAATAGAATCAGACTACCGCCTACATATGTTTGGATATTATTAAATAAATCTAGTCCTTTTATAACAATATTTGATGATTTTTCCAAAATGTAATTTCCAGAATATTTATTTACAAAATCTCAATGCTAACTAATAACTATAATTCATATATCTATGTGATATTTCTGGTGATGACTTTGCAGAATGCCACCATGAGAACGAGATCAAGGCAAGGGACCCAATCCGGTGTCGTGAATGTGGCTACCGTATCATGTACAAGAAGCGAACCAAGCGCAGTATCCTTCCAGTTGATGCGCAGTTGCATCAAACTATGCTTAGTACTACTTACCCACAAAAACCCTAAACCCTCATGTCATTTGTATTTCATAGATATTTTGTTGAAAGTTTCAATCCATCAGTAGTTTATTTTCAACAACTAGTTTAAATTCAATATTAACAAAACATCATATTGTGGAATTAACAGATCGTTCGTCATAGTGTGTTGGAAAGTTAAGTTTGGCAGAACACAATTGAAGTATTGTCTTTTTGTTGGGATTTCAGGTGCACATGATTAACAACTGTATTTTTGTACGAAACAAAATAGCAATCGATGGAAGAATGACTACGTTTCGGGGCATTAAGATTGACTATTTTGAATTGAATTGCCATGGTTTGATAACAAGTTTTTTAAATTATAAAAAATATAGTGGTAACCTGAACAGATTCCAGTACCGACAAGCCTAGTAACCGCACCTCTGAATTGACTTTTTCCAGATCTACAGTGTTGTATAAATGCTGTTATATATAATCCACTGCAAAATCTTGGGTGCTTTGATAAAGAATTACTGTAGAAATTTGTATTGTTTATGTTAGTCCGTACTAAAAACTGTGTTCAGTGTTTTTTGTGAACTGCTATTTTGGGGATTTATTCCTTAACCAGCATGCAGTGGTGGTGTTTGACGGCCGGTGACAGGGACTCGCCAGTGACACTACTAGTGGAGGAACTGTGTTGATCTGGTCAGTACCAATGTGGCTGATTGGAAGGAAACAATAATGCGGGGACAATAGGTCATTGTGGCTGTATGTGACCACTGGTCTCTTGGCTGAGAGCTGCTCAGTGACCACAGGAGATGACAGACAGACAATGTGCAATTGGAAACAGGAGCAGACATTGTCACAGTGACACTAGCCCATAAATAGCTCGCAGATGATCCTCACATAGTAGGGTTTTTATTGTTTTTATTTATACTTACAATTACGTGGTTTCATGTATGAGCTGACAAAAGTAGTTCCTGGAGTGCGTAAATTTAAAAACAAGCTGTCATCACTTGTCTAATGTGACCCGTACGAGACTGCATATAGGAACATAGTTGGTAATGAACTAATGTATTGTGGTTTAGAGCTTGTTAGTCACAGTTGTACCATATTGCTGTTAGCAAGCCAGTGAACGTGTATTTTGTGTATGCTAACAGTTAGCATAGCATACTGCCGAGGGTCACTAATGAGTGACCATAATTAATCACTGAAAAAGTGTGTCAATTTGTTTTCTTAACACTCAGACAGCCCAGCCTGTAAGACTTGTGTTAATGTAGTGAAGTTTATATATCCAGTTTTTCAGTCTCTACAGAAATTCAGACTTGCAATACTAAATCACAAAATAAATTTAAATCACTTGAAACCTCATGCCATAAAATAAATACAAGTTAATAAATACAACTGTGACCATGCACACAAGTGCTGTCCAAAATTATGTGCAATTCATATTTTAGTATGTGCTACTCTGGGTAAATGAGGACCCCAATTAATCAAGCTTGGAAAAGGGCAGTTCAATAGGGCATGCCTTTCATAGCTGGTGCAGCCTTGTTGGTTGATGGGTGAGCTGTTGTAATGAGATATTGTCATCAGAGGCTATGTTTGATCTCTACTAACAATTAGAAAGTTACTCAGCTAGTCCAGGAACTCTCCACTAACAGGAGACAGATTAATCTTTGTCAGTCGATTTAATCAGTCAATGCATTCTCTGATTGCAGGAATCCTGTGAATGTTGCATGAGTGTCTTGTGTAATGTGGGTGCACTGTGTTACTTGTATCTAAGTGGCAGTAAATGTGTTATTAACTGCAATTAAAGTTTGTTTTTCTAGCCAGCCTTTCTATCTTGTTCCACTGTATAGGGGCATAATTACAGCATCTATGGTGTTGTCATTTGTTCAAGAAGGTCTGAATGAAACTGATAGGATGTGTGCGTTTGCTTGAACATGCGTGTGTTATCAACCCTTTCTCGTTATTTAAACCTAAAAGGAAATGGGTGGAAATTTTCGCTTTAATAGCATTTTGGTGATTTTCACAAGCGTTTTTGCGTTCCAGTCTGCAAACAAATATCCCAGCAGCTCCATTAGGCAATGTAGAAATGTTTACAGTGTTTAATGCAAAACAAAAGTCATGGTTTTTGGCCTATGCACCTATAAGAGTTAATAAAACAACCATTTGCAACTACAATTAAGAATATTACACCAGTGGTTTACTAGGAAAACCTTGTTGAACACACACACATCTTTATCTCGTGGGCTGTGCCAATTTATATAAAAGTTTTCTATATGGATTTTTGCCAAGTTAGCCATGGCATAAAACAATTTATCAGATCATGATTGATATTGCAAACTGAAGAATTGGAAGGGGGGATTAAGATGTTTCTAGTATGTAAACAAACCCAATAATTGGATGATTCTTGTTTTCACAGATTACAGAAATACATTGACAGTTGTAATAAGACATGTTTATTCAGAATGGTTTCTAAACTAAAACATCATTCTTAGCATGATGTTAGTGATGAAAACCCTGGAGTGATCTTTGTATCGCCATTGGTTTCTGTATACCCCTGGTGGATACCCGAACACTTTGTATTTTAATGCAACTGACAGTGCCCCTAGATTTTCATTTTACATCAAATAAAATATGTGCTGTTGATAACTTGATAAACGCCAGCTGCAGTGAAATATTTTAGTAATTAATGACGGATATTCTGTGCATTTGCGATTTGAAACATCAACCCCACATTCTAAACATGACTAGATTTGTTAATTTGTATTGAATATATTACATTAAAAATGGTACACAGATAACATAAATAAAAAAACGGACTGGTAATTTTTTCCTATGTAATATGTACAGTAATAATTTTAATCACATTATGGCAGTAATGTTGCAATTTGTAAACAAATTGAACTAGAAACTTGATCAATCTGTTGCCCACTACAATAAATTTAGTTCTGGATATTGTACAATTAAATACGTAATAACTTTGCTTAGTTACACGAGTACAATTAACAATAATTAATTACATATGCAGTACAGATTCAGAGACTGAATTAGAACGTCAATGACATTCACATGCTGTGCAATAAACGGTTGACTGCAGTTGTCAAAACATGTTTATCTTGTGTCATGACAAAAGGAACACTGGTGTTTTTGAAGGATGTAGATGTCTGATTGGGTGATACGATTCACTGAAATTCATCCAATGCTGGAGAAGATGGTCTTCGCTGACTTTGCTTTGGCGTCGTGATCCTCTCCAAGACTGTCTATCACCAGCTGCAATGACAAACAAAATGTGTTGGAAAATATGAATAACAAATCGAGTTTCATGGAAAAAAGCAGCCACTGCAAGAGCTTTTGATTCCTTGCACTACCCAGTCAAGTTTTGGTGTGGCAATGCCAATAGAAATGACAACTTCATAACCCAAAAATCATGTACAACTGTCGGTTTCACAAAGCATTTATACCTTTTGATGTAGATCACGTAACTCATAGAAATCGTAGAAAACACGAACAGCGTTGCTAACAATTGTACAGGGTGTACAATCCCTTATTGTTCTGAGTTACATAATCTACGTCAAACGTCCACATACATAATATTCCCACCTCTGGGAATATGTAATTTTTTATGTATGAACCATCCCCGGGCATAGGAGACATTCCTTGCAGTTTCGTGCATTTTGAACAGGGTTTATTTTGTATTGCAGTATATGGCCTGCGTTTGTCAAATGACATGCAAATAGCAGATCACTAGTTCAAAACATGTACGTCCGAAGAGCAACTTTCATGAATACTTTAGCTGTATGCAGTTGCCTATGCAAAGGTCTTATGACATCCATTAAAAAATAATTATAACCAGCTCTTTTTGAGAATGCGTGTCAAACCAGTGGACATAGATGATCATAAGGGTTCATCTGTGGGTCTTATGGATTTTTGCTACCTGTCTTGCAGGTATGTACCACTCAGGGTTGGCATGTTTGATAACGTGTCCAATATGGATTAAAATATACACGAACTAAAAGCTATTGTTGTTGTAGTGTGTACGGCTCGGTTCAAACTGAACATCCACAAACATCTCGTCAGTGACTCCTCAGTATCTAGATTGCAACATTACTACGGAGCTAGTGGTGCACAGTGGCGCCACCTGTGTGACTCACCTGCCTACTGCCACTGCGGCCGAGGTCTTCTCGGATCATCAGCAGACTGACCAACTGGTCAGTGCGGATGTCAGGGTACCGACTCGCCAAACCCTAAATAAAGTAGTACTGGCGTATAATATACAATCTACTTCCAGCTCAACAAATGAAGCGTTTATCTGCAGTGTTATATCCAATGTGTGTGTTTCGAGATCATGTGTTTTGTTGCAAGTTGTTAAGCGATAGACAGGGAAACCGTTGTTATAACGCATTATGCCACAAAGCTGTTTTTCCTCCAAGCTTGGAGAAAATGCTGCCGTCAACCATTCAATTAATGTGATTTTGTAGATAATGCTTCAAATGTCTAGTTAACAGTACACTTAAACAATAGACCAAATCCATTTAGGTTGGGATAAAAAAAACCACTACAGTGTGTTGCTAGTGTGAATGGGGCTAGCAGCAGTGGTTTTCTGCTTCCGACCACAATCATCAAAATGGATTTTGGCTATTGTTTAAAGTCAGTTATTCAGTTATCGTCCTGATACATGGTAATATTCGTAGTGTCATTATTGTCATTTACCCCATAAGTTCAACACATAGGTTGTCCTTCACCCCAGAAATCAATGTTCACCCTATATTTCATCCTTCACCCCATAGTTCACTGTTAACTCTGAAGTTCCTGGTCTAACAGGTAATGCCTTCAAGAACAGACTTGCAATGTAGTCCCAAGTAGTCTGGCCACACGAATGTTAATAAACCACAGGCATATGTTAATGTGTTCACCGCAACGTTGTTTGTATTTGTCTAATGAAAGACCAAACCTGCACATGATTCCAATACACATGATTCCAATACACATGACACCAATCAGGACAAGTAGGTGACTCAAATGACATCATAGAATCTTTCTCTAGTGACGATAAAAATAGCCTGAGTCGCACCACAGAAGTGTCATTCAGTGACAGTAGGTAGAATGACATAATACGTTTCATTCATGTTGACTTACCGACAGCTCAAGTGACATCATTGATGTGTCCTTCAGTTTGATGACTTCAGCCAACATCGGAAGAGCTTCAAATGGCGAGTCGTCCTATATCAACATAACACGACTTAATCATTATTCTAGCTAATATCATGCCCATAAGGACAGCTCGGGGGGGTTTGAACGAACCCCATTTTTAAAGAATTTTGTTTAACTGTAACATTGTTCAGAAATCCCTGACTGATTGCGTATGTTAGAACCATCCTTTTAACAACCCTAAGGATGAGCCTGAATATCATAACTGTTGAACCCATAACTGATTCATTGAACCCTTAACTGTACAGTGCGAGTGTTTTTATAAAAATCATGTTGTATAGTAAAAACAATATCTATTCTTGTTTCTAACATGTTAACCACCCATATGTTTTCATATAATGTCACTGTGTGTGTATATATATATATATATATATATATATATATATATATATATATATATATATATATATATATATATATATATACTAACAGTCTTTTAAATAACAATTGGATTGTTTTATAAGTGACCTCTGGATGGATATTGGGAACACTGGATATAAGATTACTATAGAAAGAGAGATCACTGTAATGGTAATATCAGTATGGGGGAGGGGTTTGCCATAAAGGAAATAAAAATCTTAACAGGAACCTCCAGGAAGCATTCACCTGGTGCTGAGGAATGAGTTGGGTGAACAGTTGCTGTAACTGTTCTGCTTCCTGAGAGATCTTCTCGGCAGCAGGGAATCTCTCGTCGTAACTCTTGAATGAGATCTTCCTGGAACACAGACATACCCAAATCCCCAGTAGCAATTGGACCATGAGTGTATAAATTTGACATATTGAAGTCTGATGCGCCAGACAGATTAATTGATTCTTTGCCATTATGTAATGTGTTAGGTAAGGTAAAAGGTGCAAGAATTATAGACCTGCATGATGGATAGGCAGGTTACACTTATACACAACCACTATCAATAATAACTCTTTCACATGTTAAATCATCCTACAGCTGTCCTTACTTGGAGAACAATGCCTTCAGATACTCGTGTCCGAGTCGCGCCTGAATTTTCTTCATCAGAGCTTCGTAGAAGTCGTCTCTCAAGTGGACAAAGTCCTGACAGTAGTCCTCCAGCGTCACACAAATAGTGTCAACGGCATGCGCATTTGTCAACCTAGTCAAACAAACAAACCAACATGGCTGTAAACTTACACAGGACAGAGAACAGGTAAAGATACATTCTTATATATCGCGGTATCCAATCCTTTGGACGGCTCAAAGCTCTTTACACTTCATTCCCTGACAGCCCTGTTCATTCCAGCACCACCTCAACATCTCTGGGAAGCATTCAGCCATGCTGCAATTACTGCGCAAAGATTATTCGTCTACGTATTCACCTCTGTCTATAGCCAGGTACTCATGTATTTAGCTGAGTGAACTGTGGCAACATGGTGTGAATGGCAGCGAGAGGAACTGAGGGTCCAGTGTTCAATCAACAATGCCACCGCACCCCACTCTACACAGGACAGAAGAGACACAGATATATCCCGGGGATTGTCTTCCGTCATAACCTAGAATACCACTGACTGTCAATCTCTGGTTATTTCTAGACAGTTTTAAAGAGAATGTATGATTCTTATTAGTTAACTGACACAGAGGTAGTTGGGGGTTTCTCTGAATTTTTCAATGTCAAAGTATATCTAAATTAAGAATGCCACACTTCATGTGTTACTTCGTATTTATGTAGTATACTTACAATAAGAACTTGCATAAAACGTACACTTGACATACCAATAAATTATCCGATATGCTACATTTCACCTTCAAAGGCGACTATTTCTTTGTCCACCATTAAATGCAGCAGTGCAGTCTATATGTGGCATAAAACTAGTATATTTAATTTTATCGCCAAATTGTGCATTTTCAAACATATTAAGAAATAGATTAAGCTATCGACTATACTATGCAATGTATCCTGGTCCCAATGTTTCCCTGCCTCCCTCGTGACATGTCCAGCCCCTACGCTCCTCTCCCTGATTGGGTTGACAAGAACCAAACATCTTTGTGAATAAAACAAACACTTACCGCTAACCATATTGTAATAACTTACCAAGAATAACTTATCACTGATATGTTATTAGAATAATAACTTACCATTGATAGAATCATTGTTTGGCTCAACATAATGCCATTAAAAAATTACTTTAATGATCTCAAATGAATAAATAAATTAAAAAGACACATTAAAAATCTATAAATGAGCAGCTTGTATGAATTGCAAGAGTGAATGTAAAATGGGTTATTACGGCCCAAATCACTTGCCATTCTCTGGTTAGTAGCTCATTGACAAGAATCTGTAGATCTAGGAAGACTTCTTCTACAAGCCAGTCACATCTAAAAAGAAAGTACAAGAAAAAGATGTTTGTTCTCAGGTATGCAATCCATAGCATTTTATACTTCACCCAAACTATAGTAGAAGTAAATTGAACAAGATTTGCCATCCAACAATGTTCATCTACTTGTAACCCGCCCTCCTGAGATATGTGTCAACCTTGTTTTTAAACATATTCATGTTGCTAGCAGTTATACAATCCGTAGACAATTTGTTCCATTCATTTATTGTCCTCTGTGAGAATACTTCCTGATATTCAATCTACACTGATCCTTTACTAATTTTACCTCATGTCCTCTAGTTCTGCTATCTTTCTTGAGTGAGAAAAACATATTTTTATCAATATTTTCATACCCATTCAACAACTTAAAAACTTCAATCTGATCTCCTCTTAACCTCCTTGTCTCTAGAGTTGTTAAACCACATTCTTTCAGGCATTCTTCATAACTAAGGTCTCTAAGTTCTGGAATCATTTCAGTTGCTCTCCTTTGTATGCGTTCAAGCGTATCTATATCCTTTTTACGATATGGTCTCCAAGCTAGTACACAGTATTCTAAATGAGGTATAACTATTGCTTTATAAAGAGGTATAATTAACTTTTTTCCTTTTATGTTATGTTTCTCCTAATCAACCCAAGAATTTTAATGCCCTTTGAAGCTGCAATACCACACTGCTCTGAAACTTTCATATCAGCACTTATTGTTATTCATAAGCCCTTTTCTTTTACAGTAGTACCCAGAACAGTATCTCCCATATTATAGTTTACATCCAAGTTCCCATTTCCTGTATGTAGGCATTTACATTTCCCAAAATTGAACAACATCTGCCATTTCTCAGACCATTTCACTAATCTGTCTAGATCGTTTTGTAAATGTTGTTTATCATCATCAGTGTTAACCTTTCTAAACAGTTTTGTGTTATCTGCTAATTTCAGTACATTACTTGTTATATTGTCCAAGTCGTTGATATATATTAAGAATAATAAAGGTCCTAATACTGATCCTTGTGGTACCTCACTCAAAACTGATTTCCAGTTTGAAACTTCTCCATCTACTACAGTCAGCCAGCCATTGTTCTTTCCAGTAAATTATGCTATCCCCGATACCATGGACTTTTAATTTAAGTAGTAATCTTTGATGTGGCACTTTGTCAAAAGTTTTCTGAAAATCTAAGTAGATAATATCTACTGGCGATCCCTCGTCTATCCACTTGGTGATTTCTTCCAAAAAACAACATATTTGTTAAGCATGACCTCGCTTTTAGGAATCCATGTTGAGATGAATTTAATAATTTATGCCTAACAAGAAAGTCCACATATGATGTTTAATTAACCTTTCTAATAATTTACAAATCACTGATGTTAAACTCACTGGTCTGTAATTCTCCGACGTATTTCTCGAACCCTTTTTAAGTAATGGTATGATGTTTGCTTCTTTCCATTCAAAAAGGAACAACTCCCTCTTTCAATGACAAGTTGAACATTCTTGCAAGTGGTATACTAATTTGTTCTACTGTTTCCATCAGTAGTTTTGGAGGAATTCCATCCACTCCCGGTGATTTATTATCCTTCATTGCCTTTATTTTCTTAGCTACCATTTCTGGAGTTACAATTAATGGTCCTAAATAGTCAGATTTAGCCTCCTGAAATTTAGCATCTGGAACTGGCAATGAACTGGTAAACAGTGTTTGTTCACACAGCATGACACGCAGTCCTTATGACAAAACAAAGCACTTTGCACTTCGCCCCCTGTCACCCCCCCTTTGTCACCCTCCTTTGCCACCCCCTGGCAGACTTGTTCATTCCAATCCCAACTCAACTTCTCAGGGAAGCATTCAGTCATGGTGCAATTACTGTGTAAAGTTATAAATTCATGTAGTGCCACCGGGTACCCCCATACAGCTGAATTAACTGGAGTCATGTGGAGTCAACAGTGACACGAACCCATGGACACATAGACATATAGATTGTCAAATATAAACATTCACCAAACATAATTCCATTTACAAATTGTTAGACTCAAATGTGCCAATTCTATTCAGTATTAAACCTTGTAGACTGCTACAAAACTCAGAGTTCGCTGAAACAAAAACAACACTGTGTTTGACACCCAGTTCGATTCATTAGGCAAAACAAGTGGCCGAGTCATGAAAGACGTACATTTCTGATGCGAGGTTATGGAACTCTTCCCCAACGGACTTCAGACGGTGGTTGTCGATCTTCGGTAAACTCAGATCCTGCCCATATTTGTCACTTAGTTGTAACATCAGCTCCACAAATATGTAACAGTTGTTGATGTTCGCAATCTGTGTAACAGAAATGTAACAGTTACCTTAGCATGGGGGCGATCTATGTCACAAATATCAATGCATGGAAGTTTTTTTAAAAATGTAAAATGTAACAAATATGTGTCATATACAAAACAAATATGTGTCATATTCAAAACAAATATGTGTCATATACAAAACAAAAATATGTGTCATCTGCAAAACAAATATGTGTCATCTACAAAACAAATGTGTCATATACAAAACAAAAATATGTATCAAATACAAAACAAATGTGCCATCCACAAAACAAATATACACCATTATCACAAGCAATACATTAACAACGGCATCAAAGTCTAACTGCTTTTATCATGAATTCATGTTACTAAGTATAAATTATATCTGTTCTAACATTGTAACTGCTCAAAACTAATTTAATGAACCACAATATTTAATATAATTGTCTGTGCATGAATACTGAACTTGCCTTTCAGCAATATAAATGACATTCGGGGCGAAACATTCAACTTAAGCAGAGAACGGTCAAATTAAATTTAATTTAATTCAAGATGTTGGGATAGATATAATCTATACTATATAACATAAGTTTATTATAAAGATCAGACTTCGTACAGGTATAGAAATGTACCATATTTTATTGAAGTTCTAAGTAATTTTGAAATGGCAAAATTATTACCAACAGACCTTTTCACAAATGTTTGTGAATACATTAGAAATTGCCAGTCTTACTTCAGCAAATAAACTCACTTTAAACAATGCCATGATGATGATAATAGTTATAAGTGTATTCAATCTACCCCTGGGTACATAAACAAAACACAATTTTAAATGATAACCTGATAATATGCCAACAATAACAAGCGACGTACCATGTAGTGTAGGAAGTACTGCGTCTCACTGCGGGCCTGGAAATGTTTGTCTTTGTAATTGGCCAACTCAGCTGCAAGAGTTTCAGCCATATAACTAATAATTTGGTTCAAGATTGGCATCCAAGGCAAACAGACAGATAGCAAGTGGACAAGAAGCGATTGGCTTACCAAGAGTCGAACAATTGTTCATCTATGTGTAACCCGCCCTTCTGAGATATTTGTCAATTTTGTTTTTAAACATATTCACACTGCTAGCAGTTACACAATCTGTAAATAATTTGTTCCATTTAGTTATCTGTGAGAACGAGTATTTTCTGATATCCAATCTACACTGATCCTTCACTAATATTACATTGTGCCCTCTAGTTCTACTATCTTTCTTAAGTGAGAAAAAAACTGCAATTTGATCTCCTCTTAACTCCCTTGTCCCTAGGGTTGTTAAACCACACAATATACACAACACTGGCAGCTATTTCTATTTTGTCATAGTCATCCAGTACTAATTTTAATAACATCATGTGGTATTTGTGTGTAATCAGTGGCGCCCACTGAAAGAGAGAACAAAGGCTGGACCACCAGGTAAAGAACATATGGATTCACACACAGGTCACTGGCTTAATGACTGCAACAACAAATATATTTAGCTAAATAAAAATTATGTTCTATATATTGTGGCAATAATACTTCACCCCCTGGCAGACCTGTTTATTTACTCCAACATCAATTAAACTTTCTTGGAAAGCATTCCCTGAAAGGTACATTTAGCTGCGGATGACGTTCTGTCGATTTGCAAGACCAGCACACTCTGTACATATTCTTGTTGGTTCAAATGAAAGACAAAGCCTCGTGCTTACCTCTGTAGGTTTTCACAAAGAATGAGAGTTCGTCGACACACACACTCATGACGTGCATAACAAGTTCGTTGTTGATAGTTGACGCCACTGCCAGCTACAAGAACAACAATAACAACACTGATCTAAATCTTAAATCTGCAGGGATCAAAGCTCAGAGGTGCAACAAATAGAATCATTAAGCATGATGTCATGAACAGAGACGCACAAAAGTCATCATCAGAGTGAGGGGCTGTCGAGGATTTAGGGTGGTAATGCAATTTTTAAAAGATATACCTTGAGATTTCAAGAAGAGAACAAGAACAATAAAGTTGCATGGATGTAATGTAATCTGTAACATTTCCAGTACCAGATACTTAACAAGCATTTTTATTATGAGTATAGTCCATTCCATATTACCTGTTACAGCCAAGGTAAGCTAGCAAACTGGCAATTGCATCTATGAAACCCTTGTCTAGTGGATGGCATAGGTTGACATTTATAAGACACTGTTAGACAACCTGAAAATGAAACAATCATCTTGCACTGAAACTGATGACAAAAACAATCTAAGAATAAATGACAAGCTCTATCCTTTATGTCAGTACAGTTCAACCATGTGGTCTGTATGTCACACGCTGACCTGTATAATCAACATACAACATACGTAATAGAGAGACACGGTAGTGTAGTAGTTAGTACATCAGCTTTACATAACAGAGTTCTGAGTTCAAGACCCGGACTGGGCATGGGTGTGTTTGATGTAAAAACCTGGCTCTCAACATTGAGGACAGTGTATCTCTTGTGACTCGGATGATCACGTTAATGTCAGCCCTGTCTCATTTAATTGGGGACATAAAAGAACCATTGAGGACGACATGCACCCTGGCAGTGACCACCCTGGCAGTGACCACCCTGGCAGTGACCACCATTGAGATGGTTCATACATTAAAAAATCTTCAAGATTCCAGGGGGGGATATAATAAAGGAACCTATGTAGATGTTTGGCATAGATTACTAAATTCAGGACAATAGGTGTTTGTAGTTACGTACAATTGTTAGCAACGCTATTCATGTTTTCTACGACTGTTCCAAGTTATCTCAAGTCTCAAGTAGTTATACTCCAAACAGCCCAATCTTGAGCTAACGCAGGAGTTTGGACCAACGGCATTTAGTGTCTCTTCCGAAAGACACGGGCAAAGTGGGGTGAACGAAATTGCCCAAGATTCGAAACGACGGAGGTGAAATCGAACCACCATCCTCTCGATCGACAGGCGGGTGCTCTAACCATTAGATCACCGCTCCCCACAGTTATGTGATCTACAGAGTACATCAAACGTCCACATAAGTTCCTTCGTGCGTTATGAACTCTTCATGACACTGGCAGTTGTACATGATTTTGATTTGGGGGATATGAAGTTGTCATTGCCCTACAAACATTTGACTGAGTAGTGCAAGGAGTCATAACCTTTTGCAGTGGCTTTTCTCCCGTGTAACAATGGGCAACTGAGCTAGTTTTTTTATAACTGTGTTACTTGTCACTAAATACAAGTATAACATTGAACATCCACTTACGTTTTGTTCTATCATCTGGAAGAGGATGACAGGTAGAGAAGTGTTGAAGTAACCCTTCTCATCGGCGTCTGGCTCCTGTGCACGCATCCAGTCCTAGAAACAACAATAGTTTCATATATATATATATATATATATACTGTACACTGGGAAAAGTTTGTTGCTTTAGAATTTAACGATTTCGCAAGGACACTTTTTTTTGCGGATTTGCATGTCCATAGCTCTATATTACACCCTAAAGTTATTGAAATGGGGGATTTTTGTGAACAGATCAGATGGGAACAATGAAGTAAGCACCTTGACGTCAGTTTTGATGGCATTGCCCATCCAATCCTGGAAGTTCTTCCTCGTTGTCTGCAGGTATCTAATAACACAGCCAAGAACAAATGTAAAGGTCAGAGAAGGACCATCATAAAAATGAAGTGTCGTAGTGACAGCAGCATGACGGACACTTATTATATGAGTGCAACACAATCCACGAATACGTTTCAGTAGTTACGACTGTTGGGATGATGCGTTTGTATGTCCCAACTCGAATCAACTGTGTTTTCAAGTGTTAATTAATCGTGTCTTTAAATATTTTCGTTTACAACTTCAGAAGGTTCAATAACCAGAGTGCACGAAGTAGTGTTAATAATGGAGATAGGTTCAATAACCAGAGTGCACGAAGTAGTGTTAATAATTGAGATAGGTTCAATAACCAGAGTGCACGAAGTAGTGTTAATAATTGAGATAGGTTCAATAACCAGAGTGCACGAAGTAGTGTTAATAATGGAGATAGGTTCAATAACCAGAGTGCACGAAGTAGTGTTAATAATGGAGATAGGTTCAATAACCAGAGTGCACGAAGTAGTGTTAATAATGGAGATAGGTTCAATAACCAGAGTGCACGAAGTAGTGTTAATAATGGAGATATGTTCAATAACCAGAATGCACGAAGTAGTGTTAATAATGGAGATAGGTTCAATAACCAGAGTGCACGAAGTAGTGTTAATAATGGAGGTAGGTTCAATAACCAGAGTGCACGAAGTAGTGTTAATAATGGAGATAGGTTCAACAACCAGAGTGCACAAAGTAGTGTTAATAATGGAGATAGGTTCAACAACCAGAGTGCACGAAGTAGTGTTAATAATGGAGATAGGTTCAATAACCAGAGTGCACGAAGTAGTGTTAATAATGGAGATAGGTTCAATAACCAGAGTGCACGAAGTAGTGTTAATAATGGAGATAGGTTCAACAACCAGAGTGCACGAAGTAGTGTTAATAATGGAGATAGGTTCAATAACCAGAGTGCACGAAGTAGTGTTAATAATGGAGATAGGTTCAACAACCAGAGTGCACGAAGTAGTGTTAATAATTGAGATAGGTTCAATAACCAGAGTGCACGAAGTAGTGTTAATAAAGGAGATAGGTTCAACAACCAGAGTGCACGAAGTAGTGTTAATAAAGGAGATAGGTTCAATAACCAGAGTGCACAAAGTAGTGTTAATAAAGGAGATAGGTTCAACAACCAGAGTGCATGAAGTAGTGTTATTAATGGAGATAGGTTCAATAACCAGAGTGCACAAAGTAGTGTTAATAATTGAGATAGGTTCAACAACCAGAGTGCATGAAGTAGTGTTAATAATGGAGACTGGACATAAGTACTAATCCTCACAAAGGCCGATAAATGCTTGCAGTGTGAACATCATTAAAATCACAGTAGACAGATATCTAACAATGTCAGACTCTCAATAAATCAATGGCTTCCTTGTTCATTTGCCATCCGGAGTTTGCTGTTTTGAATGACAGTCTTGTTAAATAAAAAACCTTGTTACTGTTACTGTTACATGTTACTGCGACACAGAGCTGCATAAAACAGCAACCAATGAAACACTGAGGTGTAACAGAAGGGTAGATATGTATTACACAGTACCTTATCAGACAGGGTTATTTTACATGGCAATGGGCAACTGACCTGTTTTGAAGCTCAGAGATAATCTGTGGCCCTAAGAGTGGACTGACATCGATGATGTTGATCTTCAGGTCGGGGTGACCCAGCATGTCTGTGGAACTATACAAAACACAAGATGTCATCATGATAGACACAGTAGCTATAAGTCAATGGAGAATAAGAAAGTAAACATCATAAATATGTGAAGAGTTTTACTGGCATAACTGTAAGAGATTCACCAATCACAGATATCAATATTTGAAGGGGTTTTCCTGGGATATATAACTTACAAGTATTCTTCAATCCAGGTGAGCAGGGCAATGATTTCATTTCCCTCCAGACCTTGTTCAACCAACTCTTTCAGCTGCAACACCACCAGTACAGACTACATGGTATGGTAGACACAGACACACAGACAGAAAGATACATCAATTATTTCTATACATCTATCTGTCACAGAACAGTTTAGAAAAATATTTACCACTACATGTAAACTATAAAGTTGTGCTGAAGTTTGATAAATTAATTGTATATTTCTAACAGAACTTGTTACTTTTATATATCTGAAAAAACTAGCACATGATCTGAGAAATAATATAGATATTAGAACTAAGCAATTCATTAAAGTTAATGATTTTTGCCTATGAATAGATTTTTTAGTTTGAATCTTATTGACTGTTACCAAATAATTGCTGACATACACATGTAGACTTACGTGTTGTTCTATGGCCGTGTGGTACATCTGAACGTACTGGTTGTACACTTCATAGTGTGGTGGGAAACAAGGCTCACACAGTGTCTGTTAACATACACACACATACAACGTAGGATCACTGAAACATAATTTATTACATAAGTAATTGCTACTGATAATACGCAGCCTACGGTGATATGCACTGTCCTGCATGGTGTGACGACCAGTGATATGCACTGTCCTGTTTGGTTTGACGTCCAGTGCAATAAAAAACAATATGACATTGTTATAAATAGATGCACACACGTTGAACAATTAATTAAAACAGTGTGCACCGTATAATGAATAAATTATAATTTTATTGCACTAAATGTGAGAAATGTTAGATATGAACCCATATAATAAATACTTTATCAAATGAAAATGAATTTTATGCACTCGTTGCTTCAGAATGTTGTATTGGGCTCACAAAATACAACATTCTGAAGCATTTGTAAAGTAGGTACACCCTTTTACCACAGTGCAGGTACACTCTTTCAACAGCATATTTTAGTCCTATGGGTACAAAGCAACTTTACTAGACCTTACAAGGTGAACATTTGTTTGCCCTCTATAAGACACACACATGGTCTGTACCTTGACTACACGCAGATCTTCAATGACGAGTTGTCTGATGACCTCCAGGTGGCGCACTAGCCACATTTTTGTGACGGTGCGATCCTCCATCTGACAACCCTCGATTCTGACAACATAGCAATGGTACAGAGACATGAGGTAACTGCACTATGAGCTGTTATCCTATGACGTAGTCGACAGAGTCAAACACCTCTAGCTGGTGAGGACCCTAACAGTGTGCTAAGGCCAGACTTTGTTTTCTTTGCCTTAATGGGCCCGCTGACATGAAATTTCTGGATACAGAATGAAAAAAAAACTTCTGGTGGCGCTACCCTGCTGTGCACGGTTTGACCCGAACAGCAATACGAGAATTCACAGTTCATTTCTATACCCCTTTTCCACAAAAACAACCCCTTTTTCATCCTTTGAAAAACAACCCATTTCTCTTGTTTTAACACCTCCCCAGAAATGTCACGATGGATATCACATAGAACAGGTAGGCTAGACAGAAAGGAAGGAAAAAATCTTGAATTGATCTTTTACTGATTTTGTATTGAATTAAATAAAATTGTGTTTACATTTTCATTACTGTCTTTTTGAAGAAGGTTCGTGTTTTAGTAGGATGACCACCCAAATGAGTGTTTAACAAGTTTGCCTTCTTGGGACATCTTGTTTTTGTTAGATGAGTGCAGTATAAACCCTTATATCACGTGACACTGATTTCCTGGTACTTTACTTTTATTCACATTCCCAACACTGCTTTCTGGAAAAATCTGCCCGTAAAACATAAAAAGTCTGGCCTAACCACCAGCTATACATCTCCCTTACACTGTAGGGCAACAGCTACACGGTCTCCCTTACACTGTATGGCAACAGCTACACGGTCTCCCTTACACTGTAGGGCAACAGCTACATGGTCTCCCTTACACTGTAGGGCAACAGCTACATGGTCTCCCTTACACTGTAGGGCAATAGCTACACGGTCTCCCTTACACTGTAGGGCAACAGCTACATGGTCTCCCTTACACTGTAGGGCAACAGCTACATGGTCTCCCTTACACTGTAGGGCAACAGCTACACGGTCTCCCTTACACTGTAGGGCAACAGCTACACGGTCTCCCTTACACTGTAAGACAAGCAATGATGCACACTTAACATATTTTGAGAATGACACAAACAGATGAGAAAAAATTTAGCAAGCCTACAACGAATATTAAAGATACACTGGCCAATGCGTTTCTATGCCACCAATATCAGAAGACATCAAGATGAGACGATGAAGATGGATCGGCCGCACACTTTGGAGAGACGGGAATAACAACACAAAATAGCACCAACCTGGCCCCTGAAGGTACAAGGAAAAGAGGAAGGCCAAAATCTACATGGAGAAGGAATGTGGAAGTAGAGAGAAACAAACAGGGATGCATGGAGTTCTTGGAAGATGGCGGAGAATGCAGCTAGAGATATTATGAAAAGACGGAGGTTACAAAGTAGCCTTATGCACCAACTATGGTGGGAAGAGGTCAACGTAGGTAAACATAACTGAGAACGTGCATCATGAGAAATCATCGTACAGCAAACATTACAGAGTGTACATGTGTACATGCTGAATTCTGTTACCATGTTGATATGAACTAATATATAATACTGGCATATGCACACAGAAATAATTATAATAGCATAAGTTTCTTTAATACATGACGGAAACAGGACTTTGATTTCCTTTTCTTTACACAACAGAGCTCTGACAACACATTTTTTAATAGACCTTACTATAAATTTACATAATGAAAGTGAAAGCTCTACCTTCCCACGACAGCTTCATCGAGTGCCTTGAAGGCTTTCTGTTTCCATCGTCGTGGCCTGCCTGGCGGGATGAACCCGGTGCGATCATATCGCTTCAACATGAACGTGTCCGTCCTGAAATTACACCAAACCACGAGGTAAATATTCGTGAAAATGTTCATCTAGTTGGTAAATAATAATGAAGAAACAATTTTCTTGTAATGATAACTATTGAGATTGTCTTACTCAACGTTATATAGACATAGAAAGTAACGGATCATGGATGTACAGATCAGAAAGACAACTCCAATCATGAATTGAGACGAGGAGGGATACAGACCCAGCCACATGTGAGACGGGCTGCTTGCCATGCCAACTGGTGAGCAGAAGAACTAGTCATCCCAGAATTCACAGTTCCTGACGTGTCGGTCTCTCATAGTAAAGGGGTGTCACTCACCAGACACATAGTACATCATGAGATACATCCAGGGGTGTCACTTGCCAGATACACCTGGGGGTGTCGCTCGTGAGATACACCCAGGACGGTCACTCACCAGATACTTGCAGTACCTCATGCGATACATCCAGGAGTGTCACTCACCAGATACATCCAGTGGTGTCACTCTCCAGATACATCCAGGGGTGTCACACACCAAATACTTTGTGTACCTCATAAGATATATCTGGAGATGTCACTCACCTCTCCTCGCGTTCTATGATCCGCATGACTGTGACAATGATGGGAGGTTCCCTGCGAACAGTGATCGTCATCCGATGGAGGATCAGCCACAGTTGCTTCCCCAGGTTCTCCGCCAGTCGCTCCACATCAGCGAAGTAGTGGTTCACAGTCTACAAGCAACAGTCACCGAGTCTCAATCTGCAAACATCTGCCTCAAAGGGGTAAAATATCTGATAAATTTTATCATAAATCATGTTAATTAAGTAAACCATCCTCGCTAGCCAGGGGAGGTAGTAGTACTACACTAGCCCTAGTAGATTGAGCTGTACTACACTAGCCCTAGTATTGAGCTGTACTACACTAGCCCTAGCAGATTGAGCTGTACTACACTAGCCCTAGTAGATTGAGCTGTACTACACTAGCCCTAGCAGATTGAGCTGTACTACACTAGCCCTAGTAGATCGAGCTGTACTACACTAGCCCTAGCAGATTGAGCTGTACTACACTAGCCCTAGCAGATTGAGCTGTACTACACTACCCCTAGTAGATTGAGCTGTACTACACTAGCCCTAGCAGATTGAGCTGTACTACACTAGCCCTAGTAGATTGAGCTGTACTACATTAGCCCTAGTAGATTGAGCTGTACTACACTACCCCTAGTAGATTGAGCTGTACTACACTAGCCACTAGCCCTAGCAGATTGAGCTGTACTACATTAGCCCTAGCAGATTGAGCTGTACTACACTAGCCTTAGTAGATCGAGCTGTACTACACTAGCCCTAGCAGATTGAGCTGTACTACACTAGCCCTAGTAGATCGAGCTGTACTACACTAGCCCTAGCAGATTGAGCTGTACTACACTAGCCCTAGAAGATCGAGTTGTACTACACTAGCCCTAGTAGATGGAGCTGTACTACACTAGCCCTAGTAGATTGAGCTGTACTACACTAGCCCTAGTAGATCGAGCTGTACTACACTAGCCCTAGTAGATCGCGCTGTACTACACTAGCCCTAGCAGATTGAGCTGTACTACACTAGCCCTAGTAGATCGAGCTGTACTACACTAGCCCTAGCAGATTGAGCTGTACTACACTACCCCTAGTAGATTGAGCTGTACTACACTAGCCCTAGTAGATTGAGCTGTACTACACTAGCCCTAGTAGATTGAGCTGTACTACGCTAGCCCTAGTAGATCGCGCTGTACTACACTAGCCCTAGCAGATTGAGATGTACTACACTAGCCCTAGTAGATCGAGCTGTACTACACTAGCCCTAGCAGATTGAGCTGTACTACACTAGCCCTAGCAGATTGAGTTGTACTACACTAGCCCTAGTAGATTGAGCTGTACTACACTAGCCCTAGTAGATCGAGCTGTACTACACTAGCCCTAGTAGATCGCGCTGTACTACACTAGCCCTAGCAGATTGAGCTGTACTACACTAGCCCTAGTAGATCGAGCTGTACTACACTAGCCCTAGTAGATTGAGCTGTACTACACTAGCCCTAGTAGATTGAGCTGTACTACACTAGCCCTAGTAGATCGCGCTGTACTACACTAGCCCTAGCAGATTGAGCTGTACTACACTAGCCCTAGTAGATCGAGCTGTACTACACTAGCCCTAGCAGATTGAGCTGTACTACACTAGCCCTAGTAGATCGAGCTGTACTACACTAGCCCTAGTAGATCGCGCTGTACTACACTAGCCCTAGCAGATTGAGCTGTACTACACTAGCCCTAGTAGATCGAGCTGTACTACACTAGCCCTAGTAGATTGAGCTGTACTACACTAGCCCTAGTAGATTGAGCTGTACTACACTAGCCCTAGTAGATTGAGCTGTACTACACTAGCCCTAGTAGATCGAGCTGTACTACACTAGCCCTAGTAGATTGAGCTGTACTACACTAGCCCTAGTAGATTGAGCTGTACTACACTAGCCCTAGTAGATCGAGCTGTACTACACTAGCCCTAGTAGATCGAGCTGTACTACACTAGCCCTAGTAGATCGCGCTGTACTACACTAGCCCTAGCAGATTGAGCTGTACTACACTAGCCCTAGTAGATTGAGCTGTACTACACTAGCCCTAGCAGATCGAGCTGTACTACACTAGCCCTAGCAGATTGAGCTGTACTACACTAGCCCTAGTAGATTGAGCTGTACTACACTAGCCCTAGTAGATCGAGCTGTACTACACTAGCCCTAGTAGATCGAGCTGTACTACACTAGCCCTAGCAGATTGAGCTGTACTACACTAGCCCTAGTAGATCGAGCTGTACTACACTAGCCACTAGCCCTAGCAGATTGAGCTGTACTACACTAGCCCTAGTATTGAGCTGTACTACACTAGCCCTAGCAAATTGAGCTGTACTACACTAGCCCTAGTATTGAGCTGTACTACACTAGCCCTAGCAGATTGAGCTGTACTACACTAGCCCTAATAGATCGAGCTGTACTACACTAGCCCTAGTAGATTGAGCTGTACTACACTAGCCCTAGTATTGAGCTGTACTACACTAGCCCTAGTAGATCGAGCTGTACTACACTAGCCCTAGCAGATTGAGCTGTACTACACTAGCCCTAGTAGATCGAGCTGTACTACACTAGCCACTAGCCCTAGCAGATTGAGCTGTACTACACTAGCCCTAGTATTGAGCTGTACTACACTAGCCCTAGCAAATTGAGCTGTACTACACTAGCCCTAGTATTGAGCTGTACTACACTAGCCCTAGCAGATTGAGCTGTACTACACTAGCCCTAATAGATCGAGCTGTACTACACTAGCCCTAGTAGATTGAGCTGTACTACACTAGCCCTAGTATTGAGCTGTACTACACTAGCCCTAGCAGATTGAGCTGTACTACACTAGCCCTAGTAGATCGAGCTGTACTACACTAGCCCTAGTAGATTGAGCTGTACTACATTAGCCCTAGCAGATTGAGCTGTACTACACTAGCCCTAGTAGATTGAGCTGTACTACACTAGCCCTAGGAGATCGAGCTGTACTACACTAGCCCTAGCAGATTGAGCTGTACTACACTAGCCCTAGTAGATTGAGCTGTACTACACTAGCCCTAGGAGATCGAGCTGTACTACACTAGCCCTAGCAGATTGAGCTGTACTACACTAGCCTTAGTAGATTAAGCTGTACTACACTACCCCTAGTAGATTGAGCTGTACTACACTAGCCCTAGTAGATCGAGCTGTACTACACTAGCCCTAGTAGATTGAGCTGTACTACACTACCGCTAGCAGATTGAGCTGTACTACATTAGCCCTAGTAGATCGAGCTGTACTACACTAGCCCTAGTAGATTGAGCTGTACTACACTACCCCTAGTAGATTGAGCTGTACTACACTAGCCACTAGCCCTAGCAGATTGAGCTGTACTACACTAGCCCTAGCAGATTGAGCTGTACTACACTAGCCTTAGTAGATCGAGCTGTACTACACTAGCCCTAGCAGATTGAGCTGTACTACACTAGCCCTAGTAGATTGAGCTGTACTACACTAGCCCTAGTAGATTGAGCTGTACTACACTAGCCCTAGTATTGAGCTGTACTACACTAGCCCTAGCAGATTGAGCTGTACTACACTAGCCCTAGTAGATTGAGCTGTACTACACTAGCCCTAGCAGATTGAGCTGTACTACACTAGCCCTAGTAGATCGAGCTGTACACACTAGCCCTAGCAGATTGAGCTGTACTACACTAGCCCTAGCAGATTGAGCTGTACTACACTACCCCTAGTAGATTGAGCTGTACTACACTAGCCCTAGCAGATTGAGCTGTACTACACTAGCCCTAGTAGATTGAGCTGTACTACATTAGCCCTAGTAGATTGAGCTGTACTACACTACCCCTAGTAGATTGAGCTGTACTACACTAGCCACTAGCCCTAGCAGATTGAGCTGTACTACATTAGCCCAGCAGATTGAGCTGTACTACACTAGCCTTAGTAGATCGAGCTGTACTACACTAGCCCTAGCAGATTGAGCTGTACTACACTAGCCCTAGTAGATTGAGCTGTACTACACTAGCCCTAGCAGATTGAGCTGTACTACACTAGCCCTAGTAGATTGAGCTGTACTACACTAGCCCTAGTAGATGGAGCTGTACTACACTAGCCCTAGCAGATTGAGCTGTACTACACTAGCCCTAGTAGATCGAGCTGTCTACACTAGCCCTAGTAGATCGGCTGTACACACTAGCCCTAGTAGATGAGCTGTACTACACTAGCCCTAGCAGATTGAGCTGTACTACACTAGCCCTAGTAGATGAGCTGTACACACTGCACTACCCACTAGCCCTAGAGATTGAGCTGTACTACACTACCCTAGTAGATTGAGCTGTACTACACTAGCCCTAGTAGATTGAGCTGTACTACACTAGCCCTAGTAGATTGAGCTGTACTACACTAGCCCTAGTAGATCGAGCTGTACTACACTAGCCCTAGCAGATTGAGATGTACTACACTAGCCCTAGTAGATCGAGCTGTACTACACTAGCCCTAGCAGATTGAGCTGTACTACACTAGCCCTAGTAGATTGAGCTGTACTACACTAGCCCTAGTAGATCGAGCTGTACTACACTAGCCCTAGTAGATCGAGCTGTACTACACTAGCCCTAGTAGATCGAGCTGTACTACACTAGCCCTAGCAGATCGAGCTGTACTACACTAGCCCTAGTAGATCGAGCTGTACTACACTAGCCCTAGTAGATTGAGCTGTACTTACACTAGCCCTAGTAGATTGAGCTGTACTACACTAGCCCTAGTAGATCGAGCTGTACTACACTAGCCCTAGCAGATTGAGCTGTACTACACTAGCCCTAGTAGATCGAGCTGTACTACACTAGCCCTAGCAGATTGAGCTGTACTACACTAGCCCTAGTAGATCGAGCTGTACTACACTAGCCCTAGTAGATCGCGCTGTACTACACTAGCCCTAGCAGATTGAGCTGTACTACACTAGCCCTAGTAGATCGAGCTGTACTACACTAGCCCTAGTAGATTGAGCTGTACTACACTAGCCCTAGTAGATTGAGCTGTACTACACTAGCCCTAGTAGATTGAGCTGTACTACACTAGCCCTAGTAGATCGAGCTGTACTACACTAGCCCTAGTAGATTGAGCTGTACTACACTAGCCCTAGTAGATTGAGCTGTACTACACTAGCCCTAGTAGATCGAGCTGTACTACACTAGCCCTAGTAGATCGAGCTGTACTACACTAGCCCTAGTAGATCGCTGTACTACACTAGCCCTAGCAGATTGAGCTGTACTACACTAGCCCTAGTAGATTGAGCTGTACTACACTAGCCCTAGCAGATCGAGCTGTACTACACTCAGCCCTAGCAGATTGAGCTGTACTACACTAGCCCTAGTAGATTGAGCTGTACTACACTAGCCCTAGTAGATCGAGCTGTACACACTAGCCCTAGTAGATCGAGCTGTACTACACTAGCCCTAGCAGATTGAGCTGTACTACACTAGCCCTAGTAGATCGAGCTGTACTACACTAGCCACTAGCCCTAGCAGATTGAGCTGTACTACACTAGCCCTAGTATTGAGCTGTACTACACTAGCCCTAGCAAATTGAGCTGTACTACACTAGCCCTAGTATTGAGCTGTACTACACTAGCCCTAGCAGATTGAGCTGTACTACACTAGCCCTAATAGATCGAGCTGTACTACACTAGCCCTAGTAGATTGAGCTGTACTACACTAGCCCTAGTATTGAGCTGTACTACACTAGCCCTAGTAGATCGAGCTGTACTACACTAGCCCTAGCAGATTGAGCTGTACTACACTAGCCCTAGTAGATCGAGCTGTACTACACTAGCCACTAGCCCTAGCAGATTGAGCTGTACTACACTAGCCCTAGTATTGAGCTGTACTACACTAGCCCTAGCAAATTGAGCTGTACTACACTAGCCCTAGTATTGAGCTGTACTACACTAGCCCTAGCAGATTGAGCTGTACTACACTAGCCCTAATAGATCGAGCTGTACTACACTAGCCCTAGTAGATTGAGCTGTACTACACTAGCCCTAGTATTGAGCTGTACTACACTAGCCCTAGCAGATTGAGCTGTACTACACTAGCCTAGTAGATCGAGCTGTACTACACTAGCCCTAGTAGATTGAGCTGTACTACATTAGCCCTAGCAGATTGAGCTGTACTACACTAGCCCTAGTAGATTGAGCTGTACTACACTAGCCCTAGGAGATCGAGCTGTACTACACTAGCCCTAGCAGATTGAGCTGTACTACACTAGCCCTAGTAGATTGAGCTGTACTACACTAGCCCTAGGAGATAGAGCTGTACTACACTAGCCCTAGCAGATTGAGCTGTACTACACTAGCCTTAGTAGATTAAGCTGTACTACACTACCCCTAGTAGATTGAGCTGTACTACACTAGCCCTAGAAGATAGAGCTGTACTACACTAGCCCTAGTAGATTGAGCTGTACTACACTAGCCCTAGCAGATTGAGCTGTACTACATTAGCCCTAGTAGATCGAGCTGTACTACACTAGCCCTAGTAGATTGAGCTGTACTACACTACCCCTAGTAGATTGAGCTGTACTACACTAGCCACTAGCCCTAGCAGATTGAGCTGTACTACACTAGCCCTAGCAGATTGAGCTGTACTACACTAGCCTTAGTAGATCGAGCTGTACTACACTAGCCCTAGCAGATTGAGCTGTACTACACTAGCCCTAGTAGATTGAGCTGTACTACACTAGCCCTAGCAGATTGAGCTGTACTACACTAGCCCTAGTAGATTGAGCTGTACTACACTACCCCTAGCAGATTGAGCTGTACTACACTAGCCCTAGTAGATCGAGCTGTACTACACTAGCCCTAGTAGATTGAGCTGTACTACACTACCCCTAGTAGATTGAGCTGTACTACACTAGCCACTAGCCCTAGCAGATTGAGCTGTACTACACTAGCCCTAGCAGATTGAGCTGTACTACACTAGCCTTAGTAGATCGAGCTGTACTACACTAGCCCTAGCAGATTGAGCTGTACTACACTAGCCCTAGTAGATTGAGCTGTACTACACTAGCCCTAGCAGATTGAGCTGTACTACACTAGCCCTAGTAGATTGAGCTGTACTACACTAGCCCTAGTAGATTGAGCTGTACTACACTAGCCCTAGTAGATTGAGCTGTACTACACTACCCCTAGTAGATTGAGCTGTACTACACTACCCCTAGTAGATTGAGCTGTACTACACTAGCCCTAGTAGATTGAGCTGTACTACACTAGCCCTAGTAGATTGAGCTGTACTACACTAGCCCTAGTAGATTGAGCTGTACTACATTAGCCCTAGTAGATTGAGCTGTACTACACTAGCCCTAGCAGATCGAGCTGTACTACACTAGCCCTAGTAGATTGAGCTGTACTACACTAGCCCTAGTAGATGGAGCTGTACTACACTACCCCTAGTAGATTGAGCTGTACTACACTAGCCCTAGTAGATGGAGCTGTACTACAGTACCCCTAGTAGATTGAGCTGTACTACACTAGCCACTAGCCCTAGCAGATTGAGCTGTACTACACTAGCCCTAGCAGATCGAGCTGTACTACACTAGCCCTAGTAGATTGAGCTGTACTACACTAGCCCTAGTAGATGGAGCTGTACTACACTACCCCTAGTAGATGGAGCTGTACTACACTAGCCCTAGTAGATGGAGCTGTACTACACTAGCCCTAGTAGATGGAGCTGTACTACACTACCCCTAGTAGATCGAGCTGTACTACATTAGCCCTAGTAGATCGAGCTGTACTACACTAGCCCTAGTAGATCGAGCTGTACTACACTAGCCCTAGTAGATCGAGCTGTACTACACTAGCCCTAGTAGATCGAGCTGTACTACACTAGCCCTAGTAGATCGGGCTGTACTACACTAGCCCTAGTAGATCGAGCTGTACTACACTAGCCCTAGTAGATCGGGCTGTACTACACTAGCCCTAGTAGATCGAGCTGTACTACACTACCCCTAGTAGATCGAGCTGTACTACACTAGCCCTAGTAGATCGAGCTGTACTACACTAGCCCTAGTAGATGGAGCTGTACTACACTAGCCCTAGTAGATGGAGCTGTACTACACTACCCCTAGTAGATCAAGCTGTACTACACTAGCCCTAGCAGATCGAGCTGTACTACACTAGCCCTAGTAGATCGAGCTGTACTACACTAGCCCTAGTAGATAGAGCTGTACTACACTAGCCCTAGTAGATCGAGCTGTACTACACTACCCCTAGTAGATTGAGCTGTATTACACTAGCCCTAGCAGATCGAGCTGTACTACACTAGCCCTAGTAGATTGAGCTGTACTACACTAGCCCTAGTAGATTGAGCTGTACTACACTAGCCCTAGTAGATTGAGCTGTACTACACTAGCCCTAGTAGATCGAGCTGTACTACACTAGCCCTAGCAGATCGAGCTGTACTACACTAGCCCTAGTAGATTGAGCTGTACTACACTAGCCCTAGTAGATCGAGCTGTACTACACTAGCCTTAGTAGATCGAGCTGTACTACACTAGCCCTAGTAGATTGAGCTGTACTACACTAGTCCTAGTAGAGTGAGCTGTACTACACTAGCTCTAGTAGAGTGAGCTGTACTACACTAGCTCTAGTAGATTGAGCTGTACTACACTAGCCCTAGTAGATCGAGCTGTACTACACTAGCCCTAGTAGATCGCGCTGTACTACACTAGCCCTAGTAGATCGAGCTGTACTACACTAGCCCTAGTAGAGTGAGCTGTACTACACTAGCCCTAGCAGATCGAGCTGTACTACACTAGCCCTAGTAGATGGAGCTGTACTACACTACCCCTAGTAGATTGAGCTGTACTACACTAGCTCTAGTAGATTGAGCTGTACTACACTAGTCCTAGTAGAGTGAGCTGTACTACACTAGCCCTAGTAGAGTGAGCTGTACTACACTAGCTCTAGTAGATTGAGCTGTACTACACTAGCCCTAGTAGATCGAGCTGTACTACACTAGCCCTAGTAGATCGCGCTGTACTACACTAGCCCTAGTAGATCGAGCTGTACTACACTAGCCCTAGTAGAGTGAGCTGTACTACACTAGCCCTAGCAGATCGAGCTGTACTACACTAGCCCTAGTAGATGGAGCTGTACTACACTACCCCTAGTAGATTGAGCTGTACTACACTAGCTCTAGTAGATTGAGCTGTACTACACTAGCCCTAGTAGAGTGAGCTGTACTACACTAGCCCTAGTAGATTGAGCTGTACTACACTACCCCTAGCAGATTGAGCTGTACTACACTAGCCCTAGCAGACTGAGCTGTACTACACTAGCCCTAGTAGACTGAGCTGTACTACACTAGCCCTAGTAGATAGAGCTGTACTACACTAGCCCTAGTAGATTGAGCTGTACTACACTACCCCTAGCAGATTGAGCTGTACTACACTAGCCCTAGCAGACTGAGCTGTACTACACTAGCCCTAGTAGACTGAGCTGTACTACACTAGCCCTAGTAGATAGAGCTGTACTACACTAGCCCTAGTAGATTGAGCTGTACTACACTACCCCTAGCAGATTGAGCTGTACTACACTAGCCCTAGCAGACTGAGCTGTACTACACTAGCCCTAGTAGACTGAGCTGTACTACACTAGCCCTAGCAGATTGAGCTGTACTACACTACCCCTAGCAGATTGAGCTGTACTACACTAGCCCTAGCAGACTGAGCTGTACTACACTAGCCCTAGTAGACTGAGCTGTACTACACTAGCCCTAGTAGATTGAGCTGTACTACACTAGCCCTAGTAGATCGAGCTGTTGAAACATCAATTTGTCAGTTTTTCCCACACCATGTGTGGATATATGCAGAATCATTTTTACTTCGTCCCACTTCCTGCCTTGGTCAACATGTGTCTGGGAACTAGACGAGCCGGCGCTCAAACTTAAAAGAGCGTTCCCGTGAAATGCTCCTCATTACCCGTCCACCCAGCAACGACGAGTCCTTTACCAATTAAAGTTAAGTTCCTGTAAATCTGAGTGAGCAGTATTATTGGTTAACACAGTAACTGAAAATTCCACGGTCTGCAAGAGGTACTAATGTAGTCAGAAGCCCCTGGTGAGGGATGGCATAGACCACATCTGTTCTAACATCTACAGCACCCAAGTGTGTTTTTATGGATCATAATTTTGTTATAATTTGGCTGTCATCTGTTTATGAATATTAACCTTGCCATTAAGCAAGCCATGTAAACATGGTATTCAGGGGGAAACATTCAAATTAAACAGACAACATTCAAATCATATAAACATTTTAAACATTGAAGCTTATTAAAACACAGCTGGGCGGTTATGATGGTAGAACAGGTATTGTTTATACAATATAACATGGTTTATAATAACAATGATCAGAATTTGTACCTTTACAGTAAATGTTGTATATATACCTCAACAAATAGTAGACTGTTTGACAAAAGAAAAGTTTAATATAAACCTAATTGCTGCTCTCAGTGCATGTACAGTGTGACCATATATAACAAGCACCTGAGAATAAAAAAACCCAAAAATTGGACCATTTTTTGTCAGTCCCTAATATACTTATATAAACAATGCTTCCATGGACAGACAATTTTTTGTAGTTTCACAGTAAATTTCAGTCATTATGACTTGAAAATCACTCACATTTTTGTCAGTTGGACTTTGTGTTGTCTGCTTGTGAAGCTCCTGTAGAAGGTCATTGCGTGAACTCTCCAGGTCAGTTAAACTGGGGGCAGAAAATAGAATACTGACAGCCATATTGATAAAAAGCGAAAAAAAAGTCATGGTCTTGGGGATATGACTTAAAAGAGATAATAAAAAATCAAGAATATCATTCCAGTGGTTTACTCAGAATGTGTTCTAAAAGTGGGATATTCTGGTCAATTCTACAGTTAGCTGAGGGCTGACATGGTACTCTGTGCAACGGATAAGCACATACGCAATTCTATGAAATTAGGTAACCTAGACTACCATGTGACGTATTAAATGGCTCTGGTATATACACAACTAACGCAGTCTCCAGAAATGGGCTGTTATGTCAGAAAGAAACTAGTTTAGTAAACAAAAGCAAAGATATATTACGTAAGTTCAGTTTGGATGCAAACGGCATGGCCATATCCTTTTGGCAAGCATAGGAGTATGTGTTCACAAATATATTTTCATTTGACGAGCGAATATTACCACACTATGACACCCGTGACATCTAACAGTACGGCGCGGCCCATGACATCTAACAGTACGGCGCGGCCCATGACATCTAACAGTACGGCGCGGCCCGTGACATCTAACAGTACGGTGTGGCCCGTGACATCTTACAGTATGGCGTGGCCCGTGACATCTAACAGTACGGCATGGCCCGTGACATCTAACAGTACGGCGCGGCCCATGACATCTAACAGTATGGTGCGGCCCGTGACATCAAACAGTACGGCGCGGCCCGTGACATCTAATACTATGGCACGGCCCGTGACATCTAACAGTAAGGCGCGGCCCATGGAATTAAGATGCTGTGTGTTCAACAAGGTTTTCTTAGTAAACCACTGGTGTGATATTCTTAATTGTAATTGCAGATGATAATGTTTTAGTAACTCTTATAGATGCATAGGCCGAAAACTGTTTTCTCTTTAATGATGCAGTGGTGTCAATTACACATTTGATCCATATCACTCAGTGGCAAAATACACTGAATATTGATATGATGCCTCATTTTTAAGTGGATTCCAAAAGTTTAGTTTAAGAAACAAACACTGCATAATCCAATGTGCAATTTTTTTGTGAAATGTTGAATCATTAGATTATGACAATGACTGAATGTACTCTCTATCAAGATTTGTATCACTGAGTTGTAGAAATTAGTACCTGGCAGTAGACTGGTAGCTTTATGTGAACATTTACCTTTCATGCAGTTATTGCAGTATGGGGTGTGAGAGTAGGCCATAAAGTCCTTTGAGCAGTCCAACGAACATATTACACCACATAGAACACGCTTTACATACCATAGCTATTGATCAAATTCTAGGTCTTATAATTCTGATCTTGGATCAACATTAAATTCGACTGCGTCTCTGCTATCACAATCTGATGTGAGTGCAGAAGGTACGCACCACTTGTGCGCATGAAGCAGCTTTCCATCGTTGATGAGATCTTCACATTTCTTCACCGTCTCAGGCACATTGAAGATATGTTTCAGGTTTTCCACTGCCGCTCCCAGCTGCAACAATGTCATAAACATGATAATTAATGGGGCATGGTGGCGTGATGGTTAGAACATCAGACTCTCAATCGAGAGAATCCGGGTTCGAATCGCATTGCTGCCATTTCCAAGCTCGGGCAATTTTGTTCAGTCTACGTTGCAATTTCGTTCAGTTTGTGTGACCAAATAGTTTTCATGCAGTAATTGCTGCATTGTTGAATGCTTCCCAGAGAGGTTGAATTGGTGTTGGAATGAACAGGGGTGAAGTATAAAGTGTTATGAACAGTCCCAAGGATATATAACAACGTAGCTTTACCTTTTTTTGTTATAATCAGTTCACAAAAAGGCCGTTTTTTTGCCCAATTCATCGGCGGATAATCACTTCAAGAATCAGGCACAATCGCTCCAAGAATCGGTCGCGATTTTGTCGGATGAACTGGTTCTATAAGGTCTAACAGTTAACCCCGATTTTGAAGTGGTGGCCAATCAGCAGGTGAACCCACCATAAGCTCTCTACATCTAGGTCACAGCATCTAGAGTCCTCGACATGTCACTCATGTAGATGCACACACAATTTATTGGCGCGTTATTGTGTGACATAGCGTCATATAAGAAACCAGGAAAAAAATCACTTTTATAAACCGGCCTTAATAGAAACAATGTACAGAGAGAACTTTGCAAATTACTGAAAATATTTTCTGCTGACAAATTTCACCTGACAAAAAGTAGGGAGAGACACTTTGTTTACTTCAAAACAATATTAGTAGCATGCAGTGTTGGCATGCAGCAATAACCGACATACCACTAAGGAAGCATTTATACTATTTGTAGAATGTTTTCAGAGTAAACAAAACTGCAAATATATGACATGGCAAAACGGAATCACAAATTCAATTTTAATTATAATGTTGGGACGTTTACAGCAGTTACTGAATAATGAGAATATTAATTAATGCTCCCCACAGAGGGGAAATGGTTTCAACGTACCTGACTATGACGGGAGTTCTCTTCCCGCACTTTCTTCAGTTTGTCTCCCAGTCCGGCAATGGAGGTGTATGTTGTGTCCACCTCGGTCAAACTGTACATTAAAATGGCCTCCGCAATTAAATTTTTCACTTGTCTAATTTTTTTTTTATTTTGTGAAAACCTGTTTCAACAATTTTTACCAGGTAGGCAAAATTAAAAAAAAGGGCAAAAGTGGTCTGACTATACATACTATAACATAAACCTATTTACACTTTCGCAAGTTACCTGATATAACGATTGCAGTCAATTATTTTAACGATCTTAACAAAAGTATACTCTTTCATTAAACCAACTGCGCATACCCTCCCTACTGTTCCAGCTATTCTCACATGTACTACAGATTTATGAATTATGAAGGAACCTTTAACATATTGCTAAGAGGTCAGAAATCAATATGCAAAACGATGCAATCTGAGCACCTATGTAATTCTATGTTACAAGTAAAAATTTTTCTTATGCTGTCTGTAGCCAAGTAGTAGGTAGTTACGTTATGCAATAGTCTGTTGTGGCAATGCAGAGTTTCTAGAAAGCTTGCAGCAGTTTTATTTTGAAGAATCGAGAATCAATATATATGAAACTTCACTAAAGCTGTTTTAACTATTTGTGACGAACAGGATACACTGAAGTCTGAGGATGCTTGCTATGCAGCATGACTGTGTTATTATTAAAATTGTTTTCTAACAAACCTGTCTTTGATGCCTTTCAAGTCTTTTAGGGCATTGCTAAGCTGGTTCAAACCAGTTCTAACCCCATCCAGTTGCGACTGCACTGATGTCTTCAGCATGGCTTCCACAGCTCCCTACAAGAAACACCACTCACAGGTATTTACCATTAATATGTTAAAGGTGAATCAATAAATCTCAAATGGTATGCCCATGTGATCTGTAAACAATTACCTACATTCAGTTCTCCATAGAAAAGCCCATAAATCCACCAACTGAATTACAACGTAATATTAATATATTGACTGATGTTTACTATGTTTCATCTGATATTCAATAAAATATGAAGATCCACATATAATATTTCCAACAGCTGTCACTAATTTTGTGATAATGCTAACTGAAAAAGACTGTGATCAGTGGTGTTAGGTAAAATGGATACCTTCTTCCTGGATACTCTTTTTCGGATCTGTTCAACTTTCTCCAGTTGATCAGGTCTCTGCAACAAAATGCAACGTTGTAGAATTAAGACCCACCAGCATAACATATTAAATAGAATTACTTATCTGTTAACTCATCTACCTCTAGACTACTATACCAAACCACTCTACCTCACACAAACTATACATCAAACTCAAACAACTGTTTGATATATTGAATGCTTACACCTTACACAATGTATCTATGATAAACTGATTCAATTGAATAGATACATGTATTTTAGGGTGTTTAAAAAACATAACTATTGAATTGTCAATGTGCTCAACCTTCATTTTATGCATTTTGCCTTAAAATTAAGCTGTGCAAAGAAGCAAGTCTTAAAAAGCAGTAGTCTTAGATGCTGTGCAATGAAGTCAAAGGTTACCTAGGGGTAGGGCTAGGGTTTATGTATTCATTCTGAACAAATATGAACGTTTCTTGACAAGTAGTTACCACATTATGTCATATTCAACGTTGCTGAAGACTGTCAGAACCCCAATCTTCTTGCAGCCCCCAAGGTACGCTGCAGAATTGGATTCATTCGCTAAGAAACTACGGTCGATTCTTGAAGCGGTAGAATATGCTGGATGAATGCGATGTAACAAACTCATCCAGTAACTTGAGGTGGATATTCTGCAGTTGTCCTTCTAGTTACATTGCGAGTTACAGTTGCTCTTCTAGAAGGGTTGGGTTTATGAGAGTTGCTACCATCTTGGCTTTCGCCGTGGAAAGTACGTTGCAGCTGAAGACATCAAGTGAGGCCAGCACTTCACTATGACACTATGACAATATCTTGTGGAGTTTCAAGGAAATGCTGGAGATATCTATTACTTTGCCATCAACAGCATAGAAATATGATGATGATGTTGGTAGCCATGGTGTACCTCAGCCACCGAATGAGGTTTGGATTCTTGCTGCCATATCGAAAAGAGTGTTTCTGTACCAAAAAATATCTTTCCTCAGGAAGTTGGTAAATGTTCATGCTGTAGAGAGCAAAGTAGCGAAAGTCTCCAACACTGCCTGTGGTATATTAGCGAACAGTTTCCACTGACATCTTCAGCAGTAATGTACATCCCGCCATGAATGTTGTGCAACCTCTAAAACAATTTTTTAACACGTGTAATTTTGCGCAGCTTAGTTTCAAGGCTAAATGTACCGAATGAAGGTTCAACACAGACATTATTTTTTTTTAAATACTCTGATATATATATATATATATATATATATATATATATATATATATATATATATATATAAGAGTGTATACATGCTACATGACCTGGTGTAAATAAAACTACATGCTACCGTAGCTGATGCATCTACCTACTGGTAGTTGCTTAGCTGCAAGCTACCTAAAGCATCAAGCATTCAAGCTACATTATACAGAGCTCTACCTACCTGCAGTATCTGAGGTAAATTTCATAATGTAGCTACATGATGTAGAATTACATGCTACATGCAGTAACTTAGCTACATGCTACCATCAGTAACTTAGCTACACACTACCTGCAGTAACTTAACTACATGCTACACACAGTAACTTAGCTACATACTAATGGTTTAGCTACATACTACATACTGATGCAGTGCACTACCTACAGCAACTCAGCTACATGCAGTAACTTGCAGCTACATGTTACCACAGTAACTTAACTACATGCTACCTGATGCAATCCCCACCTGTAGTAACTAAGCTGCATGCTACCCACAGTAACTTAGTTACATTCTACCTGATGCAGTCCCCACCCACAGTAACATAGTTACATGCTACCTGATGCAGTCCCTCTTCTGCAGTAAATTAGCTACATGCTACTCACAGTAACTTAGCTACATTCAACGTGATGCAGTCCCCACCCACAGTAACATAGCTACATGCTACCTGATGCAGTCCCTCATCTGCAGTAAATTAGCTACATGCTACACACAGTAACTTAGCTACATGCTACCTGACGTACTCCCCACCTGCAGTAACTTGGCCACATGTTGCCTTGCGTTCACTTTGGCCTCTGTCTCCAGTCTTGCCAAGTCTGCCGCAGGATTACAGGGGATGCCACTAGACATGCCTCCTTCACAGTGTACGTGCTGCAGTCAGTTGGTATAATAACATGAAACATAAATGTCTAATTAATTCTACAAAGCAAAGGTGGCTCTCAAATTTTGCAAGTTAAGAATAATTCTTAAGAATAAATGCTCAAGCCTAATTATTAGGCTTGAGCATTTATTCTCAATTATCTGGGCTTCACCATTTGTCACCTTCACTAGAACCTGGATGTGAATAGATATTATCGCTGTTACAAAACCTAACCTTGGCCAGGGTGTTGTTGGCAACCATTCAATTAAAGTTGACTCATGGACTTGGACTAGCGTAGGCCGTAGCTAACTCATCACGTGTATATGATATTGATGAGTACAATTTTACATGTATGCTAATATCAAACACTCAAAAACACTTTAATTGGTTTATTTATTATTATTATATTGGCAGTTTTTAATATTGCACACGACTAAGTGCATATAGAGTGAATCACTAGTAGGCCTACTAGCAATCATTTCAATGGTAAAAAGTAATAGTCTATATTATATAGGCTCTATTTTTTATAGCTATAGCCCTTGACCTTGTCTTGGCTAGCTGTCACTGTTACGCTGAACTCAACTCTGTCTATGAGTTACTCTCGAGTCTCAACTCAAGCCAAGAGACGGTGACAGTGTCTGCTACGATCAGTTGGATGTGTCAAACTCAGACAATCAGAGCACACGATTTACACAAACGTGCACATTCCATTTATCAAATTTCTTCACAATTTCATCATTCAAAATCATTGAAACCGCGTACGTACGTGGAAATCCACTTCCGACTCCCAACTAATCAAACCGCCCACCTATCAAACCATCCCGAGCTTGCCACTCGCTTTACATCTCGCAGATTCACGTGAGAGAAGCGAGACCGAGAAAGGGTCGGCGCGATGACGTCACGCACCTGGCACCGTGAAAACATGCCTACGCCAAACGCGCTGCGACTGTAATACTTACGACATACAACGAATGTCTCCACGTAATTGTTATGGACACCGAAGCGTGGCGATGCAGTACTCTAAACGCTCCAACATTAAACGTAAGTAAGCTTAGTTGCAAGTGATGAAAGCGCAAACGACTTTTGTATTTAGCTTGCTGATGTTGACGCAACGCCAAGTGAAGTGACAAGTCGCCAAAGGACACCTGCCAAGAACTGTTCACGTAATGCCTAATGGAGACGTTTCTTTGGAAACGCCTAGAACTATGACAGCAGCGTCATAACCACTCGATGCGAGGCCGTATCCGATTGTCACATGAACACAACACTGTGGGATGTTTTAATTGCGTATACTATCAGGTCGCATTTCGAAATTTGTGTAGTCAGTACAACGCGTATCCAGTACAACTACAAGCGTCATGTATACGCACGTGATCTGAATGGGCCACCCCTCAGAACGCTGACGCCATCGCCACTGTCGTCTACAATTAATCGCTCTTGTTTCTCTTTAGTTAGTGAAATTCCTGTCTTGGCACAATCTAATTGACGTAAAATCTTAATGTGTTTTCAGTCCTCAACATTATTTATGAAATAACAGACATTTATTTGGAACTATGACATGTAATAATTATTCAAGTTGAAACAATGTCAATGTCAATGACAATGTACCACAAATATATGGCAACACAGCAATGTCTAACATGGGAGTCACTTTCTGTCAACAAAACTAAACAATTACGCATAATATATATGTAACTTTGCATGGCTTATAGTTTTAAGGCAAAATGCACCAAATGAAGGTTGAGCATATTAACATTTCAAAAAAGTTGTTTATGTATATTAGTGTTTCAAAAAACAACTTTTTTTTAAATGTTAATGTGCTCAACCTTCATTTGGTGCGTTTTGCCTTAAAACTAAGCTGTGCAAAGTTACATTTTATATATAATGCGTAATTTTTTAGTTTTGTTACATGATGCATCTACTTGCCTGGTGTAACTAAAACTACATGCTACCCTACCCTACCCGATGCATTCAAGCTACATAATGCAGGGCTCTACCTACATGCAGTAACTGCAGGTACATTTCATAATGTAGCTGCATGATGTAGAATTACATGCTACCCGCAATAACTTAGCTACATGCTACAAGCAGTAACTTAGCTACATGCTACGTGCAGTAACTTGTATTTTGCTTGTTGATGTTGATGCAATGCCAGGTCACCAATGGACACCTGCCAAGAATCGTTCATGTAATGGAGGTGTTTCTTATGGAACTGTGACAGCAGTGTCCGTACCACTCCATGCTAGGCCGTACCCGACTGCCATTTCAATGCAATACTGTGGGGTGTTTTAATTGCATATACTATCAGGTCGCATTTCGGAATTTTTTAGTCAGTACAAGCATCATGTACACACGTGATCTAAACGCTAACACTGTCGTCTACAATTAATTGCTCTAGTTTCTGTTCAGTTAGTCAAGTTCCTGTCTTCACACAATCTAATTGAAGTTAAATATTAATGTGCTTTCTGTCGCCAACATGTTTGGTTGTTATTATATCAGTAAATTGGTTTATTTATGAAATAGACATTTATTTGGAACTATGTAACAATTATTCAAGTTGAAACAATGTACCACAAATATATGGCAATAGGTGAGTGTATAACATTGGAGTCACCTTTTGTCAACAAAACTAAAAAATTACACATATATATATATATATATATATATATATATATATATATATATATATATATATATATAATGTCACGTAACATATTTGAAAGTCCATTATGTTTACTAGTGATTCGTTTGTTAACAATATGTTTGTTTCAGCATAAGTGCTATAAATATTAATTCTAAAATGTTCCCAGGAAAGCATTAATTATATAATTTTCATAAAAAACATTAATTGTAAAATTGTTTTAAGAAAATATTATTGCATACAATTTTTTTTAAGACAATATTAATTATTTTCATAAGAAAACAGGTTATTCCATGTGAACGCAAACAAAATGTCAACCTTCCACAATCAACAGTGGAAGCAGATAGTATTCTCGCCTTCAAAAAAATTATTCGCACAAGCCATGCTCTAATAGCAATACATTATGAAGAAGATAGGCTCCAGGGCGTTACAATGCTAAGTTTATTGGCTTACTGTTACAGACCAATGCTAAGTTTATTGGCTTACTGTTACAGACCAAACCACTTATATAATTGTCTACTGTTCAGCGTTCCAAACTTGGACCAAGAAATCTGTTTATATAAATATTGATAATGTGTAAACCAAGACACCCGTGACTAAAGTCTAAGTTGCTGTTACATATTACAAAGTCCATTCAGTTGGGCTGCCGATGTGTGGCCTGCTGTAAATAAATACCTTTTAATCCATTCTTAACTGATTTAGCCTATCGCAAATCCGGTTCGTTGATTTCCTAACATGCAGTGTGTGAATAGTTTAAGTAATATAAGCAGTCGATTTAAAAAAGTGTGTATTTTTGTTGAAATCATAGAAAGAGTTGACTTATGCCCGGAGTACACTCTGCGACAGTCTAGTTGTAATGATTGCTGATTTTCGAGTGCGTACACTAACGACTTCTTACGACGATTGCCGTGCACACTGACAACTCGACTGTCGGTGATCTGCCACAATCTTAGTGTCGAAATAGCAAAGTGCATGTGCAAGCGCCCTCTAGTGTTTACTTTGGTCGTGATAACAATAACTATAGGATCCGTGTTTAAGAAAAAGCGGCTTTTTAGGAGCATCTTGTCAACGTCCACAAAAAAATGGCGCCTTTGTCAAGGAAGCAAGTGACAGCATTTTCGTTAGCTATAGACACCCTTTCTCTGTTAAGACGACACTGAGAGAAAAGGAAACGTTGTAAGAAAGGAAGGCGGTGGGTGACACCCCATATCGAGGAGCGAACAGGGCAAGGGCAAAATTTCATATGCATGCCACCGTATATTTCCGACTTGTTGCTGGCATTGGTCACACCAATTATCACCAGCAATATGGCCTTCAGAATGGCTGACCATCACACTTTCTGACCGTCACACTTTCTGACCGTCACACTTTCCGACCGTCACACTTTCCGACCGTCACACTTTCTGACCATCACACTTTCTGACCATCACACTTTTTGACCATCACACTTTCTGACCAGCACACTTTCTGACCATCACAATTTCAGTTTTCGGGCCATCTGACTTCCTGTAGTGATGTGAATACCCTTTTGAGGTTGTGGTATACAACAGTGGCTCTGCACGCCACATTTCTACCATCTCTGCCTCACTCTCCTCCTTATACCAGTTCACAATTTTTATGCTTGGAACTCACTATGAACGTATGGTGTCACACGTCAAAATGCTGCGTTTTTATTGGCCAACAGGTTCCCTACAGCCGAATCGCGTTCGTAAGTAGCGCGCACAATGGTAACTGGCAGTTATCTGCAACCTGGATGTGCACACAGTGGCAACTATTCGGGTTCCCGATTCATTCTTCGAATCGGATAAGACTCCCTCGATTCAAATCTTAATGAGTTAGTGACTGGGAGTCGTAGTCACGGTTTCCGCATACACTGACAGCTCAACTGTCTAAGACTGTCTGCAACAGTTGAGTTGATCAAAACCGATAAACCAGTTGCCAATGTACGCCAGGCTTTAGATTGTCATTAGATCTGGTAAGGCTCAAAATAGTTGACATCCAAAATGTTAAGTACTTTATGGAGTCATGGCTGATCATGGGCGTGACTTCCATACAGAAGTTGTATAAACAAGCTTGCATGTCATAGTGGATACTAGGTAGGTTTGATTTTTCACAAAATTAATTTGAAATGCGAAAAAATTAGCTGAGACGGACAGTTTAAAAGAAGCTTATTATGATTCATGTACTACAAAGTTCATCTTTTCCATGAACTAGAAAATAATTAATCAGAAACTGTAAAAATGGTGTAAGTTAATGGATATTGGCATAGTAAATAAATATTAATAGATGATTTTGTATTTCAATGTGTTTTTTATGTTAGGATTGTGTTTCTAAGGCAGGGTTTAAAACGTTTACAAACTACTTGTGTCAATGTCAAGTATTCAGAACTAGATTTACAGTTACATTTACATAGCTACCCTTACAACAACAACAGTTTCAATTATAACTGTTACACTTACAGCTATTACACTTACACATATTACAATTGTAACTATCAAACTTACAACCATTACACTTACAACTATTACACTTTCATCTTACTGCTTCTGTAATTGTTGCTGTTACCCCAATGACCAATACAGGGTGTAAATATTATACAGTATTACTATGGTACTACCATTATTACTGTGCTGAGACAGTATTACAATGTTTGTTTGTCTGTCACTCAATTTCTTGTAATAAGATGACAGAAATCTGAATTTGTTGTGTCAATTTGCAAAGATATCTGTTGTAAAAACATACTGCAATATGTTAGTAAGTAAGTAAATTTATTTCCTCATTATCACCATGAACAACATAAAAACACACAATAAAGATGAGGTAGCTACCAGAGAAGTGTAAACATATCGGGCTGGTAGCTAGTTAAATCAAAGTAGTGCACTCCCAAGTAAAAATGTTTACATGAGCTCTTCCTCCTTGTTCCCTGCTGTACAGGGGTGAGGGTCAGGTACAGTCTCTTCCTCCTTGTTCCCTGCTGTACAGGGGTGAGGGTCAGGTACAGTCTCTTCCTCCTTGTTCCCTGCTGTACAGGGGTGAGGGTCAGGTACAGTCTCTTCCTCCTTGTTCCCTGCTGTACAGGGGTGAGGGTCAGGTACAGTCTCTTCCTCCTTGTTCCCTGCTGTACAGGGGTGAGGGTCAGGTACAGTCTCTTCCTCCTTGTTCCCTGCTGTACAGGGGTGAGGGTCAGGTAAAGTATTGTCGAGCCACTCTTTCTGTTCTTTCTTTCCATAGTTTTCTATCGGCCGCTCCCTCTCTCCATCTTTCATCCTCCCCCGATCTTTTCATGTCCCTCCTCACACAGTCCTCCCATCTCAGCTGTGGCCTTCCCCTTTTCCTGCGTCCTTGATGTCTTTCCACCTCTGCTCTCTTTGCTAGTTTGCTTACATCCATAAGTTTACATATATAGGTAATATTCATAATTTTGAAGGCATCGACCTAAGGATACACAGATTTAATGTACCACTGTCAGCATCCATAAGATTTAAACAAAGGATTTCCTACAACATATTGATTATATAAAACACAGATATGGTAAAGCAATTGCCTTATAATTAATCAATACCAATTACAAAAATTATGGTTTTGTACTTTAAAATATTTAATGATTTTTTAATGTCAACAGGTAGTTTGTTCCAGAGTCAAGCCTCTATTAATTTCCATGAATGCCCTTTATGGATGGATGGTCTGGTTTCTTTCAAGGATTACCCTTGGATAAATTACTTTTAAATAAAAACAAACTTTAAACGGCCAATTATCCCCTTACATTGGTCATTACAGTTCACGGCTGAACGGATGTGTGTCACATGTGGCGCCCTCACCGGTCAACTGGTCCGGAGTAAGTTCCTGTGTCCTGGCATCCACCAGGAATGCATTGAGTTGGACGGTCATCTGATTACACCTAAGATGTTCTCTGTGATGGGGGAGAAGGAACGTTTGAAGGACTGGAAGAATGCCATCAGGATTGGAGGAATGTCATTCAGGTACGTCAGTAGGGTGGGTTTAACTGTTGTAGGGTGCAAGTAGTTGAGTGGTTGTTGGGGGGGGTTGATGGATGGGTTTAACTCAGGGTTGGGTTTCTCACAGTCAAAAAGGTATTTATGATGTGACAATGTCAGAAACTATTATAAACTATTATAAACTAGTTTCTGACGTCAGAAACCTGTCAGAATCTGATACATGCTATATAAATTTATTTGATTTTCTGCACTTGGATTCATTCAGCATTCTATAACATTTGGGTGACGTCTGGTGACAACAGAACTTGCATCTAGCAACTGTTTTTCCATTTTTGTAGCTCACTTGATAGTTCAGCTCTAGAAATTGGGATTTCAAATGATTGCCTGGAACTGCCTTGAATCTTTCTCTGATATCGATTTGTCTAATCTTACACAATGAAGCTGTGCATAGCTGACAGCAGTGAGCAGTACAACAGTACAGTTCTGTCTCAATTTATCTGCTAACAAATTGATAGAAAATGCAAACATTATAGACTGCACAGAGTAAAAGTTGCAATTGTATATAACATGTAACAGGTTACTAATGCATTACTATGTTGATTTAATGTACAATTAAATTTTTTTAAAGAAAATGTCAAAAATGGAGTTTCTGACATTTTTATGTCAGAAAGGTAGTTTTGACAAGACGGTTGAACTCATGGTTTAAACCGCAGTAGAAACCGTCCTGTCAGAAACCTGCCAACCCTGGTTTAACTGTTGGAGGGTGCTAGTAGTTGGGTGGCTGTTGGGGGTGGGGGTGTCAGTAGGGTGGGTCGGTGGATGGGTAGGTTTGACTGTTGTAGGTTGACATAAGCCCCAAGAACAAAAGCTTCTCCAAAAGTTATTGAAATGTAAAATTAACTAACTAAGTAGAAAGCATTGGGCCAATAAGCTTATACCTCCATCAAGCACAGACAGGTTGTTGTTACTCTCCTCCTTTTCCCTGTAGTCCGGGGTGCGGCTGGCACTGATACCTGTTTATCCCTGTAGTCCGGGGTGAGGTTGGCACTGATACCTCTTTATCCCTGTAGTCCGGGGTGAGGCTGGCACTGATACCTCTTTATCCCTGTAGTCCAGGGTGAGACTGGCACTGATACCTATTTATCCCTGTAGTCCGGGGTGAGACTGGCACTGATACCTGTTTATCCCTGTAGTCCGGGGTGAGGCTGGCACTGATACCTGTTTATCCCTGTAGACCGGGGTGAGGCTGGCACTGATACCTGTTTATCCATGTAGTCCGGGTGAGACTGACACTGATACCTGTTTATCCCTGTAGTCCAGGGTGAGACTGGCACTGATACCTGTTTATCCCTGTAGTCCGGGGTGAGACTGACACTGATACCTGTTTATCCCTGTAGTCCAAGGTGAGGCTGGCACTGATACCTGTTTATCCCTGTAGTCCGGGGTGAGGCTGGCACTGATACCTGTTTATCCCTGTAGACCGGGGTGAGGCTGGCACTGATACCTCTTTATCCCTGTAGTCCGGGGTGAGACTGACACTGATACCTGTTTATCCCTGTAGTCCAGGGTGAGACTGGCACTGATACCTGTTTATCCCTGTAGTCCGGGGTGAGACTGGCACTGATACCTGTTTATCCCCGTAGTCCGGGGTGAGGCTGGCACTGATACCTCTTTATCCCTGTATCCGGGGTGAGGCTGGCACTGATACCTCTTTATCCCTGTAGTCCGGGTGAGACTGGCACTGATACCTGTTTATCCCTGTAGTCCGGGGTGAGACTGGCACTGATACCTGTTTATCCCTGTAGTCCAAGGTGAGACCTGTTTATCCCTGTAGTCCGGGGTGAGGCTGGCACTGATACCTGTTTTCGGTCGCAGTGCACATTGATAAAAGCAAGCTCAGACAATACTCTTACACATTTTTTTGTAGCTCACTTGATAGTTCAGCTGTAGAAATTGGGATTTCAAATGATTGCCTGGAACTGCCTTGAATCTTTCTCTGATATCGATTTGTCTAATCTTACACAATGAAGCTGTGCATAGCTGACAGCAGTGAGCAGTACAGCAGTACAGTTCTGTCTCAATTTATCTGCTAACAAATTGATAGAAAATGCAAACATAATAGACTGCACAGAGTAAAAGTTGCAATTGTATATGACATGTAACAGGTTACTAATGCATTACTATGTTGATTTAATGTACAATTAAATAAATTTCAAAGAAAATGTCAAAAATGGAGTTTCTGACATTTTTATGTCAGAAAGGTAGTTTTGACAAGACGGTTGAACTCATGGTTTAAACCACAGTAAAAACCGTCCTGTCAGAAACCTGCCAACCCTGGTTTAACTGTTGGAGGGTGCTAGTAGTTGGGTGGCTGTTGGGGGTGGGGGTGTCAGTAGGGTGGGTCGGTGGATGGGTAGGTTTGACTGTTGTAGGTTGACATAAGCCCCATGAACAAAAGCTTCTCCAAAAGTTGTTGAAATGTTAAATTAACTAGAGACTGCATAAAATGTTTCCTTTTGGCGTAACATTGCGACATTCATACAAAAGTTTAGCGCCATCTTTAATATTTGGTATGATGTTCATTGAACGGATGGATGGATGGGCAGGCAGACGGATCGGCAGGCAGATGGACGGATAATAGATTATTATTCCCAGCAATATATCAGACAATCAGACAGACAATAGGGTAACATGCTTTATGTATATTACTGTATTTCTTATTTGATTACATATCAGAACATTTTTTAGTAAGTATTTAGATTGTAGGGCTTTTGTCCATGGGACTTATTTCTGTTAGGCTTTTGTTTGGAGGGGCTTTTGTCCATGCACCAGGTAACTGACCGCCACATCACCATGTAATATGCAGGGTTGGCAGGTTTCTAAAGTTTTAAATGTCAGAAACTGTCAAAAACTGCCAGAAACTAAAAAAACATACAATTTTTTATGTGTAGACTCATTTTAAATCACTATATTAATGCATATTAATTTGTATTTGTTAATTAACCTGTCACCATTCATAAGCAATTGCAACATTTTTGTTGTGTAGTATTTTACTATTAGTATATATGTTTTATTTTGTTTGATTTGTTATCATATAATAATGGAAACAGAAACAGCTCCTGTTTCACTAGGCACGTTTTTAAAACAACAGGACAGGTGTCACAATTGGGAAGACAACAAAAGGCTAGGCAAGGATTTCTTTGATTTCTTAGAGTTAATATTAAGCCATTCACACTGAATGCAGTTACGGGGGGGGGGGAGTTGCCCAGTTAAATGCACCCCTTGTTACAACTACATGTCTACATTATGCTGGATCAGGCTCAAATGACAATTCAACATCAAAGAATATGCCTGTCCAGTTCCAGACTGTTGCACTGCCCACATTTAGATTATTGCACTGAGCTGATAGTGAGCCAAGGCTTTATTTTGTAAAAGGCACAACCCACCAATATCAAAGAAACTGACTGACTCTGCTTGCTTTTATCAACCACCCATGCCGTACAAAGTGCCAGATCTGCAAGGTGCTAGTTTCAAGATGAGCTGCAAGCTGATTGGTCTACTGCTTTCTATTTAACACTGCTAGACCAGCCACTAGTGGCTACACCTTCATATAGATGTACTGTCACATGTGAAAGTAGTGCAAATTGATCATGCACCCCTGTTTGTGTGACATTTTGATAGCGAATAGTGACTAATAGTGCTATAGTGCAACCCCAGTTTGCACCATGTTCAAGGGTGGCAGACCAGCTGGGCTTGTGTGGCAATACTTTTATAAAGTGGAAAGTAATGGGAAGATTGTTGCTCGGTGCAAATGTTGTGGTTACCAGATGCCAGCTAAGTGTGCTAGAATGCAGGTTCATCACAACAAGTGTAACAAGACCACTCCTAGGCCAGGTCCTACTCTAGGTCCTGATGCAGCCCCTACCCAGGCACAGAAGAGACCCCGTTCCAAGTCCATCTCCCCAGCGGCAGGTAGTCGAGGTTGTGCAGCTGACCTTCAACCAGCATATTGTGAAGACTGACATGAACGATGAGAAGATCGCTCAGCTGTTCCACGGCTGCAACCTTCCCTTCAGCCTGGTCAAGCACCCACCATGGAAGGACGTTATGGAGGCACATGGCTAGCCCACTGCTAGACAAGGTCTATGAATCCCTGACAGAAGATATGCAGAAGCATGTATCCACGGAGAAGGCAGCTCTTGTCTATGCCAACTGGGCCAATCAACACAATGGTCCCATCATTGGCACCAGTCTTCTGGGCAATGACAAGGCAGTATTACTTGAAAGCATGCCATGTGCCACTGGTGCCATGAAAAAAGGTGCTGACAACTGCAAAGTTACTTCAGTCATCACCGACAATGCGGTGTATGTATTTGTTATGTGGGTTTCTTCCTTGACTTGTCTTGGCAGGTATCCCTCTACACTCTAGCTGTGGATCGGCACTGATACCAAGCACCAAGGAAGATGTAGACTTCTTTTATATTTATTATATTATATATACATTGTGTGTACGTGTGTATGAAATGTAATGCAACAAAAGTTTGAAGAAGTGAACTCTGTGAAATTTACCCCTACATAAACATCCAACATGTGTATACTCTTGACATTAGTGTTGCTGTTAGGCCATCCAGAAACAATAAAAATGTTGTCGTCACCTGAAGACTCAATCATTTTAGCCATTGTCCTCATTGCTCCTCGTCCTCATTGCTCCTCATTGCTCCTCATTGTCCTCATTGCTCCTAACTTTATCCATGCATCTGTTGTCAACTTTAAGATAATATATCAATGTTGTGCCTAACCTTTTGGGTTTGAAACACCTCTGGTCTAAGGTTTCCAAGCATTTTGGTGCAATAGATGTTTTTGTACTACTACAAATATTAAAGTACTGATGTGTTTACAGGAAGCTGATGGACTCCGGAGAGCTGCAGTTCTACGACCACGACAACAACTGCACTGGTCGCTGTATCTCCCGCAACTCTGGCACTAGCAAGTACGACATCAAGATCGAGCATCTCACTCGCCCCACGTCTGAATCCGACCTTCCCGGCTGCATTCCGTTTGTACCCACACTCAGCGAACACGCCTACACCATCCTACGGGAGATACAGGGAGACTCTCCACGCTCCAGCGAATCCTCCGATCATTCCAGCCACCAGCCGTCATCAACTACACGGCCAGTAGAGGGCGCTACCATCAAGTCAGAGCCTCTTTCTGACAGTGATGATTCTGGAGTACACAGTAATGGCAGGGAAGCTGTGATGAATGTGGTGTCACCTGATGGGAATGGTGATGCAGTGGATGTCCCTCAGCTGGATGGCGTTGTGGAAGGTTGGTGGAGGCAACTTCTAACACTTGATTCGTTTGTTATGTTACTGGCTGACTGGAGTAATGTATTTCCTTTTAATTACAGATCAAACCTCTGTTTAGCTACATGTAGAAATGTGTGGCTATAGTATTGTTGAGCTATTGTGCTTCATCATGATAGTATGTGTTGAATGTGTCTAAGAAGTGGTGGTGTGCATGCGTGCGTGCGTGCGTGAGTGCATGCGTGCGTGCGGTTACTTATGAGGCAGGCCTGGGGTCTATTACATTGCAATATAATAGATTACTATTACTTAGTTTCTTTTCTATTACTATTACATGCTGAAGGCAATGTAATATATTACTATTATTATTACATTTCAAACTTTTACCATTACTATTACCTGTTCTAATAAACATTTCACATACTTAATCACTTGCATAAATTCAAATTTAACTGATGGGTACAATTAATGAAATTACAATTAACTCATAAATTTCCCAATTAAATTAGTCTCACATAATTCCAGTTGGATGTAGAAGTTTCATATATTCATTGGAATGAGACAGAAAAGCAATGTCACTGTCACATAACTCAGTTTGATTGTCCCATAGTAGAACCATACTGCTCAGCAGCTGCTTGGCGGACAGTTAATTATTGGCTCAAGGATAGGATGTTTTTCATACTGTTGGTCAATTGTGTGCAAGCTAGCTCCCAACTGAGACAAACTCACAAAGGTCGGCATAAGCCCCTGGATTTTGTTCAAACATTACCCAGGCTGGCAGCTTGGGTTGGGAGATGGCAATGATTGATTGATTGATTGATTGATTGATTCAGATGGAAGCCTGGAACCCTTATCCTGCTTCAGTGAATGAATGAATAGGCTGGTGTAAAAAGGATAGCTGGTTGGTGAACCTGGCTTCAAATGACAAATTAGCCATGCAGCAATCACACTGTCACAATGTCTTCTGCCAATGGTACTACAGTTCATTCAATGTCATGATTCAGATACTAAACCATTTTATCACCAACGTTTGGAAATAAATAAATAAATAAAACTGCATGTGAAAGACTGAACATGATGCTTGTCCCAGTATGTCAAAATACAGACTTTTTGGTCTGATTATTTTCAATGAAATTGAATTTTTGTGTGATTGAAATATTCAGTTGTAATAGTAAAGTAGTAGCTCAATTACTATTACTTTGCTTTCTGTTACTATTACATTGCATTCTGTTCCATCTATTACTATTACTTGAACAATTGTAATAATTACTATTACATATTACTATTACCCCAGGCCTGTTATGAGGTAGAACATCAGACTTTCAACTGTTAAGGCACACAGTATAAATTTAACCCTTTGCTTTTCCAGATAGCCAGACTTTGTGGCAAGGAATCGTCCAGGTCGGACTACTCGATGAGTTCTTCAGAGAGGTCAAACATGGCCTCGATCAGCTCAAGAACGACTTCGTCCGAAGCGGTGTCAACAAGGAAGGTTCGTAGGTCCGGAGGGCACTGTGTATATTGCCAGTTGTGCACACAAAGTCTTCCCAGAATGAATATTTTATTAATGATGTAATGATTACATGTTTTTGTTAAAGCTCCTTCATCAATTAAATTTTTTCACCATTTTAGAATCATTTTGCGAAAAATCAAACCTCTCAAGTATCCTACAAAATACTAGTCAAATGCTCTAGAATTTATAATTCAATAGAATAATGCAGTAGAATTGTATTCTTGTTAATAACGTGATTAAACATAAGTAGATGTGGTATTAAATATATATGTGTGTTTTCGATACTGGCACACAAAAGTGGGACAAAGAAGATCAAAATTTGTATTTATTAATACAAACTGATATTAGTTTTCCTATATTATAGAACACCCTCTTGATAACAGGAAACAGTAAAAAGATAATTACTCAATGGTAAATAAAAAAAAGTGCATTGTAATACAAGCCCTGCATTATGTAACGTTTGTGACTTGGTGTCCTCCAGTGACCTCAGAAGCAAATCATTTTTTTAAGTCCTGCTGATATAATGCTCTTTGAAACCATAACATTAGTTGTATAATAACAATTTCCTTCATGTAATCTTATCATGTTAAATCAACATCTAAAAAAGGACATGACAACGCTTGGTGCCCCAGTGATAGAAATATCAAATGTCTATTTTGTGTTCATGTAATGGGAATCAACATTTCTTACATTTGAAACAGCTTTCCTTATCTGAGAATTTTAAAAGATAAAAATCACATACTCCCCTAATTAAAACTTTATCTTGTACATGTCGCATGGACACCAAAACTTGTAAATAAGTGCAATTCTCTGAAAAATGTTGGGATATGCTTTTATTACTCTAATGCGTGATGTACAGAAGTAGATTCACTCTCTTGACCAGGCAGTGAATCTTTCCGTATGTTCCGTACCTATGAAGCTGTTCCCCTCTCATGTCAATGATTGTCCTCGGGTCGAGTGTTCTGTCTCTCCTTTCTCTGCGAGTTGTCCCTTCCTCAACAATCAAAAAGTTCTATTGTTTTGTGTTTGTCTTGTCGTGGGATGGCGAAGGTGTATTTAGTGCACGTGTAAATGTCCTGCGCATTGCCAACAGTAGTCTGTGTGATCTTAGCAACTGCCAGGGCAGTCCTTTTGTACTACGCCAAATTCGCCATTACATGGGGCCTTTCATGTGATGGCTTCCAAAAAAGTTTTTACCTATGAAAAAGCAAAATCTCATTGACAATGAACTTGAAGAAGAAACTGCACAATTTTATAATATCCACATAAGCATTGTAAAAAAAATTTGGTCGACATCTTTCTTGTTTCTTGGTCTCAGTTTCTTGAAGGCGGTGAAACTGACAATAATACCAACATGACACAAATCGTCCATGAAACTAACAGATTTCATAATATTTACATATATTAGCTTTTTTTGGAGGGATTGCTGAAAATAGTGTCCGATGTTCGATGATTTAAGCACGAAGTAACATTCGTTACGGCAAAATGATGGACGCCAAATTTCATTGCACGCAATAAGTGTATGTGCTGACATTCACGGGAATGTGTGTTGCCAGTTTAATGAATTTTGATTCTTAAAATAAAATTTTCACATATTTACCTCAAAATGTACGATGAAAATGTTAAATTAAAATAATAGAATCGCATGTGACGTTCAGGACATTGTGAAATAAAATGGAAATTAAATTGAATTAACTTGTATCCCATTACTAGCTTCTGAATAAAATGCTATCGAAAGGATGACCACACACTGTACTTCAAAAGAAGAATAAACAGGAACGATCATAAATTTACGTCTAGCCGGACCCAATATCGGTCGTTATTCCCAAGGACACCAGCTGCAACGATCGTTACGATGGTTTTGCGAGTCTCATATCCAGTCAGTCCTTTGTGATATATCCAAACCTTTTCACATAGTCATCTCTACACTCTTATCAAACAGTTTCCATAAAAATTGCTTGTTTCATCTTCTTCCCAACGGATTATTTTAAGTCCACTGTGGTGCACTTTTCAATGTCCCGTTTTCATGTCCATCTTTTATGTAAATAACAGTTCAATTTAATCTTCACAAATAGTATTTTGCTTTGATGTGCACAATGTTATCACAACTATATCTAACATATATATTCTATCAATTGATAATATAATTGTAATGTCCTTTACTCCGACATTCGTGTCAGATCAGGTCTCTCCAGTATTGAAAACATATACATAAGTAGCCAACATAGAGTTTTCTGTATGGTGCCTTCAGTATACACAGGTTGTATGAGTTTGGTTGTAATACTACCGCAAGTGGTTAAAAATAATTTGGACATCAGAAAAGTTAATGTGGTTTTAGTTAAATTAATAAAGTATGTGGTGTAACTGTTTGCAGGCTCAGACAAGATGTCTCGGGTTGTTAGCGAGCTTGGTCTGATGACAAAGTTGAAGTGGAAACTGTCAGAACACAAACGGGCAATGAGGAAACAGGATGCTAAGCTACTGGCGGAGATCGAAGGTACAGCTTTTGTAGACTTGGCTACTGTATTCGTGGTTTTATGTGGTATTTGTGGTTTCATGTGGTATTTGCGGTTTCATGTGGTATTTGCGGTTTAATGTGGTATTTGCGGTTTTTTGTGGTATTTGTGGTTTTATGTGGTATTTGTGGTTTTATGTGGTATTTGCGGTTTTATGTGGTATTTATTTTATGTGTTATTTGGAGATGTACTTGAACAATAACCATCGACATGTCTACAATATAAAGTAGCTTGTGGCTGTGTTTCTCTCCTCCCTCGTGTCTCCATCAATTTTGCATGTATTGGGCTGAAATTTTGCAGGTGTGCCCAGGGAATGGTTTATACATTAAAAAATTTTGTGGACAAAATTGATCGGTGTCAGGCATTCATGGGATCACGTAATGGGCGTATCATTAAGACCCATAAAATTATGTTTCTCCACGTGCAACATAACATCCAGACTGAAACAATCAAATTAAATAAATATGTAAAATGTCTGCTTAATTGCCAGCATTTATCACATCATCTTGTAGATTACCAGTAATTTGTTTCTTCTTACAGCCACTGGGTAGACTTGGCTGAAACGTTTATGAAATTGGTTTCAGAATTAAAGAGGAAGGTAGCTGAGTCAGAGGCGAAGAGGAAAGAGCTGAAGAGAAAGTCAAAGTGTTTTGATAAATTGTTGGACGTGTCTCGGCCAAAGGCAGCGTGTACGAGCTCGCCAAACTCTACGACCGAGTGATAGTCAACTTCATTCCACTAGTCTGGCAAACATTCCAGACTCCTGGTGTAAATCTGGCCAACCCGGTGGATTTAGCAAAATGGCCAAGATCAGAGAAGATGTAGATGATATTGCATTGTTGTTGCTCCCAGTAGCTTTCCATCGCAAAGTTCTTTCGTTCAGAAAGCTGGTATCTTTCTGGGAGATGAAGGCGTGTTATTGCTTGCCAAAGATGTGGTGGTTTTAACTGTTAAGGATGTAATTAAGATTGAGAAAGTTTCACTTAAATGTTGCTGTTCTAGTCACTGCGAATGATCTGCTTGAGTATACTGTGTCAAGCTCGGCAGTCCGGTCTTTTTCCGAACATATCATTTTCACGTTCAAGTGTTCCTTTGAGAAATGTATAATTTTCGTAATAATTATGATGAACTGTCTTGTGTGATTTCCTGTATGTTATGGATAAGAATGCCAGTATTACACTGGCACTAGTCATTATGAGAGGCGGCTGTAATAAATTAGTTGCTATTGATCTGACTACCTGGTACCTGAAGTTGGGAGCATTCTAGTAAATGCGTTCTGGACTTGCTGAATTTCCCTTTAGTTATATAACAGCAAATGCCGTCACAGAATGGCCGAATGAGGAACTGGAGAGGTGTGCCTTATGACGATTGTTGTGTTGTGTTGTGTAGTAATTGGCTCACTGCAACAACTTCGTAAGCTTTAATTGGTTAAACTACTTTGGGAGTTTCCATGTACAGCGATGTTCAGTGATTATCTTGTCATGGTGCTGCCCTCTCATGTCGTTGTGGAAGCTTTCTGCAGCAGATTGATTTTATCTTTATTGTGTAGCTCTTGCTAAGAACGTTATTGTATGAACGATGTTATCGTGTCCGAATTAAGAGAATGTTTATAATAAAACAAAATTGTTGTTCAGTCTAAATTAGGCCCAACTAGTTGCCGCCAGGTGGCTCGGTCTGTCATTTGTGTGTATCGAGGCAGTTCTGAACTTTGGGTCTAGAGAAATCCTGTGTGCAACAGACCAGGACTGTACAGGTTAGTTTTGCCAAGCCTGACACATTTGTGTCGAGAAACATGCGTAAGATCATGGGCGGATCTAAATGCTGAAAAAGGGTGGCCAGTTTTCCCAACAAGACACCAGTGGCAGCACTTCTAGTCATTACAATTTCTACCAGGGATAGTGCTTTATACACTGTAAAGCATTTATTAATTGACAAATATTTCCTGATGTTCACATGTTGTAGTTATTTATTGAAATATGGATGAAATATGTCCAACTGTTCTCAAAATAGCATACTGATCTTTCGTAAGACCCAATGTGTAATATGCATCATTTTTCTGGTACTGCATGAGACCCCACAAAATTACACATTTATAAACATGTTCAAAAGAATGGGTTATGCAGCAATCTTTTGAAATCAACTAATATCAGAACTGAACTGGTCATCACTTACGATGGATGCCGTCTATTAATTTTGAAATGAAAAATGACATGGTAGACGTCTAGCAGTTTAACCTGGCCACCCTGAATACGTCTGGCTAATAAAATGTTCAGTACTACTAGTATGTGCATGGTTGTATGCCCGTGTAACTTTCTTCAAGTGTTATGTTCAATACTAATTAACTGACTAGGACCGTTTTGAGTTACACTGTGAAGTCACATGCGCCCGTTAGCAACCCCATTTTCCGTTGCCAGTATACCACCTTTTATCTAACTAACCCCATAAAATGTTTTAGATACCTGTCTAAACCGTTCCTTTTTCAACCATATATACCCTTTGACGTGAAAATTTGCATCATTCCAAGATATTGTAACATATTTTAAATAAATCACAGTTGCCCTGAAAATTAAATCACGGCCTTAATTATTTTAAATGCGTTGCGTGCATCAGTATGCTTTGGCACAAACATAACCATAAAATGCATAATTTGTCTCATTTGGTGACGTATTGAGTGGCCCCCTGGTGTCAACTGACCTGAACATAACACGTTACACAACTGCAATTGTTTTATTATTTGAAAATCGAATTCCCTACAAATGAATCCTGGCAGACACTACTACCAAGGCATTCCAACAAAGCTAGACCACACACATTGAACTACCTCATGGCAACAACACCAATAAATAACATGGCGATGTACTGTACACAGGTTATCAATGACCATCCAACAGTGAGATTTCTTCTGCTCCACCAACAGGTAACGTTTTGTAGCCAAACCATCATCAAGACACATCAGAGCAAAGTTCTTCTGCCTAGCGATAGTAAAGATAGACACGACTGTATTCGAGTGCTTGGCCATTCCTCAACTATTTTTTTTCGTTCATCTCGTACCAGATTGGTAAAAAATCTGATTCAAGATGACCTAAATGAACGGAGGAGGGAGTTTTGTTCGAGTTCAAAGCATCGAAAGTTTGAAACAGCAAATCATCAACCTGTCCATATTCAACTTGAGTATTCCATTTAGCACCCAAAGAACAAACACCATACCTGAACTGATGGCAAAACACGTCTGCACGGTCACTGGATGACATAACTACTTAAAGCCGACCCAATGTCAATGATGAAATCGATACATGCAGCACCACATCTTAATAATATTTTGTAACATCAATAACTCCGACGCTTCCATTTTTAAACTTCTGTCTGAGATTTACAACAACGTTCGATCATGATTAAGTTGTAACAGTCAACGAGATCTGCATGCAATAAAAACAAGTGCTGAGTAACATTCATTTACAAGAACACATGGCACAAGTAGATGATATAATTAACAATCATGATCAAGGACGTTTTAGTCTATCTGCAAGCGCACAGCAAACTGCTTATGTTACTCAAAATGCTGAAGTTATTTCCTATGACCGGAGTCAATAAATATTAAATGATGCGAAAACACGGGTGAACTGTTGTTCGATACATCTGCTAGGGCAAGCTTTTGCTTGCATGCTGTGTGAGTGGGTAACAATAGGTGGCAGCAGCAGTGCTCCTACTTCCACATTTGGCCGAACGTCTCGTTGATTGCATCCAAGAAATCTTCGGTGTTCAGATACTGGTCAGGTTTGACACTGTAACAAAACACGAATCCATTCTACTATCATGGAGATACTGGTTGTAAATCTGTATTGAGAAATTAACACATTTGTCTAGATATGTGTAAAATGATACCATAAATTCTACTTACCGTGTTGTAAATCTGTAAAATAACCCTACCACTGGACTGAGTTGAAATCAACTTGTATTAGTTCTATTCCTGAAGCTAAAATTTTTGTATTTCAGATTCACTAAGTCAATAATTAAATATTATAAATAACTGCAAACCTGCCACAAGACAGTGGGGAATGCCAGCATATGTATTTCCTATACACAAGCAATTTATATGTAAAAAAAAAGCCTCACTTGTTTACAAAATTGTTATACTTAAGTCACAATTTTAGATAAAAACCTTGAAAAGGCACACAAGAGACATCCAGAAAAAACCTCCTCGATGGCATAACAAGGTTGAAAAGTTAGTTAAATTAATAAAATATCAAATTAATAGACCCTTCCCAGTACCACCACGTTACCTGGTGGAATATAACAGGACTTAAAGATTTGGGTAACTGTGAGAACATGACGCTGCATAATGTATAGGCCTGTGGTTCTCGTACCCGAATCTTCATGTTTCATTACAATCCACCAAGTAGCGTGGTGGCATAATCGATGCCTATTACTTTTCAAAATAGTTTAAAAAAAATACTTTTTGGTAAACCGACAATGTTGGCATGACACCACTACGTACTTCTTGATTCCATAAATGCAGCCAGCGAGATCCTTGGTGATCTTGCCAGAGTCAATTGTTTCAATGCAAGCTTCTTCCATTGTTTGCGCGTAGCGTGCGAGATCCTTGTTGCCGTCCAGGTTGCCACGGTGCTCAAGACCCCGCGTCCACGCGAAGATGCTGGCTACGGGGTTTGTGCTTGTTGGGTTGCCCTTCTGGTGCTCACGGTAGTGACGCGTCACTGTGCCGTGGGCTGCCTCGGCTTCGATTGTCTTGCCGTCGGGACACATTAGTACGCTGGTCATCAGACCGAGAGAGCCGTATCCTGCGGAAAAATGGGCACGGACTTCAGATGTGGTGTCACATGTACTTCAAAGTATTCAAAACTTTTTTACTTGTCTCATTTTAAGATAAATCAACCCCCCCCAACATCCTCTATTCACACAGACGTAAGTTAACAAATCTAACAGGGTTGGCAGGTTTATGGCAGGGTGGTTTTTACCAGGTGGTTTTTACCGGTAACAACTGCCCTGCCGAAAACAGGTTTAAGGCAGTTTAAGGCATAGAAAATGCCTTAAACATATTTCATAAAAAAAACAATAAAAGTATTATATTAAACATGCCCTAAAGTATGACATAAGTATTAATAATTCCCTTCTCAATTGTTACATATGTGCGAGAGATGTAAGAAACAGGTTTAAGGCAGTTTAGGGCATAGAAAGGCCATTTAGCCATTAAAAGCATGTCCAATTTACTTGCCTATTATTTCTAGTAGAGGTGTGGTATTGAAGTCTACTAAAGTTGGTTGCAAATAAACTCAATTGCTTTACACCTGCTAGAGGTGTGGTAATGAAGTCTACTAAGGTTGGTTTAAAATAAACTCAATTGCCTTTACACCTGTTAGAGGTGTGCTATTGTCTTTTGTTACCGCATGCTGCGTGGAATCAAGGACTTGGACTGGTAAATTGTGAATACTGATTAGTAAAATTGTCTCAAAATTGTTACCGCGTGCTGCGTGGAATCAAGGACTTGGACTGGTAAAATGTGAAGACCGATTAGTCAATAGCTGGAATGTATAATATATATGTCAATAAACTTCATGTCATTTTTGTAAAAAAATCATGAAATAAAACTAAGTTTAAGATTTATTTTTGTTTGTAGTTTGATTTAATATATACAATGTACATGTGTTTTATAATAACAGAATCTTCAGTGTGCCTTTGGACAGGGATAGCTTTAAGGCAATTTGAGGCAGTTTGAGGCAGTTTTAACCACTTTAGGGCAGTTTAGGGCAGTTTGCGGCACATGCCGTGCCAAAAACAGGTTTAAGGCCGCCTTAAACCCAACCCTGAAATCTAACTATCAATTTCAACAAAAGCCCGGCATTTTTTTATTTAACTAAACTATCCAAACAGATTAGAACATCAACCAACCTGATCCACGATGCACACTACACATAATATTTGGTTATCATGTTAAAATTTTATACTGAATTACTGAAAAACTGAATTAATGCCGGCAACAGACATTTTTAATTCAGACATCAGACGAAATGTACAAAAGCCCTTTTCCTAACTGTGATGACGCAAGCTATATGCATATAGCCTCACTTAATCTGATGCCATTGAATGATAGAAGACCGACAATGTATATGTGTGGCTGCCTGGTTTCTATAGCAACCGTGCAAAACCACCTGCAAAGTTGCAGACATTCTCGCATCACTAGTGGTTTCTGTATACATCAAATCCTGTAGGATAACACTGGCACCACTAAACCGAGTGATTTTGCAGGGATTCATCTGACTAGTTGATATTCGATATTTCAAATATTTTGTTATAATAATTACAAAACTGTAAATATGCACAAGGCTTAATATTATATAAACCATTTAGAAAAGTATGTGAAATTTGAAATACTATCGAACAAACACAAAGGTAAATGACAATCTTGCATTTCAAATCGATAGTAAGCTGGAATTACAGCCGTAATGTAAATCAGACATCAGAAGAACTATATATAGCGAGTAAATGTAGACAGCCTCACGAGGTCTGATTCCACTGAACGGTGGAAGACAGTGTATGTGTGGCTGCCTGGTTTCTATAGCAACTGTGCAAAACTGTCTGAACTATGTAATCAGATAAGACAGTGATCAAAGTTGCAGCTTGGAACAGGCTAATCTTACAAATCAATATGATTGTGTAGAACTGCAACTTACACTAGAACTGACTTATAATCCAAACCAACCAAGAATATAAGAAATGAAAGAAATGTACATAGCATACCGACTGAGTCAACTTTATATAGTGTTATACACATTAACTCTCACACTCACAGCCCGATCTCCTGCATATACTGTATTCTACCTAAGTACATGCCCTAATTAGCATACACCCAATTTTTTTATCAGCAGGATCCATAGTTATTGTAATTTGACTGGTGTGGAATAATTGAAGTGTCGCCATCTGGTGTTAATCAGCTAGCATCACTTTTCAGTTGTCCTACACTAGTCTCCAAGTGACACCACTATTGTTAAACAGTTACCTTACTGTCTAGAGGAAAAACATTTTTGTACGCCTATATAAACAGATTCCTTGACATTTTTTCATGGCTTAATATCTTTTTTTAAGCGTACTGTCCACTTATTAGGTCAAATACGGTGTCTACAGAATTGCCAATGGCGCTCTGACAGACACATTCCTTAGCTACTATATTACTAACCCTTTAAGGGCTGTTGCTGGGCAACCGTTATCTTTATTATTTTTAACTTAGTTGAAATTTTCAGATTGTGGAAAAAATATAAAAAAAATTGTGCTGTTTTCATGGTTTGTCGTCGACGACACCATGGGTTTGTCGTCGACGACAATGGTTTGACGTCTACGACGACGCTATCATTACTGGATCTTAATTACTATCATTACTGGATCTTAATGATGCACCTATTTAAAAGAACATTTGTGAATAACAACTTCTACAGACTAGCAATAGTCTACACCTTACACAACATTTACACTAACAATGTCACAAACTCATAATCACATTTTTGCTTGACACCGACCCTATGTCCACACTGAGACACTGACCTTGTGCAATAATGTCCGACTGGACGTCACCGTCGTAGTTCTTGGTTCCCCAAACGAATCCGCCATTGGACTTGAGAACCTGGGCTACCATGTCATCAATGAGACGGTGCTCGTACCAGATGCCGAGCTTCTCAAACTCTCCCTTGTAGTTGCTGTAAGCAGAAGAAAGCCAAATTTTTAGTAAAAATATCATGCTGCTCGGTTTATATTCACAAAATAGCCATCCTATTAGGGGTCGTCTCATAAGCTCTCGTCTCATAAGTCCAAAAACCGTAGTGTTTAGTACGGGTTCAGACAACCACTGCCCCCCTCAATATGTGGTGTGGAACATAAGATACTGCGAATACTGCCAATCAAAAAGCATCCGTTTGTCCCACAAAACGTGGTGACCACTCACCAATACGTAATGTTACACATTTTTTTGGACTTAGAGAACTTATGCGTCCATCCCTTAATGTGGCAGTATTAGAGAATAGTCAAATGGGAAATTTTTTAAAACGTTCAATTTAGAAAGCAGAACACTGGTCTGCCAGGCAGAGTGAGATCTATTTAGTACAAATTTAAGTGATTATTTGAAGACATCGCTAACAGATTTTTGTTTTAATTAGCAATATTTATGACGTCATCTTCTAGATTACCAATCTGGTATTAGTAAAATTCCTTATTGTGCAGAAGCCCACTGTTAGCAACAATTACTTGTTAGGCGACACAGCGCTGCACAATAACGTGCAACTAAATTCTGTGTACATTTAGCACCAAGCAACACGTCTTGACACTGTGACCTAGATATTGACTCTCGCCGCTTACACTTTGATGAAAGGTCAAGACGGGTTCACCTGCTGTGGGTCGCTGATTGGGCACTGCTTCAAAATCGGGTCAACTATTAGCTAGATTGGAACTAGACACAGTTCTCTCCGACAAAATCGTTCTGCAAATCTACCTCATGCGGGTGTTTACATGACGGATTCTTTCAGCGTGATGTCTTGCGACACTGTGTTGGCTGGCATACTGGACAAAAACTAGCCTTTTACAAAAAAGGTGCATTCTTACATAGTGCGATATCCAGTCCTTGGGACTATTAAAAGCACTTCACATTTCACCCCCTGGTAGACCTATTCACTCCAATGTCATCTCGACTTCTCTGGGAAGCATTCAGCCACATTGCAATTAATGCATAAAGACTAATCATTCACATCACCGTCTGTAGCCAGGTACTCATTTATACAGCTGAGTGAACTGTGGCAATGTGAGGTGAACGAAATTGCCAAAAAGCTTTGAAACGGCAGCAAGAGGATTCGAACACAGACTGTCTCGACTGAGAATCCGGAGCTCTAACCACTACGCCGCAGAGTTCCACAAAGAACACCACACTCTTCATCAGTCTGTTTGGAGTCATTTGGGACATACACATGGTCATTCCCTTCAGGGCCACCCATCTGTAGCAACCGCGCCCCACTGATTTGGACAGCGATGCTAAACGAGGGTTTCTACTTCATCAACACGTTTCAGCTCTCACCCCTCGTAAATGTCCTCAAAGATGTCCTTGAAGCGACCGTCATAGCGCTTGAGGATAGTGTTCTTGGTGCTCATGTACAGGGGCCACTTCTTCTTGATGGCGTACTGGAAGCACGCGTGGGCGAAGCCGGTGATCGACTGAAAGAGAAAAGGGCGAATGAAACACAATACTTTTATGTCATGTATGTAAACAGTGAATCAATATGAAGTGGTACAATAGATGTGCGTTGTGAATTGATGTGTCAAGGCCAGTTGTAGACACCTGCACCTCGCTAAAAACTTGGACCCTGAACACCATGTTATAACAAAGCTAGACCATACTAGCGAATCCAATACTCAAGCAGTGCTTGTCGGGAGCAATTTTAGCAATTACAGCGAGTGCTAAATCGCTCCCTAGATTATTGATTTGCAAGGGTGATTGCTTGTCTCAAACGTGACGCACTGTAAATGTGTCCACAAAACATGACTGCACATAATTTCATTATGGTCACAATATGCAAACACAAAAGCAGTCATGCACATCTGTACCACAGCATACATACTTTATATATGGCTTGAACAAAATATATATAAAAAAAACTGTTGCATCATCACATCCACTTTTACTTGGTTTCCATGACAATGCCACCGTAACCATGACAACCACTCACCTCGTCTGTGTTGTACATTCCCATGCCGACGCCACCGTTCTTGAAGTTGTACACTTCCATCCTGTTCGGATCACCGTTCGCTGGGGTGAAGACCATCTCGAGCTTGCCCGGTCCTGTCACCACGAAGTCTGTTGCTTTGTACTACAAGCAATGAATGCGCAAAATCATGGCTTTGGTGTTACATAACTTATGAGCAATTATTAGCACAAGAGCGTAATGCTCGTCAGCAAAATCACATTTATGAAGAAAACTCCACGCACATAAAATGATCTTAACCCGTTAGACCCCACGCGTCCGAAAGCGTCCGACCTTGTTTTCCCCACGGCGCCCGGAAGCGTCCGCTGGGGAAAAAGGCTGTGGAGGTGGCGTCATCGGGTGGATTGATATGAAACTAAAACTAGCGGAATTCTACATATCTTAGCTATGAATTGTGGGTAAAATTAACATATGGTTGTATTGAAAGTTTCGAAGATAATCGCGTTTTAAGTCGAGCACTGGTGGGCTTTAAAAATGGCCGTTTTTCGTAGAACAGATACGTTCATTGCAGATGAAGTTTGCGCGATTTTAGAGATGAATCTTCGGATGAAAGTGCTTCTGAGATGGATGTGGAGGTAAGATTTATATGTGGCTCGATCTTTGACTGAGTGAGCGATAAATTGAAGATGGCGTCGGTTGGTTTTCTTCGTCCAAGAGTAGCCTGGTCACTGTCTTATTCAACTTGTCGACTGTTTCAACACTGACATTGTGTGTTTTGTGCCATTTACTCGGCTTAGATTATGTGGTTAGTTGTGCATGTTGTTATATAATGGATTATAAAGCAAATGAGTAAATAAAACAGAAAAATCTGGCCCGACGAGCATGTAAACAGTCAAGCCCTGGATGGGCGGTGCCTGGATGGGTGGTGTTGTTGCTTTGCCTTTGGACATTGTTGACAATTTTATTATACTGACGGTGTCAGTGGTCGTTGTAATTAATTATATTTATCTATATTTCAGATATTGGTAAACTTTAAAAAAAGTAATGTAATTATTGGCTGCTTGTAAAAATTATAATTTTACATTGTTGTGATGGATATGACATGTGACAAATGCATACAACATTTTATTCTTATTCTGTTTTCATTACTGTAGCTGTTTGTTTGTTTCAGGTGCAAGTAATAGTAGTGATGACATCCCTGATGAGAACTCCAACAACTCATTTTCATCAAAATGAGCTTATCAGTTGTGTCACAAAAACGGAGTGAAAAGGCCATCTGGACGTGCAATTGAGACATGCTTTGGATGTCTGACATGCAATGTGCATTTGTGCAAAATTGGATTCTTTGTGCAGTATCATGCATAGGAAGAACATTTCCTTGTGTGGAGCCAGCAGTTGGTGATGTTATTGTAATAAAATATGACTATCATGTCAAACTTCACTCAATATTTGTTAAAAAAAATTATTTCTGAAGTTCCACACCTCAGAATGACAACATATAACAGGCTTATATACACCACAGTTACACCATTGCATAGATAATTCCATTTGCTTCAAAATAAACATAACTTGCAATTATAAGATATCAATACTTTTGAAACTACAGCTTAAAAACTAGAAGCACCCATAATTTTCAAAATCTGCCTCAGTTTCCTGGGGAAAAGCAGCACACGCGTAATTCAATGTGCGGGGTCTAATGGGTTAATCTTATCTTAAAAATAACTCCGGAGCACAACATGAAATCCTCTGATGAAACCATGTTTGTCAGGGTTATGTTATCCTAATTATGGTTAACGCCTTCGTTCAGGTCTGCCACTGTCATCACAGGTTGAACATATTGCACAGACGCTTATTCTTATTAATGGATGCACTACATTATGGTTCCTAGTGGGGGGAACCGATGTAGTTTCAGGGGGACCTCTACAAAACATGCAAAATGAATGGTACATTATGTGTGAAGCGCAAAGCTTGGAGCCTCAGTCGGAAGGAGAAACTTTTGCGGGCCTCGAGTCGAGGAAGTTTGCAAACTCTGGCTTAACACTCCGCATGTGCACACCGGATCAATCATCACACCAACCTGATCACCAAAAGCGTGACGTCCCACGACGATAGACTGCGTCCAGCCGGGAACGAGACGAGGGATTTTCTTGCAGATGATTGGCTCACGGAACACCGTGCCGCCGAGGATGTTACGGATCGTTCCGTTGGGGCTTAACCACATCTTCTTCAACTTGAACTCTGCCGACCAAACTCATAAGTATGGGTCTGGCTAACTCAACATCAACCTAGTCATATCTTAACTTGACCAGTTTCCTTGAGTTACCATGGTTTTCTGTTTACTAAACCCCAGGTGGAGAACCCAGAAAGTATCTGTATCTTAAAGGTACAAATACTATTCGTTGTTACTGTAAAATCATGTCCGTATAGTAACCGTTAAACATCGGTTCTAATATCTTGACCAGCCAAATGTGTTTTAACGAACCACAACTATTCTATAACTTGATCTTTAGCTACTTCATTTGCTACCAACAATCTCTACACATTGGGCTAGAGAAGATTAGAAACCTAGGGCTAGCGCTAATTTTGAGTTATACAACACCGCATTTTGTCAGTATCAAAATGCAATAAAAACATGTCGTAACCTTGCAGACATGCTGATAGTTTTCACTGACCTTCGACCCTGGCTTCATCGGGGGTGATCGTGGCGCACTTGATGCCGACATTGTGCTTCATGATGGCTTCGGCCGAGTCGATGGTCACCTGGTCATTGGTCTGGTCGCGATGGGGCAGCCCAAGGTCGTAGTACAGACAGTTGAGGTCAAGGTAGGGGAAGATCAGCTGCAGGAACAGACACAAACGGTTAATTCTACAGCCAATTATTATGGACTGTGAGAGAAACACCTCTCTATATGCAAAGCCATAAGTGTCAGAATAGGGGGAACCTGCCAATATCTTTAAACATACTTCAATTTCTCTACATTCCCAATGTTCGCTAGAATCCAAACCTTTTACAGGAAAAAAACATGTCAGGGCCGGAACCTCCAGCTGCAATGTGTTCTGTGCTTGCAGCCATTAACTTTGATTTATTCAACTTCCAATGCCTATTTGTACTGCTGCATACTGCAGAAACAAATGTACTCTTGGTACTCATTAATAGGCTGTTGACTGCTGAACGGAAAATTTATAAACTATTTTCATTTCTAATAAATTCATATGCACTAACTGCCATAATCATCCCAAAAACCGAGGTAATTATGTGACACTAGTCAGCACTGTTTCAATTTCTCTACATTTCATTAACTACAGGGCAGTCATTATGAGACCGAGAGTACGTGGCTACGTGCTAAACAACATGTGCCAAACACATCCTTCCACGTTGTGAATGGTAACACTAGTCACACTACAGACAGCATGACAGTTTACTACAGTTCAGTACAGAAAAAAAACGTAACATTAGCATAAAAAACTTGCATGAGCAGAATTCAGCTGGAGGGTGAACAAGTAGAGTAAGTGTGAATGACCCTGTGAGGGATGAATGAGCCTAAGGGTAAATACCACAACACTTCAGCAGAATGTTGAATTAGCGAAAGGACAAATTATTACTAATGCATGACACCTATCAGCAGTGACATTTTTTACACCCCACATAAATCCTAGCTGAAACAAACTAGTATGCGTCCCGAGCATGCCCTTTTATCTGCAAAATATTTACGCCAATTCATGCCCATTAGTTCCACGAGTAAATAATTAATATTTGCAGGCATCACAACTGTGTGGATGTGCTGTGATATTACAAACTGAATGAAACTCTGTTCGTTAATTCATAATCCCCCAGACGCGTAATACCCCAGTCTAATAGTCCCATGACCCTTTACTAACAGACACTTAATATCCCAGTCTAGTAGTCCCATGACCCTTTACTACCTACTAGGTGACTTTTTACCACAGCCAACCTTGACTTGAACTCTATTACTTCTTGATAATGATCAGTCATCAATGCCAATAATGGCAGTGAGTGAATGACTGCGTTTATTGCAGACGCTCCGGTCGACTAAACAATAACACCTGGCTAGATATCTGATTGCACCTGGATAAGTGTGTCATCTGGTCGAATAGATAAGTATTTGGTGCAAGAAGGCATTAATCATGCCTAATCCAAGTCGAGACACGGTTTTATTGAATCATACACAAACGTAAGAGCCTTATCCATATGCAAAAGGTTACATTCTCCAACTAAGAAAATCGTACTGACAGCGACACTAAAGAGTTGATACAGCAACTGAAAGCCTTAGAACTTTCCAACATTTTGTTTCAACTCTGATGAAAAAGTGGATTAGAACTAACTAACACAGAACTAACTAACATAGAACTAACTAACATAGAACTAACTAACATAGAACTAACTTAGATAATCAAACATGTTTTAGCCTTCATTCAGGAGTGAGCAGCAAATGTAAATATTGTGACGTGCCAGCTGTCTATAAATGCAAGACTGACCACTTCTAGCTGTCATAAGTGAACTGTTTACCTTCTCCTTGATAGATGACCATATGATGCGGGTCATTTCATCTCCATCCAACTCAACCACGGGATTCGCCACCTTGACACGCTTGTCTGTGCCATCTGTCAACATGTGCACAGATGACATCAACAACTCATACACATAAATGCACATTATTTCATAACGCACATGGGAAATAAGTCATTTAGTTTTGTTTTTTCTGCAATAGATTGAGGTGATATTTGATACTAAGAAAGTTAATTGAATCTTGGCTTTTCCTATTACTTTGTTGTAATAAAAAAGAATGTTAAGTTTGTGTGTGTATCAAACCATTTAAGGTGTTAAGTCCAGTCATTATTAGCCAGCAGTGTGGATGTTATCGTCCAACACTTGGAAGGTGATAATTGTATTACAGGTCATGGTGATCTAGTGGTCAAGGATTAGCATACATCATGAAGCTTTGTTTACAGGCACTTGATGCAGGTCAGATATGTATGCCCCCGACCCCTGTGTTGTCTGTTTGTCATTGTCACAAATGTAGTGAATACAGTTTTAGCGAGAGGGTTCCAACAATTATCTCTATATGTTGTTCTGATAACACCACTAGCCTCGCAAAACTTTCAGGACAACCAAGTACATAGGGCAGACCGGGGAATCATTTTACTAAGATAATGAGCCAATAAGGAAAACCCATCATCCATTTTATGGGCGTTTTCAAAAAGATAAGATACTCATTAAATCCATCATAAGCTAATGATTGAAATTTCGTCGTAACCTCCACAGTGTCGTTCTCCACAGACTACACTATTTCTGTGAAACACCAAAGTTTTGACAGCTTTCAATATTAACAAAGCCAATAGAGAGCGCCAACAACCTCGAGCATAACAATATGAAGGTTAGGGGTGTACATATTTTGGTTAGATACATCAAAAATTTGCTCAAAATTTATTAGCAAACGTTTTGCAAACAACATTAACCTTCATGATGCCATAAAACAGCACACACAATGACTTGTCGACATCAGTGCTGTAAAATAGACACTGTATACGAAAGCCATAATTTGCCTATTCATCGCTCACATTTTGAAAACTTATTTGACTATGAAAAATTGGATCTCTACGTAAAATTGGAGTAAAGATAATTTTAGTTAGGTAAATTTGACTGTTTATGATGGATATGTTGTACTTTATGGGCGGTCTAACCTCATCGTTAATAAGGAGCGCTTTTAAGAGTGTTTCTATGATTTCTTCTTAGTGAAACACAATTTTCTGTTTCGATCATAGCTAAGGAGCAAAATTTATTTTAAAGAGCGAAATTGTGCTAATGATTTCATAATTTTTTTGGTCAAACGGTACTCTGGGCTCATGGCAACAGCGGTGAACAAGTGGCTTCTTTTTTCTAAACACCTTCCCACAGAAGCAAATGACAACACATAAGTATAGTAACTGATTCGCCTGCACTTTGTTTGAAGGTGTCTTTCTAAACATTAATTTATTTTAACTTAAACCATTACAACTTGCTCCAACACACCTCCATTCTGACAGTAACAACATAATCAATGGTCTTACACAATAACATGTAAAACTGGTGAAACCTTCACCAAGGCCAACAGAAAGAAAAACTGCTACTACCAAGAATCTTATAATGCAAAATACAATATTATGTAAAGGTGCTATGCTAAAACGTATAACATAATATGCTGCCAGGTGGTGTTACATGCTGTAATTCTTGACCCAAGCCTCCATTGTCTTTGATGAACAATTTTACCAAATTACAATCTGACCAGGGATCATTTGGAGTCACCAATTTCATAAACAAGACATCACAACCTGACACCTTCTCTTGAGGGAAACCCAGCTATCAATTCAAATCATTTAGAGCTAGAGAGGGATGATCCAGAGGTTGGAGAGAATTATGGGTGATACTCATTGGCTAATTCATCTTTCCTGGAATCCTGGGGTCTGTCAAAAACGTTATATCAGTTTTGGTAGAGAGGGAGTTTTTGGGTTGGGAAGCAAGAGGGATTGCGTAAGAGTAGCTCGTGTGGGATCAGGCAGCATTGTAACTGGACAGGGAGTCTGACAGATAGTGTTATGATAGTTGAGTTTTATTGTTAGCTGTTTAAAGTTTGGGAACGAACTCTGTCTGTGAGACAAGAAGAGTTAAGTGTTTCATTTTCAGTTGGATTAATGTTTGGTTTGTGTTATTAGTACGGTAGTCTAAACAAAATAATGCCATTGTAGTAAACACAATTTGGTTGTTAGCTTATCCTTAACTGGTACCCCCATTGTCACCTTAACAGATTACCTCTATGACAACATCTCTAGCCCTGTGAATAGAAGCAGCACATATCCTGATTTACTAATATTACTATTTAGACAATAACTGTATTCTGATCAACGAATTGCATTAAATGGTACACTGAAATGAAGAAGGTATTTTTCTCCTTTAAAAATATTCGTGTCCACATGACAGTCAGTGATGTCTGATGAGCAGCACATGATGATGTATGGCTGCTACAGTGCTAGACCTCAGATGTCTGTCGTGGATAAGCTTTAAATAACATTTGAAATCAAAATGTTTATAACACAGTCAGTGACTATCTGCAGTCTTATAATATATATATATTGAATGGTGTGTTGCATTACATTTTTTGTTGCACAGTCAAACTGTATTAATCAATACAAACACGTATAACCAACATTAGTACCATTAGCTGCAGCTGCCACGCTTAGCCTTAAATGCCCTCTCAATGTCACGGTCGTACGTGTAATAATGACTGCTCCCTTCGCCAATGACTAGCCAATGTCACATGGCTCCGGCTTTTTTATTTACCGCTAAATTTCAACAAAATATGCTAACAATAAAATAATAACATCATACATACATTGCCTAGTGTGTTGTACGCCGGAAGCAAGCGGGGTAGACACCTCTTGCTGTACCAGCCCCGTGCGGATCACGAACCTAGCGCACTTTGTCAACACACCAGCCATTTCTTCCTCTTACGCAGTCTGTAAGTGCCAACAAGGCCTTGCTCACTGCGTTAAATGGGTAGGTGTGGAAGAGTCGATTATAAATAATTAACATAGTTCATTATTACCTAAAGCGCGCTTATTAAAACGTATTTAGGGGGCCACAGAATGGATATATGCCAATGGATGTATCTCCGAGCACAACTTGGTGGATATGTAGTTTTACAAGACAAATGAAGAAATTGCCATATACTACCCCTGTAGAAGTGTATTATTCCAAACCCGCGGAGAACATATATTACCGTACTAAAGAAAATGTGGAACATGCAGCAGTGTAGAATGAACGGATATGAATTGAACTTTATACATACATACATGCATGCATACATACATCCTCTTCAGCTGTTTTAGGCTAATAGCCTTTTAGCTGGTCTTTGCTGTAGTTTGTTTTATTGTAGTTTGTAGTTTTTATAATATATATATATATATATATATGTATATGTATATGTATATGTATATGTATATGTATATGTATATGTATATGTATATGTATATGTATATGTATATGTATATGTATATGTATATGTATATGTATATATATATATATATATATATATATATTTATATATATATATATATATATATATATATATATATATATATATATATATATATATATATATGTATATATATTATAAAAACTACAAACAAACAGACTACAATAAAATAAACTACAGCATTCTAGTGCATTCCTCAGTTTCGCACAATTACACTATTTGACAGCCAATTTTATTGGCAGTTGTTAGTGTAAAAAATCTATATTGTATGTAAATGTTAAACAACCAATACTGAATATAATTATATATATATATATATATATATATATATATATATATATATATATATGTATTTATGTTTACGTTTATGTTCACGTTCACGTTCACGTTCACGTTCACGTTCACGTTCACGTTCACGTTCACGTTCACGTTCACATTCACATTCACATTCACATTCACATTCATATTCATATTCATATTCATATTTATATGTGAAACTGAGGAATGCACTAGATTTTACCACTAGCTCTAATTGTACACAGCACACTAGTAATTGAATATTTTTATTTCATATATGGAGTGGATTGTACAGTGACTGGACATGGAGCAACTGGAAAAACGTTCGAGCGAATAAAGTCATAGAAAATAAAGTTACTTTAAATGTTGTTCGATCATTTTAAAGTAGGAATTCGTCTTAATCGTAATTAATGAATAATTGTTTATAGATGTGGATGAGTTTGGCTGGATAGTATTATTGTCTTCAAATTATGAAGTGCATGGTTTGGGGACTATATATGCACCTAAAAGAGATAATAAAAACTAACCCTGTACGTGCAACTATAATCAGAAATATCACGCCGTGGTGGTTTATTCAGAATGTGTTCTAAAAGTGGGATATTTCAGTCATTTCTCTAATTGACCGAGGGCATATATTAACCAATGCAACTGATAAGTGTATGCACAGCTCTATGAAATTCAGGTAACCGAAATTACTACTGATGTATTAAGGGAGGCTGGCATACTAAGAACCAAAGTCTCAAAAAACGTTTATTTTGTCATAAAGAGGGCTATATATAGTTTAGTAAAAAAGGCTAAAATATATTACATAACTTGAGTTTGGACGGAAACCGAATGGCCATATCCTATTGGCAAAAATAGGAATAAGTGTGTACAACTATTGTTTCATTTGGCGAGCGAATTTTGTTACACTACATGCATTTGCGACACAAAGTTATCTAAAAATATGGCGCAGCCCATGAAATTAAAATGTTCTATGTTCAATAAGGTTTTCCTAGTAAACTGCTACATGGCGTGATATTCTTAACTGTAGTCGCAAATGGTTGTGGTTTAGTAACTCTTAGGCCTGTTGGTACATAAGCCCATGCAAACCACGGCTTTTGTTTCCCTTTATATAAATATGGCATTAAATAAATAACTTTCACAAAATATATGCAATTGCCACTTTCTTTACTTCCAGCATAGATAGATAGCATAATGAAAATATTAATAAAGTGAATTTTAATATGACATTCCCCAAAGACAATTATGTTACAAAAAGCACTCAATGCGTATACTTTCCATGCTGAACTGCATCTACCATGAACATTGAATTGAATTAAATTGAATTTATTCAACATAATCAATGTACATTTTCAATAAATTGTAAACATACATAGTTGTAAGCCTAACTACCACTAACGTGGTACAATGAAAACATAATTAAAGAACGACATGGATGCCCTTCATTAAATACGCCGTCTCATATATGCGTTTCACTACGATAGACAAAGCCCTTTACTCTTTGCCCTGATTACGCTGTAACAGCGCTGTCCAATCAACTATTACCATATAAGTAAATATGGGGCAGGTCAAACTGCGGTCATGTCGGGCTGTCATCGTTGGCCGAGCAGGTCGGAGCAGCTCAGATCGGAGTAGTCTTGTACGGGACTGTTTATACATTTTGCGGGTTTATTCACTCGAAGGGCTGTTGGGTGAGTATAGCATTGGACACTTGTGGAGGTGCATCATCCGTATTTGGAAATATGCATTATGTGAGTTTGTCTGATGCTGACAATTTTACACATTGCCGGTGAAGTGCACGTGGGGACAACAAGACATTGTGAAGGACGGCAAGGGGTCGTTCATTATTTGACGTGAGCGCTCTCGCCGGGTTGACGTGATCAGTGGCAGGACCTGGGCCATTGTGAACGAATTTTCGTATAATCGATTGAATAATAACAATGGGGAGACCCGTGTTTAATCGTTTTTATGAATGAAAATTGTGTTGAGTAAGAATGAGTTTATGGATCAAGAACTGTCAATCATTGACAAGGGTGCCATTCTCCCACTGGCACTGACATTGTCTGCGTGCAGCTTGGTGGTGCCTTCTAATGGCATGGCTGGCATGCATAATCTATTACGCTAATGCCATGCGAGTAACCGACCGTGCACGTGTGTAGCGTGCAGACCTTCACGCCTGCACACATGCACACGCTATAGTATACTTTGGACTGGAATGCGTATTCCAGGCGGATGACCTATCGCACGGATGAGTGAGTCCGACTGTAAACGGTCTGGGGTAGGCCATGACCATGGTCCATGGAATAAATAATAAATGTGAATGGCCCGAAACTGGCTTGAGACAAATATTGATAGACATGGTGTGAAAAGTGAACTAGACAAAATGGCTGTCCTTCACAAAACATCTAGTGATCTGCACATACAGGGTACATTACAGTGGCACATTTAGGGGGAGGTCATTGTGCCATATGTCCCCCCTTGGCTTAATTTTTTCTGTATGCAAGTAATGGGTGACTAAGTTTGGCCTCCCCTTTGCAAAATTCTAGATATGCCAGGATGGTACATTACAAGAAATTGTTTAGACATTTCTTGTCTTTACCCAGTTCAGAAGAGACCCTATAAGCAGAAAAGACCCTATAAGCAGTTGGTCCATTCTGTCTGGTGTCTATGTCAAGGGGAAGTAAAAGATCCCACACAGGGAAATGGAAAAAAACTGCCATGGACTCACTAACTCACGAGAAGGAAAACTCATAAACCCTCAGCATAATATCCTAATAGGACTTTGTTGAGTAATTATCCAGGTCCAGAAAAGTTGCAAATCCACAAGGCACATCAAATGCAATAATTTTATTTATCTGAAAGTAGTGTTAATTGATAGTCAATCCATGTGTATTGAATTAATTGGTTCTTTTTTGCTTGGTTTATCCAGTCATCCTATAGGAACACAAATCTGAAAAACATTACAAGCATTGCTATCTGTGTATTGCAGGTTTATAATTTTTTTTCAGTACACATCCAAATATAATCGACTGTATAATTCAGGGGTTGTTTTAAGGTTTGTAGTCAGGGTTGAAAAAATCATGATTTAAAAAAAAAATTTAATCGGATTTTTTTATTTAAATCGGATATTTTTACTTATTTCATTTTTTTGAAATCTGGTATACACAATGTCATAAAATATTTGACTATCAGGCTATCTGGTGTCAATACAGCTACACAAGTGTGCACACTTTGTGCTTTTGTATTAAAAAATTCACAAAACTTTGTTGATCTCGATGCTTATAAACAATTATTTGTGTTAAATTCATATAAATCAGCGATTAAAAAAACCGGAAGTGAAAAAAATCATAAATCAATTATTTTTTGGAGTGATTTAAATCATAATTTAAATCAATGATTTAAATCAGATGTTTTAAATCAAACAACCCTGTTTGTAGTTATTCATGATCAGTCAGTCACAACCTGTATTTTTAGATTTATCATGAATATGTAATTTCAGACATTATATATGTATTCTAACAAACCATAAATGTAGACATCTTGCCTAAATTAGTAAGTGCATGAACTGTTGCTCCAACCTGACCCCGGAGGAATTCTTAAGTTCTCAGAATATTATCTTTGACCTTGACTGACATTCTAGGTACATGTCATTACATTACAGCCATGTGGGGTCTCCCACTGGTGTTGCATCCAAGGTTACTATTATTGTAAAGTCAGCGTCACTTTCCACATTCAACAATTGCCTCTGTTATTCTAAGGTCATGGTCATTTTCTAGTTCTACATTCAACAATGATCTATGCAATTTCATATCTTGCGATTGTAAGCTAAAACTTAAAGTTGTGAGAAAACTTTTGGGTGGGCAAGCTTTCTGAAACGGTATATGACCATAATAATTTGCTTGAAGCATACACGCTATTATGTTTTACCAAATTATCTATACTATGGTGAATTGTTTGATATGGCTGAAAAATTGGGGTCATGGACATTGTAAGCAAGTTTTACTGTAAGTTTAACTGATTTGATAGCACTCCAGTTGCAGTTGTCAATTATACTGCATCATAAAAACTTAATTACAATACAGCTGTGCTTAGAAACAATATATTATAATTACATCACTTAAAAAATCAGTCACAGTTATGCTAAAAACATCAGTGCGATTATGGCGCTTCAAAAAAGCAATTACCGATAGAATGCTTTATAAAGGGTCATTTAAAATATATAATTTGTAGGTTAAGTACAACTACATTTTTATAGACGAATATTACAGCTCATTTTAGACAGAGTTTAACCCCGTTTTAGGTAAATTCATGCCTGCGATTTCCATTTACAATTGACTAAAATCTTAGATGTATCTTTCATCAGATAATAGACAAGCAATCAGGTCAGTTTTTGTGTTAGTATACTACTTTTATAGTGGATCACGACATAAAGAATGGCACACAGCAGTAGCTGTAGGCAGACGCTAAGGTTATGTAGGTTATATCTGCAGTAGCCAAAGTGACCTCAAGTCTGAGGTGACCTCTGTACTTAGGTTTGTGTAATGTAGACAATGTCAGAACTTGTTCCACAGGAAGTGGGCAAGAAGGTGGCAAGAGAGCTATTTCACAGACATAAATAGCATAACTAATTGAGTCTTCTGTTACCAGATAGCTGCTAGTATTTATGCCTGTCTTGTCTACAAAACTGGCATCAGATATGACCAAGTAGTAGGAGTGCCAGCATATGCAAGGATTAGTATTTTTATTTAGTCGAGCATGACCCAACTTCAGTTACGTGTAAAGCAGGTTTTGTAAAATATTTGGTCCGTAGAAGAAACTTGTGACCAAATGTAATTGGATATATTCTGCAAGTCACCCAGACAAGACCATTATGCAGGTATTGAATGGGGGCAGCCATGCGAAAAGTCAACTGATTGATCGATGGACCATCTTTTTCCTACTACGAGTGTCGGTGCTGGCAAAGTATGCATGGCGAGCATGTCCATGCATGACGAACAATTAAGTTTTTCATCATTAATTAAGAATGCTTGTGCAGGTATCTTTTAATTATATCACCAGTAATGGAGGGGGGGTGCTATAAAGTGCCAGTGTACAATTAAGTAGATAAAACATGGTAAATAAGAGATTCCGCTAGACCGGCATATACAGGAAAAATAAAAGATTTCGGTATCAGGTACCAGAAAAAATAAATTACGGTGTTGCATTCGGTTTCTGTTCCATCACTGGTCTAAATCTGAACGAACTTTACGAGAGCAAGCTAGCTCTGGAGCGCTTTGCATGGGAGGAGGGCCAGTGCTGACAGCAAGAATGCAGACCCCTGGTCGCAGCGGGGGTGTTGACTTTCCCGATTTCGTCTTCCTGCATGTGGTTGACAATGCCTTGGCTTTTATGTGGTTACAATGTTGACAACGACCATAACGCAAATAGTTTAGGAACTGAGACGCCGCGCTGTTCCCAGGCACTAATAATTAGAGGAATACACTCGGTTGATGGTGGCATAAAACTACTTCGCGATGCTTTTTGAGTTAATGGGATTTTATATGTAGAAAAGGCGTTGTTATCGGGAGGTTTTGATGCCATAAAATGGCATAACGGGAATCAGGAGTTGATCCGTGAAATAGGGAGGCTCCCGCCGAAATTGGGAGGGTTGGCATCCTTGTTACAGATAAAATAATAATCTATACCCAAATGCGTAGACTTACCCAGCAAACCTTTTTGCTCCAGAAAACACACCACGCGGCAACATACGTTAAAATGTTGTGCGGAATATTCAAAATGCACACCAGAAATTTCTTCTAAGACCAAGTTTTCTCCCGCTCTGCCAGTATGCACCATGAACGATTGCAGCCACTTGTTTTTTGTGGTGTCAACCCAACAAGTGCTGGGGTTATTCCCTAGGCTTTCCTGCCTTTCATGCCACCACCCCTACTGGCTAGATGGTAATTACCATAACAAGTTGGGCGTGATTGGATTAAGGCGTTTGTCTTGCAGCTGGCAAGGGGAGCCAGGGGTCAAGGTCTGTGGTAAACAGTTGTAGTGAGCACCCCTAGATTTCGCAACAGATTACACAGACTCTGGAGGCAGTTACTGTGATGCCGTAAAAATGACATGGACCGGTTAGCCCGTCCATGATAAATAATATCTACCCATCCAAAAATGCACTAAGCATTTTACCCATTCAACAGACAGGTGGATGGGTCTCTGGATGTGTCCCTGACATGAAGTGCATTGTGAAACTTTGCTGCTATTCACACTGATTGAGTGTCGGATACTTAATCAGGAGCACTGATCATTGTCAAATTTATTGTTGTGACTGCAAACTCCTGTGATTTCAACTGGTGTACAACGTCTATGTGACGCTAAGTTTTTAACTTGACCTGCTTTCTGTGACAGCTACGGGCACCGTGTGGAGTTTATAAACACTCATCTCTACTTAATTCTAGATAATTCAGGTTTTGTTTTTTCATGTGGCATTCTTCTCTTGGTTCTTGAAGACATCTCTTAGTAGACGTCATTGTAGGTGTTCTTTAAATTCATGCACATGTCCTATGACCCCCCCCCCCCCCCGTAAACAAAGGCTTCATAATCCATGCCATTATATAACACCTGTGCTGCTGACTAATAATGACTGTTAACATGCACTTAACTCCTCATGGTCTGATGGTATGTTAATTGTTTGCTCTATGCAAAATCTTGTGTACAAAATCCAAAACTTACCGTTCAGGAGATTTTGTTGCAAATCATAACATAATAAAAAGAAACTCGAATTATGTGCATATAGTTTGAGTAAATTCGTGCTTAATTTAATGCATCCATTTACTACTTTTAGTGAACCATGTATCAGCAAAATGTAAACAGAAATACGGTGTATGGAACGTTTTGCCTTGCAGGAAATTAGGTTTTAAAAATTCAACAATATCCAGTCATGATATAGATAACACTACTATTTACGTGGTAGATGTTTGTTTTCATGTAATGTGTAATTCTAATTATTGGTGCAGTTTGATTGTATAACAGTCAGTGTGTGAACTAGGAAAAGATGTGTTTTACTATTCTGTATTATAGAAATCGTCACGTGATAACTATCATGTATAAAGATTATACTGCAGTTCATGCATTAGAGAGGAACTTGAATGCTCTAGTAATTCGTGAATTGACTACACAGTTTCTGATCTAACTCAGTCTGTCCCCTGCTGGTTTGTTTACAACGTTATCTTTGTAAATAAGGAGGAATTTTTAATGTAATAATAATTTTATTAGAATGGCAGTTGAATTATACAATTGTCACAGTAAGACAACCAATGATAATAAATTAAGAAAACATTGTGACTTAAAGTATAACAAATTTAAAAAGTGCATGAATGTGCAGACGTCCCAGTTACACAATATCCTGTACATGGCGCATGACCCAGCCACTGTATCAATGGTTCCTAGTATATCAGAATTCCCCATGGCGAACACCAGCGCAAATACAAAGCCGTTATTGGCTTGTCTCACTGGCGTCGTCTACCGTATATGGTCGATAAAAAACCAGTGATTCTATTGGAAAGTGACGCCACTAAGCAGAAATTGAATTGGATATAGTCGGCATCGAACCATGTTAGATTCTACTTTATTGATTACAGAGGCTCCACATATAACCCTCCCATGTCCGTCTAAAAGCTCCCCCCCTGGATTACTGGGCAAAATGGCATCCTGATTGGCCAACAGATGCAGCCTTGTGTAGGTAGCAGCAGACAGACAGACAGACACTTTTTAGAGTAAATGACAGATTTGATGTGATATTGGCTCTTTCAGAATTTAGACCCTTGGGAGCACTCAATGCATTGCTGGTATACCACCACTAAGAAATGATTTTAACTGAACATGTAGAATTGATCTCAGTGATGATATACTGGCAATGCGTTGACTGGCCTCGTGGTTTGGGCTTATTAGATTGGTCTGTGCTTGTATTGAACTTGTGGTTGCCAGCAGCAATAGCCTTGTTTTATGTCTTCAGGTGGGAGAGTCTCGCCATGTTCCGACTACACAGGGCCGCCGGCCTGATCGAGGGCGTCAGCTCCAAAGTACATAAACTCAACGTCCAGTGTAATGGCTTCAGAAGCTCCGTCGTGCGACAATGTGACAACAAAGCTGAGGAGACGATCCGAGGCACCCCCTACAAAGATCTTGTGATCGGCGTGCCGAAAGAGACATTTAAGAACGAGCGTCGCGTTGCCATCGTTCCTGCCACCGTGCAGAACCTCATCAAGAAGGGATTTTCGGTAACGGTCGAAGAAAGTGCGGGTGTCCTTGCAAAGTTCGGCAATGATGACTACGCCGCCGCTGGTGCCAGCCTCAAGAGCGCAGAGGATGTCTTCAAGTCGGATATCGTTCTGAAGGTGCGGGCGCCGACTCCGCCGGAAATCCAGCGGTTGCGGGATGAAAACACACTCATCAGCTTCCTGTACCCGGCGCAGAACAAGGAGCTCATTGATCTGATGGCCAAGCGACACTCGACGGTGTTCGCGATGGACTGCGTGCCTCGTATCAGTCGAGCACAGGTGTTTGATGCGCTCAGTTCGATGGCAAACATCTCTGGGTACAAGGCCGTTATTGAGGCGGCCAATCATTTTGGTCGTTTCTTCACAGGTGAGTGTTTGTTACATATTTGTCAAACAATTTTCACACGTTTTTCATACATTTGTATTGTTGTGATCAAATAAATCGTTCCTGTGTTTTATGGGACGTGTCACTGACAGTCTAGTAGTTTACATAACTAAATTTGTAGTCGTCACTATATATATATATATATATATATATATATATATATATATATATATGTCACGGATTATGGATCTGATTGTGGTAAGGTGTGAGTCATACCATAATCAGATCAGTGAAATTGGCAAATTTGTTTGACGCGGTGCCCAAAGTTGGCAGTTACTAATTTACTCGAGTCAGTAGATGTTGCTTTATTTTGTTGAAATATTCCTATATTATTCGTATATTTTTACTTCTGAATTCCTCTATTTCCTATAAATTTTCGACCAAAAGTGGATGGGCACACGACAACATGTTCACTGCAATGAAAACCTTACTGTGGTAAAGCATACTGGTTAATCTCTTACTATGGTAAAGCATACTGGTTAATCCCTTACTGTGGTAAAGCATACTGGTTAATCCCTTACTGTGGTAAAGCATACTGGTTAATCCCTTACTGTGGTAAAGCATACTGGTTAATCCCTTACTGTGGTAAAGCATACTGGTTAATCCCTTACTGTGGTAAAGCATACTGGTTAATCCCTTACTGTGGTAAAGCATACTGGTTAATCCCTTACTGTGGTAAAGCATACTGGTTAATCCCTTACTGTGTTAAAGCATGCTGGTTAATCCCTTACTGTGGTAAAGCATACTGGTTAATCCCTTACTGTGGTAAAGCATACTGGTTAATCCCTTACTGTGGTAAAGCATACTGGTTAATCCCTTACTGTGGTAAAGCATACTGGTTAATCCCTTACTGTGGTAAAGCATACTGGTTAATCCCTTACTGTGGTAAAGCATACTGGTTAATCCCTTACTGTGGTAAAGCATACTGGTTAATCCCTTACTGTGGTAAAGCATACTGGTTAATCCCTTACTGTGGTAAAGCATACTGGTTAATCCCTTACTGTGGTAAAGCATACTGGTTAATCCCTTACTGTGGTAAAGCATACTGGTTAATCCCTTACTGTGGTAAAGCATACTGGTTAATCCCTTACTGTGGTAAAGCATACTGGTTAATCCCTTACTGTGGTAAAGCATACTGGTTAATCCCTTACTGTGGTAAAGCATACTGGTTAATCCCTTACTGTGGTAAAGCATACTGGTTAATCCCTTACTGTGGTAAAGCATACTGGTTAATCCCTTACTGTGGTAAAGCATACTGGTTAATCCCTTACTGTGGTAAAGCATACTGGACTTTCGGCCGTTGGCACTGCCAAGAATATGGGTGCCATTGTACGCATACTGGTTAATCCCTTACTGTGGTAAAGCATACTGGTTAATCCCTTACTGTGGTAAAGCATACTGGTTAATCCTACTGTGGTAAAGCATGTGGTTAATCCTTTACTGTGGCATACTGGTTAATCTCTTATTATAGTTGTATGTGTGTGTCTCTCCCCCAGGCCAGATATCAGACAGGCTTTGCGAGGCTGTCAGAGAACAGGTGCAGTCATTCGGCGCAGAGTTCCTGGAAGTTTCCATCAAGGTCAGTGTCGATTTCATATTATTTTCAAGTATGGTTTTCATATGTAATTTTTTTTTGATCTGTCAGGAATTTTGTCTTCAAGTTGGCCCACAACTGATTACACAATTTGATTGTTGCAGTGTTTTCTACGATCAGTTGGAGTCATTGCATAGTTTATATAAAATTATTTTTACAAAAATGAGATAACAATTAACATTAATTTTACAAAAATGTGAAAAGGAAATTTTATTTTAAATAAATGCAACAAGTAAACAATTCACAGAACTTTTGGCACAAACAAGAGAGCAGTGGCCAATGAACACAATTTTTTTTCAGTGGGATCAGTAAAAAATGCATTGTTTTTTATGAAACCTAAGTAAGTCTGTTTACTCTTTCTGTTTATATGTTATTAACAGCATGCTGGTTGAAAATGATGAATGTTCCCTTTATAGAATGAAGTGATTCCGTGTAATAAAAAAACAGTCAAATCAGTCGGTTTCAACACCTTTTGCCGACCCACCTCCGAGTTTGCTGACATTTTTATGTCAGTTGGAACCCATGTCACAAATAATTTTATAAAAATTAAGTATATGTTTTTTTGAGTTACTGTTCCTAAAAAAATTAAATGTTTACCTTCAGCTGTGGTTCGTTTCATTCTTCATTACTTCAGTAATAATTATTGTGCCAGAATAATTATTGTGCCAGAATAATAAATGTAACAGTAATAAACAAATTTGTAGGATTAACCCCATACACCCACCCCTATAACAAAATTGGAAACTCTTTCAAAACAAACAACATAAAAAATTTAATGTGTAATGGTAATGTATTCACTTGGTTTTTTGGATAATTTGAATTTTTTTTATTTATAAAGCCTTAATTGCATCTAACTAAATATATGGATGGTACCCCCTGTAGGAGTCTGGCGAGGGTGGTGGCGGCTATGCCAAGGTCATGTCGAAGGAGTTCATCGAGGCCGAGATGGCGCTGTTTGCGAAGCAGTGTAAGGAGGTCGACATCATCATCACCACAGCTCTTATTCCCGGCAAACCAGCTCCGAAACTAATCACCAAGGTAACAACACATTTTCTTTGATTTTCAATTAAGTCGTGTCCCAGTGTGAGGTAGTTGGGAGAATCGTTTGAGCCGCATCATTGACGATTCTGTAATTGTTTTAGCTTTTACGTGTGTGGATGTTAATTTCAACTGTTTACATCAACTAAACATGTTACTTTGTTTTACTAGAAATAATTGCAGATATTGAAAATTATTCTATGCAGACACTATTGTGCAATGCTCCAGAACAGATATTGGGATGAGGGGCTATATAAGAAATTAATAGACCATATATCAGGCAATGTGTTTGTTTGTGTGTAACATGGTTTTAGAGCTGTTTGACTTTGGAATGTGACTCTAACCTTTACAGAATTATTTTAGGATTACATAGATTTATAAACCTTTATATATATATTGCAATTAATTATTTTGAGCTTTTATTTATTTCAGTTTAACTATTTACATAAACTAAACCGCATTACTGTGTTGTACTGGAAATAATTGTAGATATTGAAAATTTTCCTCTACAAACTTTTTATGACTGACCAATTATCTGGATGTGTCGCTATATCTTTATTAAATGAAATGTTAGTTAAGGTGCTTGTTCATGTGTCGCAGGCGATGATCGAGAGCATGAAGCCAGGCTCAGTCGTGGTCGACTTGGCCTCTGAGGCAGGTGGTAACATCGAGACTACGGTCCCGGGCCAGATCACTGTCCACAGCGATGTCACACACATTGGTTACACGGACTTCCCCAGTCGCTTGCCGGGTCAGGCCAGTACGCTCTACTCGAACAACGTCTCCAAACTACTGCTGTCGTTCGGTGAGTGAAGCTAGGGTTATACGTGCAGAGTCTTAAAAAGCTGAAAATCAGATCTTGCATTTTAACTCATTTCATTCGGGATACGCCTGCGGGCGTAGTTGACCTTTTCATTCGGGATACGCTTGCAGGCGTAGTCAACACACGTGACGGCCTTATCTGGTATTTACAGAAACTGTGTGCATCATGTCCAGCTTTTACCATTTTCCCCATGATGCAGTAGGACCACACTACCGGTTGGAAGCCATTTGCAATTTTTCAACCGCGTGTTTTGTCAGAGTATAGAGAGAAGTTTGATTTGTTTTGTTTTGGAGATTTTGCCCAACGTGTCACCATGGCCTTTCGCGGAATCGGTGGGGCGTCGGTCCTACATCCACCAGAAGCAAACCCGGGGATGTACTTCGACCAGTTTTGGACCGCCGAAATGTGGACTCAACTGACTGATGAAACGAACCGCTACGCTGACCAGGAGAGGCAGCGAAACCCACCACCGCCATCAGCCCCTATCTGGACGCCTGTCACTATCGACGAGATCAGGGCGTTCATTGGCCTGTGCTTTGCCATGGGTGTGTTACGTCTACCATCCAGGAATGACTATTGGCGTATGAGCAACTGGCTGCTAAAGACGAACTTTGGCAGGGTGATGGCCAGGGACAAGTTCAGTTTGATTTGGCGCTACCTCCACCTGGCCAACAATGACGCCCCAGGTGCCGAAGGAGACAAGCTCGTGAAGATACGGTGGTTTGTTGACTTTCTCAACGAACAGTTTCAGTCTGTGTACGTGCCGTACGGGACGTACACAGTCGATGAAAGTATGATCCAGTTCAAGGGCCGACTTGGATTTCGCCAGTACCTGCCAGCGAAACCGATCAAGTGGGGCATCAAGGTGTGGGTCCTTGCAGAAAGCGACACTGGTTACCTGTCGAAGTTCCAGGTGTACACCGGCAGGGCACCGGGAGGACAGGAACGTGGTCTGACACACCGTGTTGTGACAGACCTTGTCGACCACCTGTACGGGCAGTACACGCAGGTGTACTTCGACAACTTCTACACAAGCACTGACTTGCTGACGTACCTGCATGTTCGACAGGTATATGCGTGTGGCACAGTCCGGAGCAATCGCAAGAACCTGCCGACTGCCGTGCTGCCGAAGAATGTGAGACTGGAGAAGCACCAGTACAAGGTGGCACAGAAGGACGAGCTGTCCTTTGTAGTGTGGCAGGACACAAAGCCAGTGTGTGTCTTGTCGAACTTCCACGACCCGACAGCAGTGGGAGCCATGTCGCGACGCGTGCGTGTGGGTGGTGATTCCCAACAGGTGGTAGTCCCTGCAGCCGTGGCTGACTACCAGAAACACATGAAAGGGGTTGACCTCATGGACCAGATGGTGGGTTATTACATCATCCATCACCGCTCCAAGAAGTGGTGGAGGCGCATCTTCCACTACCTGATGATGGCCTCCGCACACAATGCATATGTTGTGGCGCGAGATAGCAACCCGGAGATGGTCGAGTCCGAGTGGCCTAACTTCCAGGATTTCCTGGAGGAGATCATCCTGTGGCTGGTAGGCGACATTCGTTCGCGACGGGACCCTGCTGCCAACCCACGTCCTGTCCCGGTGCAGGGAGACACGACATCGTCAAGATGTACGAGAGAAAGAGGACATGTATTGAGTGTTCCCTGGGAGCAGCAGCAGGTGAACGACGCGACGCGACCAAACACGGGTGTCGGCAGTGTCAACAGCCAGTGCACTTAGAGTGTGTGTGCACACATTTCCACAGATTGTACAACCTGTGAGTTGTCATTGGCGTGACCAGGATGACCAGTGCCGTGAACAGTGACATGGCCAGTGTCTCGACTCGTGAACAGTGCTGTGAACGTTATTGCACTAGTCAAGTGAATGTTTGCTGTTTCATATTAAATTTTATTGTGTACATTGTCTTGAATGTTGTAATTCCTTTGCATTAGAAACTGCATCTGTATTGAGAGTGAATATCTGTAAGGAAATTATTCAGTTAGTTTACATGACTTTCATTCAAAAAACTATAACTTTTGATTGATATATCATATTTACATAATTTTTTTACCACTGGTTGAAGAAATTAATTTGGGAGGTTTATGTCACTGGATGTATGACCATTCTGAGTGGCTATATACATGTAAAACAAGTCTAAAGTTGATATAAACGTTTTTTTATTCTTTTATTTCTTTACATTCTTCTTCAACTTGAGACTACTTCCACCATGCACATTCTACACAAACAATGTCAACATCATCATGTAGGCAATTCTCTTCTGAGTCCAGAAAGATATGGGTTTATCACTTTTATTCAACAGCTGCCTAGAAAAAAATAATAGAAATGTTTGTGAATTCCTGTCGGGAAAGTTATCTTTTCATGTATCCGACAACTTTCATTCAAAAATGTGTAGCACCAGACTGAGAAAAGATATTTGCATGAAATTTTTACCACTGTGTGAAGAAATGAATTTGGGAGATTTCTCCCATTGGATGTATGACCTTCCTGAGTGGCTGTCTGTAGGTAAAATAAGGCCAAAGTCGGATACGCAATGTTTTTTTTTTTTTTTTTATTACTTTTCCTTCTTCTTCTTCACCTTGAAACCACTTCATCCATGTACATGCTACATAAACATGTTCAATGTCATCATGTAGGCAATTCTCTCCCGATTCCAGAAATGTAAGGGTTTATATACTTTTCTTCAACCATTATTTTATAAAAAATAGATATGTAACCCGACCATCACAATAATTTGCTACAACTGTAAATTTGGGATTTTCTTCAGATCTGAGCAATGTGGCCAACTAACTAGCTGTCAGAATGAAATGGGTTAAGTCTTGGAATGGGGAATTTGAAAGAAAGGTCTTGAATTTGATTTCATCAAACTTAGCCTGGTGTTTACCTTACATACAAGAAGTACTGTGTGTCATTGAGCGACATGCTTCTTTAGTCCAATGACACGGGTTGATTGACAAATAAATAAACGCTTCTTAGAGGGTGTTTGAAAGTTTGTTATTTCATTATTATTACATTTTCAAAGCATTGGTCTTAAATCTCATCAGCCCAGTCATACACTCCCTACTGCACCACACGCCCTACTGCACCACATGCCCTACTGCACCACACTCCTTGCTGCACCACACGCCATGCTGCACCACAATCCCTACTGCACCACACGCCCTACAAACGAAACGTAATGTGTTGTAACATTTTCTGTTTCTCCAGGGGAGAAGGAACACTACTACGTGAATTTGGAGGATGAAGTGGCTCGCGGCTCCATCATCCTTAACAAGGTAAACAACTTCACTGTGTTGTATGTACCAGCAAAAATGCCCATCCTCCGGACAAGATAACTCAGTAGTTCGTGTCTACCCAATTTCAGGATACACAAGATTATCACAGAAATAACCATCTATGCCTTGGTACTTGGTGCTGCAGTCAATATGTTGATCGCTTTTGGGAATCCAACCATCGTAGCTGCAACCAAATACTGGCAGTTATAATACCGTGTAGTGACGTCTTGTTTGCCCTTGTATTACGTAACTTCAAAGACGTGTGACGTCAACAATTGTATGTAATTGTTCATGTAGTGTTGCAGACAGTTGTACATAGTAACTATAAAGGGTAATTCGATTGTTCGTAGCGAGGGTAATAGCGGGGTAAAGTTCTAAAAAAACTGAGATGACCCGACCGTGAGGTCGTAGATGAACCCCTGAAAATTTGGCGTCCAAGATGCAATGCCTCGAAGAAGAGTAGCGTGGTCAATTATAATAAGATTTAATTCTCCTGGCTATGCAGACATAGAATGTTTACTTACTTAGGTTTACTTAGGTTCTTCCTGACCGTAGGCGGTGGCCTCGGTGGTCAGATATTCAACTGTCCCCTGGAATGCTCTACAACATCCTGACAAGGCAGCTTTGTAGTTGTAGAGAAACTCCTCAGTACTCCAGTCTATCTAGACGGTTTTTAAATGAGACACTTGGGGCAGTTACAACTACTTCCGGTAGATCATTCCATAACCTGGTAACTCAAAGTGAGAAGCTTTCTTTTCTAACATTTGTACAAGCACGTTCTATAAACAACTATGACCCCTTCACCCCTTGTTCCTTCCCTTGTATCACTGTCTTTGTGCAGCTTGACAATGTAAGATACATCACTGTCATATTTCCCTTGGAGCAGTTTATATACCTCGATCATATCACCACTAGTTCGTCTATATGCAAGTATAGGAAGTTTCAATCTCCTCGTAAGTGTATTTCTGTTTATAAGGGGAGCATTGATATTGCATAATCTAGATGACTCCTAACTAAAGCTTTATATATATAATGGCTAACAATTATGTTGATTTAGGGTTGTAAAGGACCTTCTAATAACTGCCATGATAATGTTTGCTTTGTTTGTTTTCTGTTTGATGTGTTTATGAAATTGTAGGTTTGAATCAAATGTCTTTTTGTTCATCTGTTCCTCCTAAATCATTATTCATGGGCAGTATTATCTATCTTCAGGTTGTATGCATACTCTTGCTGTAATGTTTTCCCTGCGTGCATTAAATTACATTTATCTGGGTGGGACCGTAATAACCATTTACTTGACCAAGATGTTAAATAATCCAAATCGTTCTGTAGTGTATGCTGGTCGTTTGGACTAGTAGTCGTTTTGAAAACTTTTGTATTATCTGCAAACATATATACATTCGAAATTATATTCTCAGGAAGATCATTTATGTATAAAACAAATAGGATCAGTCCTAAGACACTGCCCTGTGGAATACCACTTGTTATATTTGCCCACTCAGAATTTGTACCATTTACATTGACCTGCTGTACCCGGTCAGACAAGAACGCCTGGATCCATCTTAATGTGTAATACTCTATGCCATACGATTTAAGTTTGCCTATCAATCTTTTGTGAGGGACGGTGTCGAATGCTTTCATGAAGTCCAAATATACAACGTCTACAGAATCCCCTCTATCTAAAGCTTTGGTCCATGAGTCAATAACATTTAATAATTGGAGTACCATAGAACGACCTGTAATAAAACCAAATTGTTGCGTACTGAATAATTTATACCTAATCATATGATTGACAATATGGTCTTTGACACATTGTTCCATACATTTACATGTTATACTTGTTACGCTGACTGGTCTATAATTTCCTGCATTTTTTTCGATTACCTTTCTTAAGTATGCCTGAGATCCTTCCCTGTTTCCATTCCTTTGGTAGTTCACCCACAGCCAGTGAATTATTAAATAGCCTAGCTAGTAGTTTACATAGATGATTTCAACAACCTAGGATGAACATCATCTGGCCCTACCGATTTACACACATGAAGGTTATCAAGTTTTTTTTATCATTTCTTCATCATCAGTCAATTCTTCCATGTTGTGCCTTAACTTCACTGGTGGAATATGAGGGATATCACCATTTGGCTCTATAGTAAAAACACTTGAACAAAAATTTCCTAAGACATCTGCCTTTCCTGTTAAATCAGGGCACTTGGACATTTCGTGGGTGTGGCATTTTTCAAACAGAGCAAATTAAAAACAGAGCAGGTTTAAATCAAACAGTTTCAAAGAATTTAAGTTTGAGAATTGAATGAAGTCGATCCTGCCATTCAATAGAATTTAATATTAAATGTGTAGTCACCAGTTTTTACCCACCTGCTGTTTAAGTGAGTGCCTGACACTTGCCAGTAGGGGATCTGTCCTGCGATACACCCATATTGTGTCCATGGGAAGTATAAATTCCCCTTTATCCCAAGCGGTGTTAGTATGCTGGATAGCGTTACTGTTGTATTATCATGGGAAATGTCTGCTGTTTTCAGGGAATGACTGGAACAATAGAGGTGATAGAGCAACTGTCAACTTAAAGGGATTGTTTTAGCTACGTAAAACTAATAGTTCTTACCACACGTACAACCATATCATCATTGTAATCTTTGCAAAATGCATCTTTCTCAATGCGTGGTTTAAACCTGTGATCAGAAAATGGTGCAATGAAAATGTTAGCTATTTTATAAACAAGTGTAAATATTGTAGAACCTATTAATGTTAGGCTTTGGGACTATGTCATGCTTAGAAACCCAGAAGATAGTCCCCTCATTGCATGGCTGTATATATATATATATATATATATATATATATAGATTATATTATATGGATGTTTTGGAGTATAGTAGCAGTGGCTGAATACTTCCCAGAGAAGGTCTGCCAGGGTGTGAAGTGTAAAGCGCCTTGAACAGTCAATATACAATATACAAGTAATGTTTGCTAAAAGATGCATGTGAACCGGGGAAAGTTTATTGAACCGAAAGAAAAATCACCCATAATTAATACTTTTGGAAGAGCAGAGAAGGATATAGCTATCATAAAAAGTGCCTACTCAGTATATTTTTAATATCTATTCATTATGTTAATGTTGCATTTGATTAGCTGCTGTTACAATCCCTTTAAGTTTCATGTCTTTCAATTAACACCTTGTTAGAAGAAATTTGTTATTAGTTAACCTGGTTGTTACCCATGATATTAAGAAGTTACACTGTGATGCCATCTGTAAATAATATTCACAATAAATTGTGGTAATAAGCAACCATCCACCCCCAGTATGTTGATTTTTGGCTGATATCCTCTGTCCAGATATATAGTCTTATTTTGTAAACTTACATTTTTTTATATTTATTAAACCTTTATTTAATGTATATTAAATTCTAAAGCATATTTCTGATAAATGTGGTTTATACTGAATCACTTTGCTATTGATAGATACCAGAATACACTTAGTTAAGCAGTTGTTTACTAATATCTGTTATATGTGTTTACCAGTGTCAGCTTGTTATGGAATCGTTTGTTGGTATTTGTGAGTGTTTATTGATTTTTGATTTGGCATTTTGACAACTTATAATGAAATAAGACATGTATGCAACGTGCCATAATCCACGTGTTTGTAAAGGTTATGAAAACATCCATACAGTTACTTTAAAAACTTCTGGAAAAAAATGTATCATTTGTTAATTTCAGTACACTTGCAAAATGTTTAATTTAAGAAGCATCTTTCTTTATCGTGGCTAACAAATTAAAAATCAGTACAATGTCTAATTGGTGAAATTATTGTAAGAAATTTCCAAAATTGTTCTAAGAAGTCTTGAAAATATCATAAATTTTTATTTGAGGGGCACACAAACTTGAGAAATCAGTCCTATTCTCTAGAGTCATCTTACAATTAGCTGATGTGGAGGTTTTCCTAATCCTGCTGTCCCTGTCTTTCAGGGTGAATTGTTGTGGCCCGCACCAAAGATCGCCGACCCTGTCCCAGCGGCCGCCCCAGCTGCCAAGGTTGTCGCAGAACCACCCCCACCCAGAAACTATTTCAAGGAGACGCTCACGGATGCATTCATGTACACGGCTGGACTCAGCGGAATCCTTGGTATGACATGTTCGAAAGCGGAATTGAACCCTGGGGATTTGTTGAAAAAACTTGGTCCCGGACCAACTGGACAGAACTGGCTAAATTACTTTCTGGTAGAATGACTGTTGCCAGGATCAGTGAGTCTATAAAATATGCAGATTGGATGTACGTTGATAAACAACTAGAAGTAAACATTTCACAGAAAAGCAAAGTCCAATTGTGTTTACTGTGCTGCATGTTGTAAAAAAAAATTCAGGATACCACATGCAAGTGGTTAGTGGTTGCCCGTTTAGGAATTTGTTTACCAGGCACACTTTCAAATTTTTTTGGTAAGTATTTAGTAAAGTCATGTTAGCCACTGCTCCTCTTACCCTCTGATATCCGCTCTTGCTGACATTTTATCGCTTTACCAACAAAGCAGTTGCACATTTCACATATGTTTTTATTTAGTTTAATCCAGTATATGATCCCACTAATAATTTCTTCACCATGTTATGCAATTTACAGTATTAATTTGCATGTATCTTTGTATATGTTTATAATTATTTATTTTTGTGTGTGATTTTATTGTAAAATATTTATATTATCTTTACCAAATGCAAACTGCATTGTCCATTAATTATTTAATGCACTTTGAGTATTTATTTTAATGACTATGCAGTGTTGTTATTGTTATTAGTTACACTCTTCTGGTCTGAGAGGCTCATGGTAAGGCAACAGACATCGGTTTTGTTTGTCCTCAATGTATGTTAGCTTTGTATCTGTTGGTTACCTCGTCTGTGATGGTTGTAAACTGTTTCAGGTTTGGGATTGGCATCGCCCAATCCTGCCTTCGCCCAGATGGTAACGACCTTTGGCCTTGCAGGAATTGTCGGTACGTCAACGGATCTGTGAATATACTTGTCGTGTGTAATTATATTTGTTCTATACCGAAGACATCTGTTGGAACTATGCTTCCATCAGATTTCTCTTTTAAATATTTAATGATAGAAGGTTGTTCAGTATGAAAAACAAAAATTTATTTTGCGAAATCAAAAGATATGAAATTTGAGTATGTTTTGCAGAATAGAACATTAGGAAAGACCACTGTAACATCTTGGAACAATGTAGCAAATATTTCTGCGTTTCGAGTGGAATACTGAATAAGAGGGGTGCATAGTGTCTGCTCTCAGATAATGCGCTTGACAACACAGTTAGTTTAGCGATGGCCCTACCTGTTTGTAGTTATATATTTATTGTGTAGTTATTATACTGTTATATATTTTTGGTTGAATGTTAATGAGTATAGGTTACATCTTATAAGAGTATATTCTGTGCATATTTGTTTATGGTACGATTTAGGTATGGTGTGTGTATATGAATACATGATGAATACGAGGAATGTGGGTTCTAAGAAACCTCAAGTTCCTGACGAAGCTGTATATCATGGATTCAATATCGTATCTGGCTTACATTGTGTAGCACTTGCATTCCTATTATCGTTGTCCACAAAATATCTGCGTGATAAACAGTTCACTTTCCAATAATAAGTGTCATCATTTGGCCTATTTCAATTCTCGCTAACAGTTAGATTGGACTTGTGTTGCTTATTTCATAAATAACATTATGACCGTTGTACCTTGCAGGTTACCACACCGTGTGGGGCGTTGTACCCGCCCTGCACTCGCCTCTCATGTCCGTGACCAACGCCATCTCTGGCATCACAGCCGTAGGGGGGATGCTGTTGATGGGAGGGGGGTACCTTCCCACTGACACCCAGCAGACCATGGCTGCCACTGCTGCATTCATCTCCGCCATCAACATTGGTGGTGGCTTCACCGTCACACAGAGGATGCTTAACATGTTCCGTCGACCAGGTGAGAATTTCGCTTGACTGTGCCATTTTTTAGAGCTTTAAAGCAGCTTAGATTTTTTTTCTCATTTCAGATTTATTGTGCACATTTTTTATTTACTTTTGGTGATACCATCGGACGAGCTAATCAATAAATTTTTTACCGGGTCTCATCTCTCATTCGGTGAAAAAGGCAAAATTGGTCAGGCTTATTATACATTAACATAAAACTATTTATACTTTCGCAAGTTATCTGGTCTGACGATCGTAGTCATTTCTTTCGGTGATTTTAAGAAAAAATTGCTCTCCTATTAAAATATCTTTGTGTATTCACTGTTCACACGCTACAGATTTGATCATCAGCGAACCTGATTCGTTATGAGCTAAATGAACTGGGTCTCGCATTGAAAGTGTCCAGCTGGTAGGAGGTGGTTATTCAATTGGTGCAAATCCTATTCTTGCCATGTTAAAACCTAGATCCTGTTTTTTTTTACGCGGTAGTGTAGTGGTTAGAATATTTGGCCCTCAATCGAAAAAACCCGGGTTCGAATCCTCCTGCTGCCGTTTCGAAGCTTTGGCAATTTCGTTCATCCCACGTTGCCTCAGTTCACTCAGCTGTATACATGAGTACCTGGCTACAGACAGTTCACTCAGCTGTATAAATGAGTACCTGGCTACAGACAGTTCACTCAGCTGTATACATGAGTACCTGGCTACAGACAGTTCACTCAGCTGTATACATGAGTACCTGGCTACAGACAGTTCACTCAGCTGTATACATGAGTACCTGGCTACAGACAGTTCACTCAGCTGTATACATGAGTACCTGGCTACAGACAGTTCACTCAGCTGTATACATGAGTACCTGGCTACAGACAGTTCACTCAGCTGTATACATGAGTACCTGGCTACAGACAGTTCACTCAGCTGTATACATGAGTACCTGGCTACAGACAGTTCACTCAGCTGTATACATGAGTACCTGGCTACAGACAGTTCACTCAGCTGTATACATGAGTACCTGGCTACAGACAGTTCACTCAGCTGTATACATGAGTACCTGGCTACAGACAGTTCACTCAGCTGTATACATGAGTACCTGGCTACAGACAGTTCACTCAGCTGTATACATGAGTACCTGGCTACAGACAGTTCACTCAGCTGTATACATGAGTACCTGGCTACAGACAGTTCACTCAGCTGTATAAATGAGTACCTGGCTACAGACAGTTCACTCAGCTGTATACATGAGTACCTGGCTACAGACAGTTCACTCAGCGGTATAAATGAGTACCTGGCTACAGACAGTTCACTCAGCTGTATACATGAGTACCTGGCTACAGACAGTTCACTCAGCTGTATACATGAGTACCTGGCTACAGACAGTTCACTCAGCTGTATACATGAGTACCTGGTTACAGACAGTTCACTCAGCTGTATACATGAGTACCTGGCTACAGACAGTTCACTCAGCTGTATACATGAGTACCTGGCTACAGACAGAGGTGGATATCTGAACGAATACTCTTCGCACAGTAATTGCAGCGTTGCTTCCCAGAGAAGTCGAAATGGCGTTGGAATGAACAGGTCTGCTGGGGGTGAAGTGTAAACAGGTCTGCCAGGGGGTGAAGTGTAAAGTGCCTTGAACAGTCCCGAGGACTGGATACCTTGTTTTATATGAACACAACCATTACCTTTTTTATTATGAAGTGCATTGATCTGTAAAATACGGGAGTTTGAGCTATGAAAAACTGCATTGTTATTGTTTATTAAGCTTTGTAACTACACAGAGATTCCTTGGGGTGACACATTTGCTGAAGTCCCACACCCCTTTGACATTCAGTAACCTTTAATCTTATTGCTTAGATACACTTTTGCTGAATCATTTTAGCCAGTGGAACTGTTGCACTTTGTGAACTTTTGCACTGTTCACCTTCTTATGAATCGGGGGGGGGGGGGATGGGGGGTAATGTCTTATCAATTTTATCACTGGTGATCCACCTAAACAACTGTGAAATTTAACTTTGTCACAGTATATCCTTTTGCTGAATCTCTGTGAACTTTTGCCCTTTCTGATATCACATGAACCATTGGTGATTTTAATGTTATCATCTTGATGCACTCGAACAGTTGCAAAATTCAACTTTGTCCTTGTTTCCTCAACTGATTTAGCCTATCACAAATCCAGTTAATTGGTGTCCAAATATATGTAACGTATATATGTAACGTGTGAATAGTTACAAAGTTACGAAATTTCACCAAGGGTGAAATTTGTCAATTTTCAGCATTTCCACTTTACTTCTGATGATTTCACACAAAAAACTACATAAAAAAGTTGCACAAACGAGCTAGCATGTTGCAGTGGATATTGCAACTTTTTATGCCCAACACGTAGAGTGGGTTTTCTGAGTAAATCCTGTATTGAGCAATTTTTTCCAGGCCATCCGTTTCCATGGCAACAAACAAAATGGCCACTGTATGAAGGAATTGTAGCCCATCTAAAAAATTACATCACTTAAAAAGTAATGGATATTTTATCATAATACTTTAACAATCATCATTGGCTTACTGCAATTTGTGCATAGTTTATTTAACGAAACAACTTATTATTGGTCTTGGTTGTGGAAGTAGCAATGTTGGTTAAATGATATAAAATACTGTTTTGGATAGATATAGATGTAGACTGATGAGGTGGCTCTCAAGACGGGCTTCTTTTAGAACGATTTTAATATCATATGGAACATTAGTCTATTTTGACCATTGTGATCTTATACAGAAATGAAAAATCATTATTTTTGTTTTAAATAAAAAATGGGATTTTTTTTTAATCAGATTTTTTTTAATGTATACCTGTGTCTTAACAGAGGGTACATGATCTTAGACAGGTAGAACATTATATACACCAGTAATATAATTATAATATAGGTTAACTTAAACAAATATTGTATCAGAACTGTCAGCAGTCTATTACCAGTACTAACATTTACATGCTGAAAAATACAATCACTTTAAATCCTTAGCAGCTTTGTCCTGTTTAACTGTAAACTCAGAAATATGACTATTAAACAACTTTAGAAGTACCTTAGCAAAATGACCACTTAAAATCAAATAAACACTCTAAAACGGATGTTGGGCTCATTGAATTGAGATAGTGTCCACAGCTGCCTGTAGTTCCTTAGGCCATAAATATTATTAGACAGCTGTTGTGGCTGGCAATGACCTTTGTAGTCATTGTTTGTTAAGAGGGTGAATTAGCATATGTCCATGGCTCAGTATACTCTAGCAAATTAGTACCACACTATACTAGTGCAGGTGGTGTCACTTGAGTCAACATACTGAACTGGTAATAACTAGTACATGTGTTTGCTTAAGGTGGATTTTATCTCAGGGCTTGAAAAGATGCTGCCTCTAGAAGACAAGTCTTTGTGGCTTCACTGCATTCAGTATGCAGAAATGTGTAAAACGTCATCAATTGATACCAAATTAGAATGAAACCACATCACGAGAAATTAAAACTAAAAACTAATTCCAATCCATCTGTGAAGGTTTCATGGCCTCAAAAAATCATTATTTGTTTTGAGTTATATCAGTTAATGACTTAAATCAAATGATTTAAATCAAACAATCTGCATGTATTGTACGTCGAAATTGCGGATTCAGTGGATTGCGTCCTTGTATAATTTTAGTTATACCGTTTTTATTTATATATTTATTTTATGTGGACATACTGTGTGGTTGCTGAAATTAACCTTTTTATATTATTAGATGTATATAATTTATTTATTATTATTATTTATAACTTTTACATGTGTTTATTAATTAACATACACATTTATATACATGACATTTTATTAATAATAATTGCAGATTTTTGCACATTAGTAGATTTAGATGGGAATATATGGCAGTAGGCCAGGGGGCGACATTGTCATTGGCACCATAACCAAATGGCAATGGCTGCTCCTGGGCAGGATGATTCGGTTTGACTGGCTGCACCGGAAAAGCATGCCCCCACTCCAGTGTACCTGAACCCTGGCTGACTGTCACCTGTGTGGCACTGCCCGGAGCAGCAGGTGGGGAACCAGCAGCTGGCGCCGGGTGCAAAGCCATCACCATGGTGTGAATCTGCTGCAGCATTCTCTCAGACGATGCCATGCGGCGTTCCATGTCGCGTTCCCACTGGCTCCGGGGCAAGGCTGGCTCCTGCGCATCTCGCACCACCGCGTGAAGACTAGGATTATCCTCGAAATGCTCCTGAATCGCACATTCAGGTGGCGGAGCCCCGATTGAGACAACTGCCGGAGCTGCCGAGGCGGCAGCAAACACCGTGGCAGGAGCAGATGTCGTAGCGGCAGCAGACGCCATGGAAGGAGCAGACGTGGCGGCTGTAGACGCTGTAGCTGCTCGTGCGCATGCTGATCGAACATGAGTTTGTCTGGGTGACATGTTCTGCATTGCCTTAGCACGTGCCATTCTGCAACAACAATACAACAGCAGCACCGACTAGATAAACCTTATCTCCCCATGTGTGAACCTGCATGGAGATCTAGCACTTGTAGTGTGACAATGCAAACTATTATAACCTGGATAGAAACAGTGACGACGCACTAAAACGTGACACGACAATAAATCCCATGACAGTGATCAAAGCACTGCAGTGTGACAAGGCTCACAACGTAACATGGATAAAAAAACAGTGGCGACGCACGACAATAAATCCCATGACAGTGATCAAAGCACTGCACACTACGTAACATGGATAAAAAAACAGGCTCGCATTGGACGTAGTCAGCCTGGCGTTGGGTTGTGGAGCCCACATTTCTTTGTTTTACATTTCTTTAAAAGTGGGCTTACACTTAATCCCCACAATAAACGTCATTCATTTGGCCTATTCATATCTTTATATCTGTGATGTGTTGTTGATTGCATAAATGTATATAGTTTCATGCCGATATGATGTATATGCCATTGTACAGTGCCCCTAAATAGTTGTTTAGATTGGGTGCTATAAAAGAAATGTATTATTACGATACAAGGATGCCTTCACGGTATTGATGTCACATCACACATCCTGTTTTATTTCAGACGATCCACCAGAGTATACAAAGCTGTATCTCATCCCTGCGTTGTCCTTCCTTGGAGCCTATGGTCTCGCCACCACCGGCAACTACCCAGACATCCACCAGATGGCATACCTGGCTGCGTCTCTGTGCTGCATTGGGGCTTTGACCGGGCTGTCAGCCCAGTCGTCTTGCCGACTTGGTGGGTGGTTTGATGTTTCAGCATTACAATTGCACAGTGTTATTAATTACAATTACATCTCTTCAAAAAAGTATTACAGTACACTTCAAAAAAATCAGTTGCATTTGCTATGTAAAGGGTCAATTGTAGTAGTTTGTAGGTTGAATACAGCTGCTTTGTTTTATGCAAGAAGGTTTCATTACAGTTACTGCTAATTTTAAGCAGGATTTTACATGAATTCTTGCTGGCCAGTTACAATGGTCATTTACAATTGCACTAATTGTAATTGATTACACATTTACAGTTGAACCCATCCCTCTCCAGACTTAACTTGAATCATTTATGTAATGTTTTTATGTAAGTAGGGAGTCTATTATGACAATTTTGCTAATTGTATGTTTATTCATTTTTAGCAGTCTGAATGAGCATGATTTTTTTTTGTGATGTTTGTTTCTGTATGTTTGTGATGTTTGTTTCTGTATGTTTGTGGTGTTTGTTTCTGTATGTTTGTTTGTGTATTTTTGTATGTTTGTGATGTTTGTTTATGTATGTTTGTGGTGTTTGTTTCTGTATGTTTGTGGTGTTTGTTTCTGTATGTTTGTGGTGTTTTTTTCTGTATGTTTCTGATGTTTGTTTCTGTATGTTTGTGATGTTTGTTTCTGTATGTTTGTGATGTTTGTTTCTGTATGTTTGTGGTGTTTGTTTCTGTATGTTTGTTTGTGTATTTTTGTATGTTTGTGATGTTTGTTTATGTATGTTTGTGGTGTTTGTTTCTGTATGTTTGTGGTGTTTGTTTCTGTATGTTTGTTGTTTGTTTCTGTATGTTTGTTTGTGTATTTCTGTATGTTTGTGATGTTTGTTTATGTATGTTTGTGGTGTTTTTTTCTGTATGTTTGTGATGTTTGTTTCTGTATGTTTGTGGTGTTTTTTTCTGTATGTTTGTGATGTTTGTTTCTGTATGTTTGTGATGTTTGTTTCGGTATGTTTCTGATGTTTGTTTCTGTATGTTTGTGGTGTTTTTTTGTGTATGTTTCTGATGTTTGTTTCTGTATGTTTGTGGTGTTTGTTTCTGTATGTTTCTGATGTTTTTTTCTGTATGTTTCTGATGTTTGTTTCTGTATGTTCGTTTTTATATGTTTCTGATGTTTGTTTCTGTATGTTTGTGGTGTTTGTGATGTTTCAATATTTCATGCACACATGCATTATTTTTATATATCGCTAATGTGTGGATTTATATATATATATATATATATATATATATATATATATATATATATATATATATATATATATCACTGAATATATTGCAATGTCAGTCTACCTTCTAAACTGACCACCAATTTCCCACGAAAATCAATGTCTGCTAACCATGAAGATGTTTGTTAACCCAGTATGTTTGCCGCAGGAAACACATTGGGAATGATTGGAGTGTCTGCGGGCGTGGCAGCCACTGTTGGCTTACTCAAGCCTAGTCCCGAGTTGTTCACTCAGATGGCTGCCTGCCTCGGAACAGGTGGGTGACGTCTTGTCCATATCTTGCAGATATATCACCAAAGCTATATCTTAAAATGTCTATCATTGTTTAAAATAAGTCAAACTTGATTATAATTGTTCAGAATCGATAATAGATTCATTATAGCGATGTTAGACTAGCTTTCGTTGAACTATATTTATTGATCCTATCATTTAGTTGATTGAAAGAAATCACTTCAATTGTGTACTGTACACGTAAATAGAAAATGTCTTGTCTTTTCGCCTCTAGGTGGTGCCATTGGTACGATCGCTGCAAAGCGCATTGAGGTTACCGACCTTCCTCAGATGGTGGCGCTTTTCCACAGTCTGGTCGGTGCGGCGGCTGTCATTACATGCGTTGCTAACTACATGACGGAATTCTCCCACTTCGCCACTGACCCCGCGGCGAACGTCATCAAGACCTCCCTCTTCTTGGGCACCTTTATTGGTGGTGTTACCCTCACCGGATCACTGGTGGCATTCGGCAAGTTGCAGGGTGAGTTGTTGGTGGTCGTAGAGTAGGATGACAGTAAACATCACAGGGTGCAATTTGTTATGAAGAAACTGTTGAGTGGGTCTTACTGAGTAAAAAATATGTTGAAATTTGTTTCTGCCAAACTCCTATTTTCTAAAAAAATTCTATGTTATGAATATTTGGTTTCTTTTGAATTTTAGTGAAAGTTACAATATTCTAAATGCAGCATTTGTCAACACTTTCATACACTGCCGCCAATATATTGCACAACAAAATTTTTTCTTTGAGAATATGCAGGTGAATACAACAATCCAAACCGGATGACCATCATTTTCCGTTCCAGTGTTGTAATTTCTTGTTGCCAAAATGTCATTTCTTTGAAATGGCCATCAAAGATTGAATAATGGTATTGATTACATGATAGATGCAAGCTTTATCCATGAATAAAATTAGAGGTATGTAATTGTTATAAAAGTGAACTTTATTGATAGTAAACGTACAAAGCAATTGAAATACAGAGCAGGCTTGGGTTCAAATGCATTTGCATTTGAAAATGTCGCATTTGCATTTAAATGCAGTTTCGTCTCCTACCCCACATTTGCACTAGCTTGCATTTGAATCAAAACATTGGCATTTACATTTGAATCAAAAACATTTGCATTTGGATAAAAAAAAACATTTGCATTTGGATAAAAAAACATTTGCATTTGATTAAAACACATTTGAATTTGGTTAAGACAATTTGCTTTTGCACTGGACTAAAAAATATTTGTATTTGAATCAAAACATGTTATGCCTTTAATGCAAATTTCTCACTTGGCTGCAAGTTTCAAGCCCCAAATGTTTACTTTAGACATATTTGCTGAAGCCATGATTAGCAGTCAACTTATCTCCCTACCAATGGACACGTTATTATAGAAGGCCCTTCAATTCCTGTCTGAGTGGCCAGCCCACCCCAGTAAGTAGTGCTTGTGTGCTCACCTATGATAAGCTTATCTTAAAAGAGTATATATCATGTAATCATCTTAGCAATGATGCATTACATTTAATAATTTTAATTGCTTTGCTTGGATTACTCTCACACAGACAGTTACACTAAGACTAAGCCTGCCAAATGTCACTGTAGTGACCATAATCACCATATACCATATGATACCATACACAGTTTTGTCAATGAATGACATTATATGTTAACTATTGTTTGTATTGAAATGACATGAAAGTTTCAGAGCAATGTGGGATTGCTGCTTCGAAAGGAAATCAAATTCTAGGCCTAATTAGGAGAACTATCACGTATAAGGAGAAACATCTAATTGTACCCCTGTACAAAGCAATAGTTAGACCACATTTGGAATATTGTATTCAAGCATGGTGGCCATATCGTAAAAAAGACATAGACAAGCTAGAAAGAATACAACGAAGAGCAACTAAGATGATTCCAGAATTAAGAGACCTTAGTTACGAAAGTCGCTTATTACAATGTGGTTTGACAACACTAGAGACCAGGAGACTAAGAGGAGACCAAATAGAAGTGTTTAAAATAGTGAACGGTTATGAGGATGTTGATAGGAATATGTTCTTCAAACTTAAAGAAGGCAGTAGAACCAGAGGACACAAAGCAGCATTAGTTAAGGAGCAGTGTAGGTTGGACATGAGGAAGTACTCATTCTCACAGAGGGTGATAAATGAATGGAACAAACTGCCAAACGATTGTGTTAATGCTAGTAGTGTGAATATGTTTAAAAATAGAATCGACAGATATCTGATAAGGGCGGGCTACACATAGATGAGAAAATTGTTGGACTCTCGATAAGCCAATGGCTTCCTTGTCCACTTGCCATCTGGAACTTGTTGTTCGAGATGGCAATCTTGTTAAATCTTATTAAATCTTTCTTCCCACGAAGCACTAAGTTTCTGCTACAGACAGTAAAGCCAAAGTATTTCTTACTAAGCAAATATGCCAGACCATGCAGGCTTTATCTCATTGCCTTCATGAATGGACAAGGTTTATTTACAGGGATTGGATAATTAAGGGCAGCTGCCTGCTCATTCTCTTTATGGGGGAAAGAAACCTCCCCACTTGAATAAATCCATTGTTTATCCAAGGCTAGGGTCCAACCCAAAGGTTTGCCTAATTAAATATGTCACCTGTAGAGCTCTTACATGTCCTTTTAGTGTAATACTTTTTTATTGATTACTGAAACACTATTTAGTAATAGACATCTGTTTTATGTAACTATTTAATAAAGTTGATGTAAACTGTTATGTACTTTGTTGCATTTTTCAGTCATAAAAATATTTGCATTTGAATCATCTCGAGCATTTGCATTTGAATCATTTCAGACACTTGCATTTGAATCATCTCAAGCATTTGTATTTGAATCATTTCAGACACTTGCAATTGCATAATTTCAAACACTTGCATTTGAATCATTTCAAACACTTGCATTTGAATTATTTAAAACATTTGCATTTAAATGCGCTGACTCACATTTTAACCCAGGCCTGGATTACAGAAGAAACACATTTTGAGTAATTAAAAAAAAAAGTCATTTCAGATGCCATGTCTCTCCTTAACAAGTTTTGTGGATCTGTTGACGTTTGACCCCCATCGTGTTTGCAGGTATGTTGAAGTCTGAACCCCTTATGCTGCCTGGACGACACATGCTGAATGGAGCATTGGCGCTAGGCAACGTCGGAGCAATGGGCTATTACATGATGGGCAACGAATACCTGTCTGGTCTGAGCATGCTCGGAACAACTACCGCTCTGTCCAGCGTAATGGGCATCACCCTCACCATGGCCATTGGAGGTAAGAGGCTGACGGTACTGGTCGTACATGTCAGGCTTTAAAAAGCAGTAATGGGGTCGTCCCACAATAGCATTATGTAGGTGGGTGGGTGATGGTTTAGTTGTAACAAAACAGAAAAATCAAAGCCAGCAGCAATGTTTTTTGTACACCAATGGGGCTGCCTAATGAATGAAATGAGTAATGCGTATTGACTGTGGGAATCAGATCCCTTATCGGATGTTTCATGCCATTTAGATCTTTTCAGAGTGCCCACCGTCCGTCACACAGCATTGAGACAGCGATTGTATGTATTCTGGACGATATATTGCGTTCACTGGATGCTCGTAAGCATGTAGTTCTGGTACTGCTAGGAATTAGCGTGCAAGCCGACAAACTTTGCTTGCTTGCGTCCTGTCTCACCAACCGAACACAGTGCATCAGTGTTGATGCGTGTTGTCATCTTTCTTGCAATATTCAGCTACGACATGGAGTTCCACAGAGAAGTGTTTTGGGCTGTCTCCTCTTTTCCGTCTACTGTGCAGGTCTTTCAGATCTTCTCAAAGAACAGAATTCGCCACCCCGTCTACGCAGATGATACCCAGTTGTATGTTGACTTTCTGCATAATGATTCTGCGTAATGATCTGCCACCAACCAGATATCCCACTGTGTTATTTACTTGAAAGTATGGCTGGCATCGTGCTACCTACTTTTAAACGAGACAAAGACAGAGGTGATATTGTTCTCAGCACCGAACAACCACAGCCACCTCTACCCATCGACATCGTCCAACTACATGGCATAGTGTGAATACGATCATCTTTGCTGCTCAGAGCGTGCCAGACGCTTGTACACATGCTTGTCACGTATCGACTCGACTTTGGAAACACAGCCCTGTACGGCATTACCAGAACCCTCCTGCATCAACTCGAGATGGTCCACTGGTTAGCTGCATATGTCGTCCTCTGCCTACGTCAACTTGACCAACACAGCATGACGGCGGCACTATGAGAGCTGCACTGGCTACCGGTGGTGCAGCAAAATCAATTTAAACTGTTGACCTTGATGCACGGCGCCGTGCATGCAAACATTGCACGCTACCATATATCTCCCTATGTTCCCTATCGCAGTCTTTCTTTCGACTGACCAGTCTCTCGTTGTTATTCCTAGGGTAAACCTGGAATGGCTCAGCCAACAAGCTTTCTAATGTGCAGGTCCCACGCTCTAGAACTCTCTTCCAATAGAGCTATGAACACAACGTGATTCTAGATGTTTTAAGAGGAACCTGAAAACTTTTCTCTTTAATCAAGTTTTTTAATAATTTTGTGTGTGGGTGGGTGGGTGTGTGTGTGGGTGGGTGTGTGTGTGTGTGTGTGCAAAGTGTAAATATATATATATATATTTACACTTTATATTATATTTATATACAATGGTGGTGTTTTTTTATTACGGGAGGATTCACTTGATATATATATATATATATACATATATATTTATATTTACACTTTATATTATATGTATATACAGTGGTGGTGTTTTTTGTATTACAGAAGAATTCACCTGAACAAATGTGGACTTGAACTTTGTCCACAAAGTCATTAAAATATCAACGTAGAATTTACCTTGATGCATGGCGCTGTGCATGCAAACACTCCACATTACCATATATCTCCCTATGTTCTCTGAATTTTAGCCATCTTCAACCAGGACAGTAATTTTAGGCAGTTGTTCTAACAACTGGTAGCAGCAAGTCCTTAATTCTGGTTACACGTGATTAATGCATATTATTGCCATGGGTTACAAATGATGACTACAAGTAATTAATGCATGCTGTTGCCATGGTTACAGGTGCTGACATGCCTGTTGTGATCACGGTGCTGAACAGCTACTCCGGCTGGGCACTGTGTGCCGAGGGCTTCATGCTCGACAACAACGTGATGACCATCGTTGGTGCTCTCATCGGTTCCTCTGGTGCCATCCTCTCGTACATCATGTGCAAGGTACGACGTTGATTCCCATTGATTTTCGGGGTTTTTGTGGGTTCAGTTGGCCAGTTCCAGCAAGCTTCGTTGGCATCATATATGATTTGTTTGGAGGCGAATAAAGTTTTGCGAAAATATAGCATGGTGGTTGGCACCATGGCAACCATGTGTCCACAAATATTCTGTCCTGTATTTTTATCCTAACCCACAATGCAGGGCTGCCTACCATTACGGATTTTCCATAATCATAAATGGAAATTTAATGCAGATTATGCCATTACGGAAACTGCTGCCATATTATGGAAATAAAAATGTCATACTAAAAAATCAACTCTACCTGTACCTGTTATCTAACGCAACAGCCACACTTACTACTACAGTGTTCAGGTGCTATGCACTGTCTGAAAAATAGGTAAAACCAGTATCCTTACGGGAAGGTTTGGGTACATTGTAATAACATTGTAATGACCTTTAATGATGAGGGTGGGAACGCAGCCGGCTGTGAGTGGGAAACAGACAGAACAAGCACCTGTTTTACATGGTTCTATATAAAACATCATAAAGCCAATGCTGCTTAACATATTTAATTCATGTTTGCTTTATGCTGTAGATTACACATACGGCTACATTTGTCCCACTGTATATACAGACATTCACACACTCGTAAATTATCTAGTAGCAGGGTGAAATTGGTCTACAGTGTATCTTTGCTTTCAGTTGTGATGACATTCGATCAGGGTTGGCATGTAACGAAGTAAAAGTAGAATTTTGACTAAATACTTTTACTTGTAATGAAGTATTTTTGTTACCAGTAGACGGATGATGTCTTCCTCTACTGGGTTCGATGGTAGAGAAGCTCTAACCTGATGTGGATCAATCTCATAAAGCATCCAAATTACTGGAAAACGTGGTTATCGAAGAATGGATAAACGTGACATGAATTTAGATAGAACGTGTGTGTAAATGTTGTCAGTGATGTTATCAGTGTTGTTACCAGTGATGTTATCAATGTTGTTGTCAATGTTGTTGCCAGGCGATGAACCGGTCCCTGCCGAACGTAATCCTCGGTGGCTACGGAACGTCGAGCTATGCCGGCGGTGCAGCCCAGGCCATCACAGGCACGCACAAGGAGTTGGATGTGCTCGGCACGGTCGATCTGCTGGAAGAGGCGCAGAACATCATGATTGTGCCCGGATATGGTCTCTGTGTTGCCAAGGCGCAGTACCCCATCGCCGAACTCGTCACGGTGCTCAAAAATAAGGGCAAGAATGTACGCTTTGGAATTCACCCCGTCGCAGGTCAGTGATCTGTCATCTTAAAGGTGATTAATCAATTCACCCCGTCGCAGGTCAGTGATCTGTCATCTTAAAGGTGCTTAATCAATTCACCCCGTCGCAGGTCAGTGATCTGTCATCTTAAAGGTGATTAATCAATTCACCCCGTCGCAGGTCAGTGATCTGTCATCTTAAAGGTGCTTAATCAATTCACCCCGTCGCAGGTCAGTGATCTGTCATCTTAAAGGTGATTAATCAATTCACCCCGTCGCAGGTCAGTGATCTGTCATCTTAAAGGTGCTTAATCAGTTCACCCCGTCGCAGGTCAGTGATCTGTCATCTTAAAGGTGATTAATCAATTCACCCCGTCGCAGGTCAGTGATCTGTCATCTTAAAGGTGCTTAATCAATTCACCCCGTCGCAGGTCAGTGATCTGTCATCTTAAAGGTGCTTAATCAGTTCACCCCGTCGCAGGTCAGTGATCTGTCATCTTAAAGGTGCTTAATCAATTCACCCCGTCGCAGGTCAGTGATCTGTCATCTTAAAGGTGCTTAATCAGTTCACCCCGTCGCAGGTCAGTGATCTGTCATCTTAAAGGTGATTAATCAATTCACCCCGTCGCAGGTCAGTGATCTGTCATCTTAAAGGTGCTTAATCAATTCACCCCGTCGCAGATCAGTGATCTGTCATCTTAAAGGTGCTTAATCAATTCACCCCGTCGCAGGTCAGTGATCTGTCATCTTAAAGGTGATTAATCAATTCACCCCGTCGCAGGTCAGTGATCTGTCATCTTAAAGGTGCTTAATCAATTCACCCCGTCGCAGGTCAGTGATCTGTCATCTTAAAGGTGCTTAATCAATTCACCCCGTCGCAGGTCAGTGATCTGTCATCTTAAAGGTGCTTAATCAATTCAATTTTTTTGCTAGTCTCATTTCAAATTAATTTTGTGAAAAACCAAACCTACCTAGTATCCACTGCAACATGCTAGCTTGTTTTTGCAACTTTTGTGTGTAGTTTTTGTGAAATCATCAGACAAACTATTAAATTAGTTAATGCTTGTTCAAGCATTAACTGAAGTGAAAATCGAAAAGCTGAAAAATCACGATTTTCTTCCTTGGTGAAATTTTTTAACTTTGTCATGTGATCGACGAGAGGATGGAAGTCACGCCCATGATCAGCATTGACCCAAACAGTGTTTACCATTTTGGATATCCACTATTTTGATCCTTACCAGATCTAATGACTAAAGTCAATTCTTTCAATGATTTGAAAAAAAATATGCATTTTTTTTAAACAGACTGCGCACATTACTTAAACTAGTCACACACTACACATCTGGATATAACTGAACCAGATTCGCGATGGGCTGAACCATTTGAGGAAGCAGCTTTAGGCCAATTGTTGTAAATATCAATTGTCACTGTTACAGTTGTAAATGTTGCACCAAGAGCTGTTGTGGAGAAAAAAATGTACACAAAACTGTAATACCACTGTCTGTGTTTGTCAGCCGTAAACAGTACACTAGTTGCACAATTTAGAAAGGAAGTTTGTAGGTAATTGGTATTTAATTCTCCAAATAAACATGTTTCTGATCCTGTGTGCAGGTCGCATGCCGGGACAGCTGAATGTGTTGCTGGCAGAGGCTGGCGTGCCATACGACATCGTCCACGAAATGGACGAGATTAACGATGACATGCCGCAGGTTGACCTCACCCTGGTCATCGGTGCTAACGACACGGTCAACTCGGCCGCGGAAGATGACCCCAACTCCATCATTGCTGGCATGCCTGTCATCCGTGTGTGGCTGTCCAAGGAGGTTAGTTCTGATTCTCTTCCCTGTTGATAATAATAATAGTACGAATTTATATAGCGCCTGAATCTACTTAAAATAAGCGTTCAGGCACTTTACATAAATTGCATAAGTTAAATATGACATTTGATTTGAAAATGAATGATTTTTTTAGAACAGCTGATAATGGTCAAAAATTAAAATGAATGTACATCTGTTCACTAACAAAAATCTACACTTGAAATGTGATATACTACACCTGCTATTCAATGTCATTTATCTGTTAATTTACCACGCCATGTTGGTTTGCTTTTGTTGTTGATTCTGACTGTTTAATTTGTCTTTTGAATCTAAAAGAGTGCTTATAACAATGCATTAGCTGATTGTAGACGAGCTGAAACAGTAAAAATGGATAACAACTTCCGTCAATGTTGGCATCAGTTTGAAAATGCTGTCTCATCATGGACAGTGGTTCATACATGTGTAACAGTTTCAGTTATGTTTTTTGCGCAACTCAAACTAACACAAGAAACAAATATTTTGTGATCTTTAAAAACTATTTTCGAGGAGGGCTGGATGAAATCTATTAAACAAAGTTTCACTTTCAATCTGGGATTTTTGTTTTCGAAGAAAATATTGTTACATCTTGAATGTTTCATGCGATCCTCAGGTTGTTGTCATGAAGAGAACCCTGGGAGTGGGATACGCCGCTGTCGACAACCCGATCTTCTTCAAGGAGAACACATCCATGTTGCTAGGTGACGCCAAGAAGACGTGCGATGCGCTGCTGAACAAGGTCAAGGAGCGCTACGGAGACTAGAAACGAATTTTTCGACACGAGCTGACTTAGTTTGTTAAAATATATAGAGACGATTTAGGATCCATTGTTTAACTTGCACTATGGTGACACCGAGCGAGCGCATTGCAGGCATTACCTTGAAAAGAACTTGGAGCCAGTGATGTAAGTTGAGACACTGTCCACAAGGTGCTTTTCTAGAATGGTTTGTTATGGAGAGGTTTCTGCAGTTTGTAAAATACGCGTTTTCTCTTAGGTCAGTGTGTGTTATTTATTGATGTAACACTACTGCCAATCGCACAACAGGAAGGCTCAGCAACTGAGCAGCTTCCTATAGCTAATATACCGTAAAACATGGAATAGAAGATTATAGGTAACTACACTTTCTGAAAGAAAACAGTTCAGGCTTTGCAGGTTTCATTATCAGAATTGCGTAAATTTCTGTCCTTTTAAGGACATGTATTGTGCACCGTAGTGAAATCATTGTTTTGTTTTATTAAGACTAATCACGACCATGTGCAGAATATGGAACGACCTACCATGGAAACATGTCTCATAATCATGAAATGTAACAGCGTAAACTTGGCCTAGAAATTGGGTAAGGCAATTGACACTGATAAATATATTTTCTCTGTGAATATGTAGATGTTGATTTTTCACATAATGTAGGTCATTTTGGTGAACCCAAGTGTGCATCCTGTCGGTACTGAGCTAAGACTATTTTACGTAGATATTATATAAGTGCATATCGTATGATGTTTGTAAATTGTAGGCAGATAAACCTATACAGGATGCGTGTGCGTTGTATGTTAGCGCATTGAGAATCTCGAATAAAGCGAGCTTTATGGACAGTGTTTCCAAGTACCAGTTATTTGTGTACACCAATGATGTACTTGGACTTTGGTGATAGAATAGCAGAGAATGTCAGTTTCCGGTAGTTTTTACTGTCGGTTAATACGGCTCCTTCCCGAGACACAAAATCATTTGTATCCAGATACACACAATCATGGTTGAGTCCAACAAAATCATGATATCAATGACTTTTCAATTACACTGTACAGCTGCACTTTCAAAAAGTTTTGTTTGATAATAAACGAATCAAATGTCATTTAACTTCAGACCGGCTCCTCCCCCTACATGAAACTGAATCGATTTCGTTTGGTAGCAAATATCAATATTTTGAGATGTTTCCCTAGTAAGTGCGTGGAAAAGCAAAAATGTGCAAGCTATGCCATATTAAGTGTCCGTTTTGGGGCGCCACTGTTCTGACTAAGCTGTTTCTTTCATTCTTTGGTTTTTAGCATTTCCTTTAGTGACCATGTGACCTAGATATTTGACATCACAGTAAAATCCTCGGAACCATTAAAAAACGAATCTATATGCCAACTAGTGCGCGTGCGCGCACACAGGTGTCATTCGCGGATCTGGATGGGCCACATTTTATCTGTTCGGCCATGTGATCTTGGTGTTTGATCTGAAATGAAAATGTTTGGCAGTGTCCGTGACATTGGCTATAAAGTCATCGTGACATGTAAACACAAATGAATCAAATAAAAATAATCGTACACATACAAAAAACTTTGCCCTCACAATGTGGCCCAGTCCTCCCCCCACGTTGACCACCGCATATGTTACAGTACAATTCCGTATAAAATACGGTACACCGTAAATCGTCTACCTGGAGGTATGTAATTTTTACAAAACTTGGTCAGCAGGTCAATGAGAAGATGGCAGTGAGATAAATTAAGAATTTGTGATGGTCAAGTTTTTTTACAATTAGAGAAAACCTTAAAATGGCTACCAATGCAATTTTGAACTGTGGTCTGACCTCTGGAAAGGCAAGCGAGTGGGTTGTAGGGACAGTCGGACGGAGGTGAATGGTGGGAGAAGGAGCCGGCAATGGATGAAGATGTTTATAGGGGGCAGACGGACGGCGGTCAACATGTAGGGGCATTCACACGGAGGCAGCTGCATGGACACGCATTAATGTAATGTCTGGAAATTGAATATAATTATACACTTTTTATCAATGTCATCTATACATAATTACGTGTAGAATGTGACGCGCGCCGCAAAATTATTCTGTCGTGGCCGCCTCGTGATGTACTAGAACACCCAAGCGCTCCAAAGCTGTTGTTGATTTTTTTGGTATCCAGTACTACCGAGGATAACACATTAAAGCACACAAAAGTACACTTAATTCCAATGTGGTCCCCCTGGTTTTTAAGAATGTCCTTCTCTAGAATTAGTGAGTCCATCACAGGTTTTTGTCCATCTGTTTTTCCCCTGCAACAAACACCAGATAGAAGGGACCAACGGCTTTTAGTGTCTCTTCCGAAAAACACAGGCAAAGTGGGGTGAACGAAATTGCCCAAGCTTCGAAACGGCGGAGGTGGTTTCGAAGCCCGGTCGCCTCGACCGAAAGACCGATGCTCTGCCACACGACCACCGCGCCCCATAGTTGTTGACAGACATGACAAATGGGAGCGCAATGATCTCATGATTTTCCACTTTATTCCATGTTCACACGGGTGAAAACTTCATAGGCCTACCAATCTGAATGTCATTATGTTTCCGGGTAATTTCTGATAAATTAAAAGTAGACATATTTTGGTACCAAACAAATGTAGTAAGGTTTGTCAGCGAAACTCGGGTTCTGATCCCTTTTTGAGTTTCATGTGGCAGCTAGACTATAGTGTAACCATTCGTGAAAATGTTCATCAAGTTGGTATATATTTTATGAGTAAGTAATCTCAATAGTTGTGGTTGAAGAAAATCGGGAATCATATATATATAAATATATATATATATATATATATATATATATATATATATATATATATATATATATATATATATATATATATATATATATATATATATATATATATATATATATATATATATAGTGTAACCAGGTCAAACAACTGGTAGTTAGAAGAAAGTTGCAATTTACTATAACAAATATTCCAAAATTATGTCAGTTACTGTTTAGTTAATATATTCTCAGATAAGTCGTTTAGCTGAAGTAAATACAGTATATGATCATGTATTTCTATATTGCTGTGTAGCAATTTGATTTCTTAATCTATCATATGCGCCGAGTTTGTCATATGCGGCGGGATCGTCACGTGACACATTGCCTCTATTCCTGGCAACCAGTTGTGCATTCGACGTCCAAATGGGCGTATGCGTTTCTTGGAGCACTGTTCAAATACCGACGGCGAACTTCAACAGAAAGGAGCCTGACATCGGATGCGAAATGTCCGGGATGTCGTATTAATGGACGTTGAAAATAACTTAAGCTAAAATGTCCAGATCGCTGTAAATTAATGTGGACTAAATGATCAAGATTCAGGGTCGAGAGGAGTCAGGAGATTCGTCTCAGGAGAGTAAACTCCTTTCGCTGCTTGTATCATTTGGTCAGTAAAACATCCTGAGACCTCCTCCCTCCCCGACGCGGGTTTGAGGTTCGTATCTCGACGTAGGCCTGCCAATGTGATAAATAAAAACAAAATGCACGTGTCATTGACGATGTTTTTCTGTGACACTGTCGCGCCTTCAGATTGATGGCAAGTAGGCCTAGTAGTAGCCCGTAATTTTTTACAAAAATAGCCATGTATTCATGCGGCCATGTCGCCCATAGCAGAAAAATTCCCATAAAGCCAATAGTTTCTAAAAAGAAACATGTGAATATGCCTGCACAAATGCACTTAGGTCACACTATATGAATTGTTTAAATTCACATATCACAATTTAATACGCCCTATATTCGTGTGAAACAATAAACAGGAAGGTCAACTGTGGTCTGACCCCTGATACACCCCGATACCCGTTCGTATTTTTAACGTTTCTCGAAATGCTCAGAACAACAACTTACGTATAGTTCAGAATGATAGGCTGTTCATCAGTTCAATCACCATCACCATTTCCATCATCATCACCATCTCCATCATCATCACCATCTCCATCATCATCACCATCTCCATCATCAGAGTCACCTAGTTCAACTGCGAACTGTTCTTCTTTCTTCTGATTGCTGCACGTCTGTAGCTTGCACGTGTTGGTGCATGACAGTCCATTGACAGGGCACGTGCATGTAGGAGCACATGCGTATCTGCTTCTTCTTGTGTGGACCTCAGTTCTGTGACGTCCACCCAGTCATCTTGTAGCAGACCTCCTCACAGGTTACATACATACATTACTGGAATGGGAACGTCGCCTTCTGACAGTGACAGTTTATACTTCACTTGTTATAGGTAATACCATAGACAATGTCTTTATCAAACGAGCTTACAAGCCGTTGGGCTCTTTTGGATGCATGAGCATCACCCTTGGCACCTGTCAGGAGATAGTACAGGAAGAGGCTGACCGACTTTGGCGTGATTGCTTCACTCTGCTCTACGTGTTGTGTCTGCGGTGGCCAGACTTGGGGGACGTCACGGTTCTTGATGTCTGCTCTACGTGTTGTATCTGTGGTGGCCAGGCTTGGGGGACGTCACGGTTGTTGATGTCTGCTCTACGTCTTGTGTCTGCGGTGGCCAGGCTTGGGGGACGTCACGGTTCTTGATGTCTGCTCTACGTCTTGTGTCTGCGGTGGCCAGGCTTGGGGGACGTCACGGTTCTTGATGTCTGCTCTACGTGTTGTGTCTGCGGTGGCCAGGCTTGGGGGACGTCACGGTTCTTGATGTCTGCTCTACGTCTTGTATCTGTGGTGGCCAGGCTTGGGGACGTCACGGTTCTTGATGTCTGCTCTACGTGTTGTATCTGTGGTGGCCAGGCTTGGGGACGTCACGGTTCTTGATGTCTGCTCTACGTCTTGTATCTGCGGTGGCCAGGCTTGGGGGACGTCACGGTTCTTGATGTCTGCTCTACGTGTTGTATCTGCGGTGGCCAGGTTGGGAGACGTCACGGTTCTTGATGTCTGCTCTACGTCTTGTATCTGGGGTGGCCAGGCTTGGGGGACGTCACGGTTCTTGATGTCTGCTCTACGTCTTGTATCTGCGGTGGCCAGGCTTGGGAGACGTCACGGTTCTTGATGTCTGCTCTACGTCTTGTATCTGTGGTGGCCAGACTTGGGGGACGTCACGGTTCTTGATGTCTGCTCTACGTCTTGTATCTGCGGTGGCCAGGCTTGGGGGACGTCACGGTTCTTGATGTCTGCTCTACGTCTTGTATCTGTGATGGCCAGGCTTGGGGGACATCACGGTTCTTGATGTCTGCTCTCATCTGCAAGGCTGCATTGGCTACAACGTCTTTAGCACTGAGAGATTTCAGCGTGTGTAGTTCTGTTTTCAGGGACTGGTTGTCCTTGGCGAGTTCGCACATCGATAGGTTGTCAGGATAGAGAAAAAGTTTCCCTTTGACACCAGGAAAGAGGTGCAGGGCTCCACCAAACTCACTTTCCAGCTTTCGACGGGTGTGCTTCTTGGTTGTATCCTTCACCTGGACGATGCCAAGAAAGTTCATAGATGCAACCAATCTAGATGAAACATCGGCCATCGCTATCACTTGGGGTTTCGCAATAAGCGCATCCCTGATAAAGAGGAACAGTTCGTTGTATGAGTGATTTAGAGCAGCCTCACACTAAGCTTCGTTCTCATTGTTCTCATAAACCGACGACGAGGTCGATCCTTGTGTAGAAGATGACTTCCTAGAACTGTCATCGTTGTCAGGCTCTTTACTGGTGTTTTGTTTTGCGATGATAGCGTCAAGAAGTTTCTTCATCGTGAAGATACTGCGACACTTTCGGTGATAGAACACTGCTGGGATTTCCCCCTCTGGCAGGTCTTTGGACATGTCCACAATTAGGGCATGTTGTCTTATCTGAGCTGCCCTCAGCAACGTTTTCCACGAGTCTATGGTTTGTGGCGACCCCAACCTTGAGTCTGTCTCTTCATCAGAGCAGTGGATGAGGCAGGCCATGCATGGCCGCTTTGGTGGCAAACTGCCGCTTCCCTCACCAGTGTAAATGCGCAATAATGATGGATATAATTTATGATATTCATATTATAAATAAAATTTAAAAAATCGAAAAAAAATTCCTATTTTTGGGGATTTTCAAATTCAAAAAGTTGTTACCTTACGTTTTTCCGTACATCCATTACGCACCCAAAACATATTTCAAATCTGATGGTAAACGAGAAAGGAATAGACTTTTCCGCAGACCCCAAAAAACGGGGTGTTGCCCCCCCAAAAAAAGTTGGTCTGACAAAAAGTTCAGATATCAAATCCTGTTTATTTTCCTTGGCCGACATGATGTCGCAAACCGCATCTCTCTAAAGTTAATAATGAATGAAAAAGTGTTTTACCTAGCACGTATTGGCGTTTTATGTAAAAACACGTTATGATCAACCAAAAAGATAAAGCTACTCATTTGGAAAGGTTATCACATATTTTTTTACTTATAGTGGTGGAACAAATAATTTGCCAACAATGAAGTTTTGCCCCCCCCCCAGGTGGTACCGACATTAGGTCTGGCCCATGGACTATCTCGCAAAGGGGAGGCCGTTGAACCTGCTACCATGTAAGCCTAGTGGCGCAACATACGAAAAAAATTAAGCCAAAGGGGAGTCATGACCCACCCCTTAAATACGCCACATATGTATGCCCCTCTCTCTCTCTCTCTCTCTCTCTCTCCTAAATCGCGTTGAGGTTGCACACCCGATCTACCTACACCATGGGCGTGAGCTACTTGAAAATTGTGCCGAGGTGATTTATGTGTGCGTGGTGTAGAATTTATCCTCACAAAATGTACCGCAAACCGGGGTTACTTTGATAATTGTTTGCCTTTTTTTACATTCACGAAAAACCTGAAGGTGGAAGTGCGATTTCTACCTACCAATATTGGCGTTCCAGCTAGACCTTCGTACCCCCAAGGAAATAGTTGAGCTAAACGCCATAGAATATTACTGAAAATTTCATTAGAAAGAAATGTCCAGTTGACATCATCAATATGATAATTATGCTCAACAAAAGTGAACTTTTTTATTTATGATAACTTTTGGAAAAACGTCCAACCCGTTGCCTAAAGCTGCACGAACACTGTATGCCCACCTGAGGCACACTTGACACTTAATCATGTCTTCCTTTACAATGTCATCGCACACGAAACAGAACCTGGCTTCACTACTGTCACTCTTAATTCTGAATCTTTTCTGAAAAAAAATTCAAAGTTTCTCCACTGTTCAAATTAACCCTGGTTTACGGTACCTAAATAAAGTTAGTCGTTCTGCCAGACATAATAAAGTGTGCGCGCCATTAAAAAGTAAGGCTGGAGGGGTCTGCAGTGTAGGAGTGTGAATGATGGGATGGGAGGGTGTTTAGATCGCCCTGTTACGTAATGACGTTCGGTGTTCTTGGCGCTACTGTCACTGTGGCCTTTGTATGGCCCGAAATTCCATAACCTGCACATTTGGGTTAAAAAACTTAAAAATATGCCTTCTGTATTTGTAAAATTATGTTTCTATGAACCTAGATACATAGGGGTCGTAAACCCACCAGTCGGCCCTTCTGGCCGCCCGGCATTTAACCCCTGTTGAATTACTCATGATAGGCATTGGTCCCATTAACACAGCAAAGATCTTGTATTTTGTATATTAAAGAAGTAGTTTATATTTACTCAACAAAATATCAATTTCTCTTTTACACTTGTGTAAATCATTTGCGATGATTACTATCCGAAGTAGATGTATCAGAGTACACACACGCACCGGAAGGCGGGAACTGCGGTTTTGTTGTTTTGAAAGACGTAAATAATTAGATGGCTTGCTGGCGACATACCTGATGATTTAACAGTTTTTCCATTCTGTTGACATTGGCCGAAATGTTCCGTTTGTTTTGTATATAACCTGTTGCGCCACCACTTGGTAGGATGGTAAACTAATGTGTGACTAACCTTGCCCCCTTTGTCCTCTACTTTACGAGATCCTAAAAACGCCACTGCATAGTTCTGATGTTTGTTTCAACTCTGAGCAACTCGCTAAAACCCGTTTCGAGCGACGAAGTTGTGCAGCGGTCATTACTTGAGCATGACAGAAGACCATACATCTATTTAACAGTGCACAAACCGTCGCTTCCATAACTTCACGAGAACCGCGTCATCGCCGCGGGTCATTAGGTCATTAGTGCAGTCGTCAATCGTAAGCAGACGAGACGGCCTTTCGCCCGCGGAACTGCTTCTGCCCGCAGAAGTGGTCTACGGTCTCTACCAAGGGAACACACACACCTTCGTGCTTGTGAATTATTGAGTCATTGGGAAACAAAGAAAGAACACACTTGCTGAGGGAGTTGCCACGCAAGACGACAACTAGTTCGTTTCGTCTATGAATGGGCCAGCGGTTCCTCTTGAATGGAACGAAGTAACAATTATACCGTTGCCTAAAAAGGGTTCGAGAAACAAGTCCGATAATTACAGACCAGTGAGTTTAACATCAGTGATTAGTAAATCATTAGAAAGGAGAGCTTGTTGAGCAGAAATTTATAAATCCACCTCAACATGGGTTCCTAAAATCGAGGTTGTACTTGACTGATCTTGTGTATTTCTAAAAGAAGAAATCACTAAGTAGATGTTGCCTACTTAGATTTTCAAAATGATTTCGTCAAAGTGCCATATCAAAGTTAGCTACTAAAACCCCACGATAAAGAGGAGTGGGCATGCGTGCGAGCGTGCTTGTGTGCGTGTCTGTGTGTCTCTTCGCGTATGTGCTTGGCTGTCTGCGGGTGCACGTGCGTGCGGACGTTCGCGCGTGCGTGCGGCGTGCGTGTGCGCATCCGTTCATCCGTGCCCGAAGCATGCGCCATGTCCGATTCGCCTACACAAAGAACATAAACTACGAGGGCAATAATTGTCGGCAATTATCACCTGTGGTCAAAACTAACGATCGTCCTTGCGGTCACTGTGAGAACAATAATAGTACCATCATGGCGTCTAGTGTTCACTGGACGACAATGGGCGCCGTCGCCATCAGTAGAGGTGGGGCAAAATGACATTACATTATGTTCCTTTTCCGAGAACATATAAAACAACATCTTTATTTAAGCATTCGGTCTTCTCTACGAAACAACCCTATGTCTGTGGACCATCGATCCCAAACCAATCGATTCAGTCCCGCTGTATAGGACTTCTGTTCGTTGTAGTTCGTTTTGTAGCAAGGCGGAAGAAAACATTAATGTAAAAAGCAACAATGCAGCAACTGTTTGCCTTCAGTTTGCCGTTAGTGGCTCAAAAGAACTGAAGGGTATTGACAAATTCAGAACTTTGACAATCCCCGACAAGGATCATTTTGTCATGCTGGATACAAAATGACACGTTCGTTCGTCGAAATTTTTACCGCAGTAGTTGTCACTTTCTCAAATTAGTCAGCCCCATATGTCTCTTTGGCTGTAAGCTAAGCTAACTGCGTAGTTGTAGCTGGGTTGTTATTATGTTAACAACCCTCCTCTGATACAATAAAACTCATGTCTTACTGTCGTCCTATGTGTGCCCGTCGGCACAAGGCGTCACCTTGAAACATCATCACCTTTATGACGTCAAACAAACTGTCACACATATGCCAAAGGTTCTACAACATTGGGAGGGGAGCGTAGGTGTCAAATACAGTTAGAAACCGAAAAAGTCTTTTCGTTGCTGAAACGAAAAGAAGGCCCTAAAATAAGCGAAAGTTTTGTGTGTATCATTTTAAATGTACAAACAGCCCGCTTCTGGGAGAGACGAAGCCCCAAGGGGCGATTGGCGAGGTAACTGCGTCTTGCGGTGTTTTCTTTAGACACAAGAGCATCAATCATTGCCCCACACCCACCTGTGTTGGTCGAGACACGCCATTGTTTATTATGTGTCCGCTTCCCCGAGGTTAGGCGAGTTTATAAGAGAGAATGTGCCAAAGAAACCCGACATTTCGGACGGACAGCAAGAGTAGGACAATGGCGTTTTGAAGTGAATCGACACAGAACGAGAAATGTTGGCGCCTGTGTATTTATGCTGCATGTTCGTTTGGCTAATCGGCAACGCAGGCAATGTTCATACGGTAAGCAACTCATTTACAATATTTCTTGTACTTGATCAATTGTTTCTGAAGGTTTACAAGCCAGTTCGAGAACGTGAACCTGTTCTGAAGTTCGATGTTAGGCCACACGTAGAAACACAGAGAGAGGAAATCTGGAGTTCCTCTTTACATGAATCAGTCTTCTTGAGTGCATGGTTCACTGTGTCCTGCAAGTGAGGTACATGTAAGCACCTTTGTTTCCTACGTTGAATAAGTATTGTGAACTAAAATATATTCCAAATAAAAATAGGCACAAATGGACCATGGTCTGAGTATTCTCATCTCAGGATTTTCGCGTGAATAATTTCATACACACCAGTTCGAAATACGAATTCGATACTGTGTGACTACCGGAAACGCTAGTGAACAAATGCGATACTGATAATAATAGTAGTAGTAGTAGTATAAATAATAATAACAGTACTACTACTATTACTACTACTAATACTACTACTACTACTACTACTAATACTACTACTACTACTACTACTACTACTACTACTACTACTAATAATAATAATAATAATAACAATAATAAAAACATTAATAATAATACAATTTCTTACATAATGCCTCACCCAAATGATTGATGTACACCGCCGTGCAATGGTATTTTATATTTACTTTAATCATTTTGAATGTGCTAAAATTGATTTATACAACGATTTCGATAGATGCATACGCGTTAACCTTGGGTTGTGTACACCTGTAATATTGGTAACAAAAACCCGTAAGACCCACAAGCGAACCCGTATGGTCATCAACGTCCGTTTGTTTGCCGCGCATGCTCAAAATTAGCTCGACGTGCAAACTGGGATATACTGACTGGATTTCGCGAGACATTGGCGCTGGAACATTAATTAGCACTTGCGTCGTTCCGGTTTCAGTATGTCTGGATGCGACCCAGACCAGCAGCGAAACCAATACTATGGGAGCCACCTGACGGCAGAAGTCGGAAGGAGTGGATGGCGACCTACGGCATGAATGCGGACGTTTATCAGGAAGTTAAGAAATTAGTGACCGACTTCAAGGTCATGGAGCTTACGGCGGAGGGTCGAGAGGTGAGTATTGTGATTCGCAATCAATTGTGTAATTAAATACCATCAACAAATCATCAACACGTTGTCAACAGCTAACATCGCGCAATCGGTTATTCATATCCGTTGTCATGCAGATATCCTCACCACATATATATATATATATATATGTGTGTGTGTATTATATATATATATATATATATATATATATATATATATATATATATATATATATATATATATATATATATATATATATATATATATATATATATATATATATATATATATATATATATATATATATATATATATATATATATATATAGCAAGGTATCGACGTCGATCACTTGTCAGTTATCATGCATACAAGGAGTGGATGATGTTATTTCATAATTGTTCCATTGCTTTAAAACTATCTATCTCATACTTACTGTTGTTCAATTTATTGTTCCCAAATCTCGGTAAATATTATTGCCTACAACAACGTTTATTAGCAATAACTTTGACGCGCTATTGCGCAAGAATATTTATGGTTTTACAAATCGGGGTTATGACATTGAAAATTATTTGATAAAATGTTTTATATATATGTATGTATGTATGTATGTATATATATATATATATATATATATATACATATATATATATATACACATATATATATATATATATATATATATATATATATATATATATATATATATATATATATATATATATATATATATATATATATATATATATATATATATATATATATATATATATATATATTATTTTTTATATTACGTATTTATTTTTTTACCACATATTTGTATGTATATGGATTTTTTTTACCTGAAATGAAAGTATTCGTATTCGTAAAACACCGTCACTGCGTCTCTCGGTAGGCGACAGCGTACGTCAATAGAACCATGGACATCCTGATCAGTGGCAGCATCCCGACGAAGGAACAGGCGCTGGACTACATGGAACAGTTCAAGAAACGCCACAAGAGGAAGATCCTTCCGTTCAGCCGCTTCAGGGGTAACAAGTGGCCGCTGCCCATCACTTTCAAGTTCGATGGCTCCCACAGTAAGTGATCGGGAATGTGTTTGCAAATAAAGCAGGCAGTGTGTTTCATAATAGTTAGGAAGTTATTTGTTTGTTAAAAGAAAGCTACCTTCATGAGCTTGGGAAGTCCTCAGGTAGACGCCGACCCAGGGTTCGTGGGAGGCGCACGCGTGGAGTACGCTCCCCGATACGTCAAAAGAACCTGGGTCAGATTACGCCATTTTTAATATTAATATTCACAATTCCATGAACCCCTAGGAAAAGCTGCGAGCATTTCGCCACTTGCTGTAGACTACAGATTTCACAGTCTACAAACTTCACCCCACCCAGGACACCGACATATTCCACCCACTTCCCTGTCACTCACAATCCTGTGTCCACCATTATTTGATGTTTGATGCTTGATGCGATATTCACTAAACAGATCACAGCTAAACCGGGAAGGTGTGTTAATAGGTTGAGTCCAACGGTCCAACGGCTTTGTTAGTCCACAACAGGTTTTTTTTCATTTCTCCCTGTGTGTATTTTACTTGCCTTGTCATAGGCACTAGGTAGAAGACACCAATGACTCATAGTGTATCTCCCGAAAGGCACCAGGTAGAAGAGACCGATGACTTATAGCGTATCTCCCGAAAGACACGATCAAAGTGAAGTGAACAAAACTGCTACAGTCTCGAAACAGCAGCAGTTGGACTTAAACCCAACATGCAAGACATGAAACCATGTTTAGGGGAAGGCAGTGTTAGTTGAGCCAATGAGTTACATCCATGTTTCCATGGAAACTACAGCAGCGACAGTTACATGGTACCACCTAGTGATTGAACATGTTATTAGAACATGATTAACATATAATAGGTGACATTTGCACAACAGTCAGAACTTGTGAGCTAAAAGTATGTTTTTGATGTTTTTCGAAACTTTTGGTAATTGTGATTAATGTCTGCTGGATTGTAAACTTTCAACGCATGTTACTCGAGGTCATACGTGGTTTTCCTTATCGTTGTTTGACAATATTATTCTGTTTACGTTACGTTTCAACAGTTAGACTTTTAAGATTGCATAGTTATGACTTGTAATGCCATTGTTGTAATCAACGAAACTGTAATGTTGTGTTGTCTTAATATGAGTCTGCATTGCAAATGTGTTTCATATGTCAACATTGTCGTCTGTCAGTGAAATCATGCGTCACTGTTGTCATCTGTTGGTGATTTCATTTGCCAATGTTGTCGTCTGTCGATGACATTATACGCCAATGTTGTCGTGTGTTGGTGGCATAATATGTCAATGTTGTTGTCTGTCGGTGATATCATATGTCATTGTTGTCGTATGTCTTTGACATCATATGTCAATGTTAAGCCTGGGTAACATGGCTGTGAACTATCTAGCAATACCAACTGCTAAATGAGCGTTTAATTGAGATTTAATTGGAAATTTATCAATTAATTTAATGAACCCCATTTGGAAAAGTTAAACTAGTTTCTGATAAAGTTAATTAATTCAATTCAATTAACTTAATTGAGGTAATTAAATTACCAAACTAACAATTAGAATTAACCCATCTCTGACAGCCACGTCGGACATGAAGATGATCCGAGCAGCGACGGATCACTGGGGCGAGAAGACGTGCATCAAGTTCGTGGAGGCGGGAAAGCGGGACCGGGTCCGCCAGCAACACATCGTCTTCACGGCCAACAACAAGGGGTAATTGTTACAACTGTACTGTCAATGTCTGCGAACATGGTGTAATTGTTACAAATGTTCTGTCATTGTCTGTGAACATGGTGTAATTGTTACAACTGTTCTGTCATTGTCTGTGAACATGGGGTAATTGTTACAACTGTTCTGTCAATGTCTGTGAACATGGTGTAATTGTTACAACTGTTCTGTCATTGTCTGTGAACATGGGGTAATTGTTACAACTGTTCTGTCAATGTCTGCGAACATGGGGTAATTGTTACAACAGTACTGTCATTGTCTGCGAACACGGGGTAATTACTACGACTGTTCTGTCAATGTCTGTGAACAGGGGTAATTACTACGACTGTTCTGTCAATGTCTGTGAACAGGGGTAATTGTTGCAACTCTTCAGTCAATGTCTGTGAACAGGGGTAATTGTTACAACTGTTCTGTCATTGTCTGTGAACACGGGGTAATTACTACGACTGTTCTGTCAATGTCTGTGAACAGGGGTAATTGTTACAACTGTTCTGTCAATGTCTGTGAACAGGATGTAATTGCTACAACTGTTCTGTCATTGTCTGTGAACATGGTGTAATTGTTACAACTGTTCTGTCAATGTCTGTGAACATGGTGTAATTGTTACAATTGTTATGTCATTGTCTGTGAACATGGGGTAATTGTTACAACTGTTCTTTCAATGTCTGCGAACATGGGGTAATTGTTACAACTGTTCTGTCAATGTCTGCGAACATTGTGTAATTGTTACAACTGTTCTGTCATTGTCTGTGAATACGGGGTAATTACTACGACTGTTCTGTCAATGTCTGTGAACAGGGGTAATTGTTGCAACTGTTCAGTCAATGTCTGTGAACAGGGTGTAATTGTTACAACTGTTCTGTCATTGTCTTTGAACAGGGTGTAAATGTTACAACTGTTCTGTCATTGTCTGTGAATACGGGGTAATTGCTACGACTGTTATGTCAATGTCTGTGAACATGGTGTAACTGTTACAACTGTTCTGTCATTGTCTGTGAACATGGGGTAATTGCTACGACTGTTCTATCAATGTCTGCGAACTGGGGGCAATTTCTACAACTGCACTGTCAATCGCTGCGTCGTTTACCCTTCCCTGCCATTCATGCATGATGCATTACAGATAGGTTAATGTGTAAATACGAACATATTTATGTCACAAGTTTGTTAAATAAATGTCATCAGCCTATGTCACATGTTCTCATTCAAATGTCGTAGCACTGTCTCATATAAATATCCCGTCAACTTAGAATGTTCTCTTTTCTCTCTTGATGTATTCCTTGTAGCCTAATACGACACACGCGCGACAATATTTATATATACTTACACGCACGCACGCACGAATGCACGTACCCCCCCCCCACACACACACAACACAAACACATTCCTATGTGTGTCTGTCTGCAGGTGCTACGCGTACGTGGGTATGGCCAACTCCAAGAGGTCTTTCCCACAGCTCATCAACCTGCAGACGAAGGGCTGCACGGGCCATGTAAGGAACACTCATTGTTTCGATTTCACGTCAATAACGTAATCTTACTACAATCTAGCATGTGTTTGTATGTATGTATGTATGTATGTATGTATGCATGTATGTGTGTATGTATGTATGTATGTATGTATGTATGTATGTTACGCCACTCCTCCTAGACGCTTTGCATCTCGGACACCAAACTTTCAGGGGTTCATCTACTACCCCACGGTCGGGTCATCACGGTTTTATTTGTTCGATATTCACTTTTTGTTAGCCATACAAATGTGCATACAATATCTCAAAGCTATAAATTGTTTCACTAATGCGTATAATGGATATTTAAACATCGTCCCTGCAACTGTGTCTGCCGATGTGTCACAAATGTTCAATTTAACCGGCGTCGCCAACCCTGCAGCTGGGCATCCCGGCGCACGAGATCGGGCACACCATCGGCTTCTGGCACGAGCAAGCGCGACCAGACCGCAGTTCCTACGTCGACATCATGCGGAGTAACATCGCCAGCAGGTACTTGTCGCAGTTCACCAAGCAGTCGACACGCAACAGTGAAGACAAGCACGTGCCGTACGACTACGGCTCAGTCATGCACTACGGGTCAAAGGTAGGTAGTCAGGTACCCGTAGGTAGTCAGGTACCCTAGGTAGTCAGGTCTTATGATGATGGGTGACTGAACATTAGTTGGTACCTGGAATAACATGTTTTTGATCGCTAGACGGCGGTCGTGTATAAACACATGGGATTGAGTGTAGGCGAAAGTACAACACGTAATTTTATACTTTAAATGAGAGTCGAAACAATTATGTATCCACGACAACAACAAGAGCACAAATAATTAAATAATTACTGTTTCAGCAAATAATACATCGCACCAACAACACCGCTTACTGATATTAACTAGATATTAACTGATATTAACTAGAAATCACAATGCTAGCACCAGAACGCAGCAATCGGCTGATCTGCGATTAAGCGCCACGGATTATTTCGGGTACGCTCTATTCGGAATCAATGGCATCTCATTTCAATGGCAGAACGCTCCTTCACGAACATCCATGGACACTGACGTGAATATCCGATACGTAGGTCTGTCTTCGAAAAACTACATCATACTTGTGTTCCTTTCATTATCTCACATACATACGCGGAACGTAGAATTACGTCAAGAGAATAAATCAACGATTATTAATCTTCTTCTTCTTCTCCTTTCCCGTTCTAGATGTAGCACCAACGCAATACCTTTTAAAATGTTAGACTATTTTCCACTGCAATGTCCCTGCTACTTTCCCAGAGAAAGGTGCCAACTGTTCCACAGAAACTGTGTAGTTTAAGTTATACGTCACTGGTCCCTGTCACTAATATCATTTCGGGCGGCGGGGATGATATAACCAAATATAACCTCTGGCGGCGAGGATGATATAACCAAATATAACCTTGGGCGGGGAGGATGATATAACCAAATATAACCTCTGGCGGCGAGGATGATATAACCAAATATAACCTTGGGCGGCGAGGATGATATAACCAAATATAACCTTGGGCGGGGAGGATGATATAACCAAATATAACCTCTGGCGGCGAGGATGATATAACCAAATATAACCTCTGGCGGCGAGGATGATATAACCAAATATAACCTCTGGCGGCGATGATGATATAACCAAATATAACCTTGGGCGGCGAGGATGATATAGCCAAATATAACCTCGGATGATATAACCAAATATAATCTCGGGCGGCGAGGATGATATAACCAAATATAACCTCTGGCGGCGAGGATGATATAGCCAAATATAACCTCTGGCGGCGAGGATGATATAACCAAATATAACCTCTGGCGGCGAGGATGATATAACTAAATATAATCTCGGGCGGCGAGGATGATATAACTAAATCAATACCACCTAATGCTTAGTTTTTTATTACTTAAACCGGGTCGTAATTTCAAGACCCAAGAGTGTTTCAGAAAGCATACAGATTATTATGTTGTATAGGTCTTTATTCGGGCCTCGCGTCTGACAACCTGTTTACACGTTTGAAGCTTGTTCGAATTGTACTTGTCGTAATTAATACCTGTTATACGGTTCATGCGTAAATATATACACAAAGTCATGTGTTCAATGAAACAGGATTTTGCGAGACGCTCGAGTAAATACACGATCACGACGAAGGACGAGTTGTATCAGGAGACGATCGGACAACGAGTGGGACTCTCATTCTACGACGCCAAACTCGCTAATCTCGTATACTGTGACGGTAATGTATATACCATCATCATTATTATTATCGTCATCATAATCGTCATCATCAGCATAGTCGTCGGCGTCGTCGTCGTCTTCTTCGTTGTCGTCGTCGTCATTATTGTCATCGCAACAGTTACCGTATTAGCTGACATTGTCATATTTTCGTCATAGTCGTGTCGTCTTAATTATCATCACCTTTACCACTACTTGATGTAACACGACTAAAACGTTCAATATACGTAGTAATAGTTGTTGTAGTGGCAGCTGCAGCAGCAGTAACTAAAAGTAAAGGCAGCTATGACAGCATATCAGGCTCACCTTTAATGTTTAAAGGCATGCCTTTAATTAATTAAAGGCATACCTTTAATTATTTAAATACGCGTATGTAAAGTTAAAGGCGTGGTTGTAACATTAAAAGCATGCCTTTAATTAATTAAATGCGCGTATGTAATGTTAAAGGCATGCTTTTAATTAATTAAGTACGCGTATGTAATGTTAAAGGCATGCCTTTAAATAATTAAGTACGCGTATTTAATTGTAACCAATCGGAACAAGCGAAGTGTATTGATAGAATTTTGTTTCGCTGGATCTGATTGGTTACGATTAAATATGCGTACTTAATTATTTAAAGGCATGCTTTTAATGTTACATACGCGTACTTAATTAATTAAAAGCATGCCTTTAACGTTACAACCATGTCTTTAACTTTACATACGCGTATTTAAATAATTAAAGGCATGTAATTAATTAATTAAGTACGCGTATGTAACATTAAAAGCATGCCTTTAAATAATTAAGTACGCGTATTTAATTGCGAAACAAAATTCTATCAATACACTTCGCTTGTTCCGATTGGTTACAATTAAATACGCGTACTTAATTAATTAAAAGCATGCCTTTAACATTACATACGCGCATTTAATTAATTAAAGGCATGCTTTTAATATTACAACCACGCCTTTAACTTTACATACGCGTATTTAATTAATTAAAGGCATGCCTTTAATTAATTAAAGGCATGCCTTTAAACATTAAAGGTGAGCCTGATATGCTGTCATAGGCAGCAGTAGTGGTTGTAGTACATTCTTTTTTATGTGATAGCAATAGTAATTAGTTGCCACTGTAGTATCTGCATCTTATCATGTGACTCCCTGTGGTGTGCTGCGGTACCTCTAGTCCAGCTGGTGACACGTTGACCATCGGCGTTGGCTTGACCGTTGTTGTAGACGTGTGCAAGACAAAGCTCGACTGTAAGAACAACGGCTACACGGACCCCAAGGACTGTTCTAAGTGTCGCTGTCCAGAGGGACTCGGGGGAACGCTCTGTGACGATGCCGAGGAAGGCAAAGGCCGTAAGTACTTCATCCATAGGCGCATTTCGTAGATCGATAATGTGTTGCTTGAATGTTATGCATTGGATAGCTAGATAAATAATATTGTGCCAACACGACTTAATCATTACTTATTGATAGTAAGCTTGTCGAGATAGTGTCTGACATTAGTGACAGCCCGAAGTTGTAGTTCACCGAAGTGTTCGTGTACGAATGGCGGCAGAACATCATTGTTCACGTCGCCAGACCTTATACACAGTTCGATTAATATAACAAATATCACGAGAAACCACACGTCTTCTAAGCTGCACCGTACCACCGTAGAGTCGCATGTCCTCGTTGACAAGGAAACACATTTAGTTATTTTATTTACGGGCTCTGTGCTCGATGGGGATGCATACATCGACTTATCTTAATCCTCGTCTTGCCTACTGGCGTATAAGACAAACACAAGCCTTCTTCAGTTATGTCGGTCTGTGTTGCTTGCTCAGCAGCGTGGCCCCAGCTGAGGTGCATTTCGTTGAGGTGCAACGGCTCAGATTACTCAAGATTCATCACTCAGCGCACATATCTTCGCGACATTGCGTCTCATTCATATCGGTCTGATGTCTCAACATTCTTCGTCTGCTACGCGTCTCTGTACAACAGAGTCTACATCAAAGTCGCTCTGGTTAACCATAAAGATGATAGATTCTCCCCAGTCAGGCAAAACTGGCCGAATCACTGACACTAGTAGACACTCACTCGAACTAAACATCGATGCTTGTCAAAACCATATTGGCTCTCCTTCCACAAGCAGTAAAGCATTGCTGCATTAACATTTCGTCATAGGCCAAATTGCCACCAACAATAAACTATTAGCCAATAATTTTTTTAAATAATATTGCCTGGCAACATAACGTTTCTTCAGCATTGTTTAAGAAGGCATCGTGCTCAGGGTCGCTTTAATCATGTTACGACATTACCCATGATATCAATGGCCACAGTGTCCTTCCAGAGTGCAGTCCAAGCAATTCGGACAAGATCGAGCTAGACACGGAGGAGACCCAATGCGTCGAGTCAAACGGTCACTCTAAGGGCGGCTCGTACTCTCTCGGTGACAAATGCAACTGGCTTATCAAGGTATCACAATCTACGTATCGCTGTTGAAGAGTCAAAACAATGAAAGTACATTTTGATTTGCGCCATGTGGTTGGTTGGGTTTATTACACTATCATCTGACTCACGAATATGGACTTTCATTGTTTTGATTCATCAATACAATACAATATAAAATACTTCTTTTGCACTACCCTTGCCAAACAGTGTTGCACACGTTGAAGTTTCATGTCCTTACAGAGCATTATTGTGATAAAGGGAATACCAACAACACATCTGTCCAGGAAACACAACAATAGAGGTAAATGTGTGTACGTGTGCGTGCGTGCGTGTGTGTGCGCGTGCGTGCGTGCGTGTGTGTGTGTGTGTGTGTGTGTGTGTGTGTGTGTGTGTGTGTGTGTGTGTGTGTGTGTGTGTGTACGTGTGTGTGTGTTTTGTCTTATGTTGACTGGACATGTGGCCTTCTGGTACAGCTAGGAACTATATGATCTCCCGAGATACGTGGAAGCGAGTTTAATCGATCCTCTGTAGTTGGATGGGTCAACTTCCCGGTTAACTCCCCAGGGCTCGAAGAGATCTACCTTATAGTATGTTAACGCCTTGGAAATAGACATGCCCGTTGTGGAGGCTGGGGGGTAGGGGGAAGGGAGTTCGAAAGACCCCCATTTTATTTAACTGTAACATTTGTCAGAAATTTTCCCAGAAATCCCTTGCCGATTGCATACGCTCGAACCCCACTTTTCAATACCATGATGACGGGCCCGATATGGGTGACGTTTGAGTAGTGTGCTGTAGTCATAGCGTTGTTGAATAATTTGCGTGACGGGAAGGATTTATCCGATACACCTGCGTTAAGGCAAATCATTGCGGAGTTAACAATGTGGATACTAATTTCCTTCCTGTTTAGGATAGATTGGCTTATATGTGTACCATTTTCTAGATGTCAAATGCCATCTGTCAAATCATGCACTGCGGTGTGTTTCTTGTTCGTGACTATTGCAATCACGTTGACTTCACATGACGTCTGATATACTTCAGGCGCCAGAGAGCTGCACCATAGACGCCTGGTTCGAGGACTCGTTCAGGGTTTACTGCAACTCACGCGGTCCCACCTGTTTCCACTGGGTCGAGATTAAGCATACGGAGGACCTCTCGTTACGAGGACCACGGTATGTTTCGTAGTGGACCAGTGGACGGACCTATTATTAAAAAATACATTGTATTATGCACGACGCACGAACGCACACACGCACACATCCACACGCACATGCACATCGTGAATGTCAACCATGAAAACAACATTGGTGTAAATTCTAATGTTTTCCATATAAGGCTAATAGCCACGCGAAATCATAATACATTCCAAATAATCAATCCTTTTGCCTTTGTTATTCCATCAAATGCTTTTCAAATAATTTGCCTTCTTCTACCATGTCCATGACCATCATGGCATTTACATACCTCTACACCATTCTTCTTTCATACCGATATGCCTGCACAATGCACGTAACTACGTTCCATTGTATCGTGTGATATATTTACTTATTTTTGACGTCTGCTTTCGAAGCGCCTTTAGATTGTATCTTCAGGCGGATCTGCGCGTCTCACCGGCCCATGTCTGCACTGTTTCATGTCAGGTTCTGCTGTTACCAACGCCCGGAGATGCTCGGCAAACGAAAACTGACTTCAGAGTCAAACAAGATGGCCGTCAGTTTCAACGCCGAGTACCCGCTGGCGTCGAATGGTTACGCCTTCACACCATCGTCCAAGTATCGCAAGGGCTTCAAGTTGTGCTACAAGATAAGTGAGTAGCTGTATTGCTGTGCGTCTTCCAGGTCAATGGCCTCTCGTTATTTTAACTCCTGATGGAAAAACCGCGTAACAAGAGCAATTTCGAAATTCCCGTTCTGCCATGCGCTGTTTTTTTTTACTCTGACCAAGTCCCAACATGTTTTTTTGGGGGGGGTGACGGGGGCGATGGATGGGACGCGGCAGCGTGCAGTTAGAACGTCGGGCTCTAAATCGAGAGAACCCGGGTTCAAATCCTCTTGCTGCCGTTTCGAAGCTTTGGCAATTTCGTTCATCCCACGTTGCTACGGTTCAATCAGCTGTATAAAGTGGCGTGGCTGAATGCTTCCCAGAGAAGTCGAGATGGCGTTTAAGTGAAGTATAAAGCGCTATGAACGGTGCCACGGATTGGATACCGCGCTATATAAGAACGTACTTTTAAATAGCGTCAGTCTCTTCTTCGTTTCGGAATGTAATACGTAAAGGTAGCAAAAATTAGTTATTCTGCAATTAAATGACTCAGACTCATGCGTATTTATTATATATGTATTCTCATGTATGAAAATACAATACAACATTCATGATAGGTCAGAGAGACTCCCACTTAGACATCAAATGTCGCTATCATGGGAACCACCCTATTAAAGTAAAAATAAATACTACACTGTCACATGATCAGTACAGTAATATGTGAAAACATACAGCTGTATATACAGACGTAATCAAGTGCAATATAAATATTAATATACAGTCATATCTTGTTTATATGATCTTCGATAATCTGATTTCTTCAGTAAATCCACTGTGTTGAGTAATTTCGACAAGCTTAATTTTTTCTGGGATTCACCAATCCACAAGCTTCGTTAATCTGGCCAGAATAAATAGGAACCAAAGTGTGGGGCTAAATGAGACTCAACTCTATGTTAGGTTAACTATTTTCAAATACAACAATTAGGAATAAGACAGCATGATTCATAATTTATGTTGGGAAGAATGAGAGAATTATACATTACAGATGATATATTCAAAAGAAATGCATGTTTAAGTTTGTTTAAGATTCCAAATGTTTTAATGATTTTGTTACCTATTTTGCTTATAATTATGGCTCTCCAAATTTAAGTGGATATTTATGGTAATACCTAATAAATTTAAATAATTTACACATTCAACGTTTGTCCCAACTATTTGTAACACAGGAAATTTTCTTTTCTTTTGAGATGTGTGAACTAAATGAAATTGTGTTTTTTTAACATTTAAAGAAAGTTTGTTAGCCTTTAACCATTTGCATATTTTTGCTAATTCGTTGTTTATAGTTTCTATAATTTTTTTTATATATTGAAATTTATTCAATGTACTGGAAAAGCATATAATAAAAATTTAAATAGGTCACTAGAAAGTTCTATGTCATTAATATATAAAATAGACCCTTGGGGAACACCAGCTGTTTGACTTTTTATAGATATCTAAAAAAAACTAACGATTTATAGTTGCATATGTTGCTTAGATATATTGCTAAGCCAGCCTGGCCACTGCATATTTTACCTTGGGATATCAAAATGTAACCATCTACATGTAACAAAGACGTGTCAGAATCATCCTTAAGCCACATTTCATTTAGACAAAGAGCACTATTTTCACAACCATTGTTTCTAAGGATGTCTAGCTTAATAATGATTTAATCTATTTTTGCACTTAAACTCTGAAAGTTTAAACCTAGTTCTATAAATATGTCTTGCTTGTTTTTGATGTGATTAATTAAATCGTCATCATCAAAATAAGGTGACTCATGAAATGTGTCAAGTTCACCATCTTCATCATTCACATCTATTTTTAAAATGTTAAGTTTCGCAGGATATGTTCATTATTGATTACATTGATAAATAAATATCATATTGCAAAATTACGTATGCTTCGTTCAACACAATGAGGTTTACCAGAGTCTTAACAGAACAATACATTATGAAAGCTTTATATACGCGTAAAATGCATAGGCATTTGAATAATGTAATTTTAAAATAGAAAAAGTCTTATTCATATGAAACCATGTTAAACAAGTATATTTTGTGACCAACTTGTTCACGTATCCAAATAGACCGTGGTAAGCCGTTAATTGTAGTTGGTTCAAGACTGTTCGATTGTCCTTTAGGAAGAAGTCCAAGAAGTCCGATAGACAGTCCGTGTATGTAGGCACCTCAGTCTACTTCGCCACCAAGGCATCCTTGATGACAAGTTTGTCGAACGATATGTATGCGATCTTTCCCTCGCTTCTGGCCTCTTTCACCCACGGAAGCAGAGTCTTCCGCGTTTCCACCATCTTGGCGCCAAGTCTTCATTGAAGAAGATTCCTTTAGGTGTCTTCTCTTTGCCTGCCAGCGGACGCATTCCCTGTCTTTATATTTTGGAAACCGTACAACAACAGTCCTTGTCTTCTCCTTCGCATCAGGGGTGGACATGGATGTATGGATCCGATGTGCCCGCTCAATTTCTTTCTTCCACACTGTTTCTGCTGTTAATCCCAATGCTGTGGTCAGTTGATTTCGAACCAAGTTCTCGATCTGCTGATATGTTTCGTTGAATGTTTCTTGAATTCCATTTATTCAAAGATTGTTTCTTCGTAGCTGGTTCTCCAAGTAGTCAGCTTGACCAGAAATCGACTGGAGGTCGGCGTCAGCTTCTTCCACTTTCTTTTATCTTGTCATCTTTGTCCACTTCCTGGTAGTTTATTTTCAGTTTTGACTGGGTGTACTCCAGGCATGCCCTGAGATCTGATGTGGCATTTCCATGCTCAAATATTACCTCGTCTACTCTCTTATTTACAGCCTCTACAAACGTCTGGAGACAGGCCTTGCATGCTTTTTGTTGAATCTCCAATAATTCCCTGAACACTTTCTATTGCTTGGATAAAAAATTCGATATTGTTGAGATTGTTTTATTTGGGGTCTGGCTTCTCCTGCACAAACAACCATCAGTTTTATACCGCACTGAACCCAACTTAGTGGATTGAAATAATAAATTGTTTGAATGTGGTTTTATTCACCCTCTATGTGCAAGAATAACAGTGGCAAAGTGTCCGTGACCAGAGAGGGCAGAATTAATTATACGCTCATTAAGCAAATTAGTCAGTCAAACCAGTAATAACAATCTATGAGTGTAATGCCATATAAGTAAATTATCAATGCATTTGGTAAAAGTAATATTTAGAAAAAAAAACAATCAATATTTTATGCGAATGCATTGCCATAAAACATTTAATTTAGCATTTAATTTATTCGTTTGCAGCCGACCCTACCTGTTTGCCAAAGACAACTACTACTACTCCAACAACTAGTACCACTCCAACAACAACTACAACCCCAACAACAACGACTACACCAACAACAACTACTACACCGACAACAACTACCACACCAACAACAACTACTACACCGACAACAACTACAACACCAACAACAACTACTACACCGACAACAACTACTACCCCAACAACTACGACTACACCGACAACAACTACAACCTCAACAACTACGACTACACCAACAACAACTACTACACCAACAACAACTACCACAACAACAACTACTACACCGACAACAACTACTACACCGACAACAACTACTACACTGACAACAACTACTACACCGACAACATCTACCACATCAACAACAACTACCACATCAACAACTACTACACCGAAAACAACTACAACACCAACAAAAACTACTACACTGCCAACAACTACTATGCGTAGAACAAGTACCACACCAACAACAATTATGACCACACCAACAACAATGACCACACCAACAACTGCGACCACATCAACAACTACGACCACACCGACAACTACCACACCAACTACAACGACAACACCAACAACTACCACCACACCAACTACAACGACCTCACCAACAACTACGATCACACCAACAACAACGACCACACCAACAACTACGACCACACCAACAACTATGACAACACCGACAACTACCACACCAACAACTACGACTACGCCAACAACAACTACCACGCCAACAACAACGACCACACCAACAACTACGACCATACCAACAACAACTACCACACCAACAACTACGACCACACCAACAACAACTACCACGCCAACAACTACGACCACGCCGACAACAACGACCACACCAACAACAACGACCACACCAACAACTACGACCACACCAACAACAACTACTACGCCAACAACTACGACCACAACAACAACTACGACCACACCAACAACAACTACCACACCAACAACTACGACCACACCAACAACTACGACCACACCAACAACAACTACCACGCCAACAACTACGACCACACCAACAACTACGACCACACCAACAACAACTACCACACCAACAACTACGACCACACCGACAACTACGACCACACCAACAACTACGACTACACCAACAACAACGACAACACCAACAACAACGACCACACCAACAACAACGACCACACCAACAACAACGACCACACCAACCACAACTACCACACCAACAACAACGACCACACCAACAACTACGACCACACGGACTACAACAACGACGACGGATCCGCCAACGTATTGCAGAGGTAAGTGCGCACCACAGACATGGTGCGCACCACAGACATGGTGCGCTCCACAGACATGGTGCGCACCACAGACATGGTGTGCACCACAGACATGGTGCGCACCACATACATGGTGCGCAAACAATTTAGCCATGCGAGCCCGCCATATTCAGCTCCTAATCTTTGTCACGAACTCGCAGTTTTAAAACAAACAAAACATGTGATCAAACGATATCGTATGTACGTACGTACGTACGCACGCACGTACGTACGTACATACGTACGTACGCACGCTCATAGCTTTGGTCTTGGCTTTGGTTGGGCATGGTGAGTCGACCATGCTAGTGTGTGTCTAGTATAAAGACACATTCAGCAACCACTTTTCCCCTAGAAAATCAACACGGAAGACGGTCCCCGTCACGTGTCGCCCAAACTGAACAGGATTCTGTCTTCGTATGCCGGCGATGCGTCCACGGACGTACACGTGCATATGCTGCCAACCAACAGCTAGAAAGTTAAGCCCGTGCGCAGCACTGGAGTCGCAGTTCCCACGTGTGCCCCTTTCCCTGGGTGTTCAGAACTGTTTTTCAAGGTGCAAAAATCATTGAAGTCACTCAAAATCACTGCCACGTTATTCACCTACCATCTACCCGGGTCCGTCCTCCTTCTACTGCAGGCTGTCGCAACTGGAGCAGCTGGAGCCGGTGGAGCCGGTGTAGCCGGTCGTGTGGAGGATGTGGAACTTCCAGGCGATACCGCATCTGCCGCGACCACTACTGGAACAGAGTGTAAGTATCGTCACGTGTCATTGTTACGTCATCATGATGTCATGATGCCGCCCTCGAAAGAACGTTAACCAGTTTTAAACAGACAACTGAGGTCTGGGCGAAAAACTGTCGTTACACCTAACCCAAATTTCGATCGATGCCAGTTACAGCAATACGGTAGTGCAGGCTGCGGTAGAACGACTATGCCTGACACTGGCAGTTTGTTCCATGGTCGAGGCTTACCTGTAGGGGAAGGTTGTGTTAGTTGAGCCATTTAAAAAAATTCTTTTTGATGTTTAGGGAGCAATCAGATTCATAAGTCAAAATTGTTTTTACTCACTATGATTATCTGTAGATCATTTTATACCAAAATAATATATTTAGCATGCATAGATAATTATATATAGCTGATTCAAATAGGGTTGATAAGTTGGCTCAACTAACACTTGGTGTGTGGTAAGTTGGGCCACAGTTTAGCGTAATTTGCGTAAATGCTTTATTTGTATAAATTACGTAGGCCTTGCACAAAAACAATCATAACAACTCAGCCAACACATCTACACAATGGGTACAACACGTCTACATGCTTAATTAATAAGTCGACATACTTAATTAATATAGACTTATATTCCAATCGCAAAAAGTGTCACTAGTGTCAAGTTGCCTTGTAGCTATCCGATATCCCAATTTAATCGGAAAAATTAATTCCTTGATGTATTTTGGGGTAAAGAACACTCGTCTCCGTTCTTTAGCCGCTGCTCAACTAACCCTCCCTCAGTCCTTGGGTGGCTCAACTAACCCTCCCTCAGGCCTCGGGTGGCTTAACTAGCCCCGTTTCGACAATTAAGCTTATTTAATCAACTCATCATTAATGTGCGAAGATATGTAAATTATTTTCTTTTCTGTACACAGTTAAACTATTTGTATTATGTGCACAAACAATAAAGTCTGGTCACGTGCGTTGACAGTTTACACACCAGCAGATATTAATCACAATTACCAAGTTTCGAAAAACATCAAAAAAACATACTTTTCGTTCATATGTTCTGGCCGTTGTGACAAATGTAACCTATTATACGTCAATCGTGTTCTAATAACATGTTCAATCACTGGGTGGTACCATGTATATGTCACTGTTGTAATTTCCTGAGAAACACGGGGGGCTCAACTAACCCAGTGGCTCAACTAACACTGGCACTGCCTTCCCCTATTAAATGCGCATGCACGGTTGTTGTGAGGAAGACTTGACTTTGATTTGCGTCCTGGTGACTTGGCACTTAATTCGGTGTATGCTGACCTGCAAATGGATTAAAAAAAACAATTCCAACAGCTCTGGAATAAACTATAACGTAGCATAGTTGCCGTTGTTATACGGGCACTGTTCGGTTTGTCCACCAGGGTGCAGACGCAGCGAGACGCCTGTAACGTGACGCCGTGCCGACAGGTTCAACGCGAAATGTACCGCTTCCTCGTGAGACGTCGCTTTAAGCGGAGGCGGTTCTACTTACGTCGTCGTCGGCATCGCATCGTCAGGAGATACCGGTAAGTGACGTCTAGTTGTTCTCCCGCTCTCTTAATGTGTGTGTGTGCGTGCGTGCGTGCGAGAGTGCGTGCGTGCGTTCGTGTGCGTATATGCATCGAATAGTATAGCCAGTGCATCATCAATTGTTGGTCTGCTGCGCACGCGTTTGGGGAAAGAAGCACGTGACAATCGTGGTAAAATTAATGTCAGATGAACAGCGCAATTATAGTACTCTCTTCGCTGCTCTGTGGAGCTGAAGCATGGACAGTGTACAGAGGGCAAGTTAGCAAGTTGAATGCCTTACATATTAGACACCTTAGATCCACCATCGGCATAACATGGAGAGATCACGTTACATGGAGAGATCACATAACATGGAGAGACCATATAACCAACAAGGAAACACCCAAAAGAGCGAACATTCCGTGCACGGCTTCTGATGAAAGTCAGTCTCATATGGACAGTTCATGTGGCTCTTATGAATGACAACAAACTTCCTAAGCAAATTCTGCACTCCAAGGAACTGTATGAAGGAACTAGAAGCGGACGTTGCCCCAAACCTAGACAAAAGATGAAGAAAAAAGGTCTAGACTCACAGGAATGTGACCCAGCAAAGACACGCTTGCCCAAGACAAACCGACCTGGAGTGGACTCATGCAAGCGAGCAGTCATAGTCGTAAATGCGACCGAAAGCGAGTGATGTATGTGTGCATGTATGAATGTATGTATGTATGTATGTATGTATGTATGTATGTATGTATGTATGTATGTATAGTAATGTGTGTATGTATGTATTTATATAGTCATGTGTGTGTATGTATGCAATCATGTATGTATGTCTGTATGTATGTACTTATGTAGTAATGTGTGTATGTATGTATGTACTTATGTAGTCATGTATGTATGTATGTATGTATGTATGTATGTATGTATGTATGCATGTATATGTCTGCATGAGTGCGTGCGTGCGTGCGTGCGTGCGTGCGTACGTTATCAAAAACAAGATAACTAATACCGTCCGTTTCTTGCTATTCGCGAGAATGAAACAGCAGGTAGAACAACTGTGGACCCCATTGCAATTATATTGTCGTAGCGAGAATCAATTTGCTGTAGATTGCATCGTGCTTTTTCTAGGCCTGCGACGTGTTGTTACGACTTCAACGCCTCGCCGCCGACAAAGCTGACCCGTCCAACCTCGTGTCGATACGTCGGTGGTCTGCAACGCTAGCATCACTGTTGTCATCGACCGTCCAGATAATGGCGAATAACACGATCGTCTGCACTTCCGGAAGATAGTGACGCGTTGGAGACACGACACTATCACTATAAACGCTTTGCGAAATAGTACTCTTAGTTAATACACCGATAGCAAACGGTCGTACGGAAACTACGTTGAAAGTCACGGTTGATAGTTTCGACTGTGAAAACAACGATTGTTGCAGCAGCATTAGAATAATTAAGCCTACGTTAGTATTAGTAGGCCCTACGCTCAGTTGCTTAAATCCTTGTTTCACGTGCAATCATTCTTCCGGGATGAATATCGATCAACAGCTTAAACAATTTGCTTAAATTCGTATTTTAATTACAATTTCTGTACATATATGAATCATTAAGTCAGTATGATATTTGCGCTTGCCCTTGACTCGCTTTCTTGGTGAAGGAACTGTCATTTTGGAAATGTGACCACTAATATGATGCCGCGGTTTATACATCAGACTGCATTGTTCAATGCTCTCGTAGGTCAAATAAAACATAATAACACAAGAAACGCTTCGCGGCCATTTTGTTCCACTTCTGGTCAGTTATTCCACCAATTTGTCTTAACTGACATCACGAACAGTATATGTGATGCTTTAACATAAGCCCCTGTATCTCCAGTCCATTTTCATTCGTCGGGGACAAAATCCACACGTATCGCCTGCAGTCGCAGTATTTACTGGGCATCGTTTATGTAGCTAGTGACGTCAAGAACGTTTACGTAAATATTACCCCGATTATCACTCTGGGGTTTACGTATCTAGACGACCGGTAATGTGACCAGTGACATAGTCGGCGACCGGGTGCAATACACAATTTAGCCCCCCCCCACCCCCATCAAACAGGACGCATCACACAGCAAAACCGAATCGTACGCTAATTGTCAATCGCGTGACCAAAATACTGTCAGCGCCGACTGTCGATAGAACGCCACACTTCACAAAAACTGCCGTTGTTTATACGTTAATACATTACTTGCTCCACCTGGAGAAGGTCTGTGGAGACTGAAGGGCGGACGTTTGAACAGTAATGGGGTCAGCTGGAAGGTTTATCCCGAGACAGGGCCAAGTGGAGGAAGCTTGTTGTCGACCTATGTTCCACACGGAGTATAGGGGTATAAATCAAGTCAAGTATGTCACATTATTTGCTTGTTAGCTACGTGAAATACAGGCCAAAATTAATCATGAATTAACTATTTATAACGTATCTAATAACAAATACGCTGCATGACAAATTACTAATATACCCAACCTAGGTTGTACGACAGCAGAATCGCGGATTTTTAATATGATGTTATTCGCTTGATGGGTAAGTCGGCTCTCGATTTGGCGCCCCCACCCCCAGATCTGGCGCCAGGGTGCGAGCTAGTGCATCCCCGGGTCACTACGCCACTGAGTGTGACGATGAAACCACCAAAGATGTCAAAGTGCAACATAATAGTGTCCGCACTGGACGACATTTCTCTTCTGGGTCTTCCAGGCAGCTCACGAGGCACCTTGAAAACTTCATTGAGTATTCCGGTCACGGACCACAGTCACTTTTCCCATAGACGACCATTATAATGTTCTTGCGCCTACATTTAAAATTTATCCTACAATTTTTTTTTACTTCACAGCATATGACAGACCCACTAAGACACCTGGTGTGTGAAATTCGTGAAAATGACATACCTCCTTTTCGTACAAATTGCTTCAATGCATGACACCCCTGCATTTCTGCCATGAAATTTCCCGGTTTCCAAAATATGAGTACACCCTGCCTGATGGCCACTGTGTCCTTACTCAGCTGGTATACCAACTGACATATGGCATCATTTCAAAGCTTAGATGCTACTGTGCACAAAAACATAACTTCCACTCACTCATCCACACAATTTCTGCTCTCACAAATAAACCCTAACTGCACAATATTTTTCCCTTGGGACTCTTTATCTGTGTAATGGCGGACGGTTTTTGACTGTGGTCCGTGCCCTTCAAGTTAGTTGCACCTGTAGGTTCCGTTACGTCGCTGACACATCCGCCTTCCCAACAATCCACCGACTGGCGATCACCGCGAGTTGTTCGCTCTCCTCGATGACAAAGGCGTGTCGGAAAGCACCCCGACACAGCCGGATGTCAGCGTCCGGGAATGTCGCCTTCATGTCGTCGTAGAAGCCGCGAGGACACCAGTGGTCGTCGATGCCGTAGTAGAAGGTCAGACGGTCGACGTGCTTCCCGATCAGGTCGTAGTCGGCGTCGCCCAGAGCGGCGAACTCCGAATGGACCAGTCGCAGCGCGCTGGCGACGACGCTGGACTGAAGCAACTGTATCGTCCCGTCCGTGACACACGGCGGCACGGCGCGGCCGCGGAAGTGCCAGTTAATGATCGCCTCCTTTATCCTTGCCGGAACGAACTTTAAGGGATAAGCGAGCAATGGGGCTAGCCAGCGGAAGTAGGTGACAAACGGGTTGAGGAGCTTGCCCTGGGGAGTCAGTGCCAGTCTCTCGACAGCCGGGAAGAGAAGCATACACTTTGAGACGCGGCCGGGGGGAAGCAGGTCGAGAAGTCGCAGGATCATGAAGCAGCCGATGGAGTGGCCAACGAGGAGTAGGTCATTGTCTGTCGGGACGTATCCCTCTATGAAGTACTTCTTGTGTCTGATCTGGCCGTCTAGGCTGAAGAAGTCCTCCGACAGTCCTGTAAAAGACGGTGATTTAGCAGAACCGGAGTTTCAGAAGTATCCCTTTCCACAGAATAATCATCTTCAAAAGAAAGCCACGTTTTAAAATTCGAAACTGCAATAAAATTAAGAAAGAAATAGGAGGGCTTCCATGGTAGAGATATTAAATGTCTAGACACGAGTATTCCTGGCATTATCCATTATTTGTTTCCGTCATCAGTCAAACCGTATACGTCTGATTCTATCCAACATATTATATACTAAGGTTTGTCGTCTTCAAGTGGAGTTTTTCATTAACGCCGTAGACGTGCGAGCACACATAGTCAACTGACCGTTGTTGTCGCTGTGTGGTGACTGTACGTGACCAGCATGTGACACGCACCAAACGTTCACGTTGGCACATTGTCTGTGGATGCTGGCGATAAATGCGTCATAGTATGTAGCCACTCCGGGGTTTCCTAAGACATGACACAATTTTAACTGCATGAATAAAACATGCAAATACACTATATAACGCAGCGTACAACATTATTACTTGGTACATATTAACGCACCGCCAGCATTGAAGTTTAATTTTAAACAATCTATTTCTTCTTCGCACAAGTACTTAGCATGAAATATATGTTGTACAGTTTGAACCGTACTGTTTCCTTTATATATTATTGACACAACTGCAATTTGTTTAGAAAACAACATTAATTTGATACATGTTAAGTATTTTCAACCAGAACTCATTCATAATTCGGTTCATGATTACATATTTACAGTTGTCTCACTAATGGAAATAGGTAACGGTAATTAAATTACAAAGATTGCAATTCAGACAATTACCACTATTAGCACCATTAGCTTTGTTGGTATGTGTCAAAAACTAGAACCATGAACTGCATTATGGACATATTGTGTGGTACCTGGTATGACGAGGATGGTGACACGGCTGCGTGCACTGTCGCACCGAGTCAAGTACGTAGACACGCCGTGCACGTCAACAAACTCACGCTCAACACACGACTCCGCCCCCATCGTTCACCTGTAACGTGTCGAAGAAGCTTTATGTACCTCGAGATATCAGTACAATTTTGATCATAGTACAGACCCGTTCTCAAGTTTTGAAAAGGGGGTTCGAGCACACAATCAGCCGGGGATTTCTGAGATGATTTTTGTAAAAAATTACAGTTAGACACAATTCTCTCAAAAGGGGGTTTCGTTTCAAACCCCCGAGGACGGGCATGTATATATATATATATATATATATATATATATATATATATATATATATATATATATATATATATATATATATATATATATATATATATATATATAACATGATGGGCAAATGGCAATAGGCCTATACCGCGGTCACGCTACGCCCAGGATACCGTTCTTCTGTCACTAGACACAAAAGAATACACAAACTCGAGTCTTGACAAAATTCTAAGTAACGAACTAAAATCAATGAGAAAATGGACGGTTATCTACTGTTTGGAGATGTTGTTATTCACATTAATAACTGTAATAAATATAAGTGTGTTCGCATTTACAATTTTGGGTAAGGCATTTTCGGGCAATTCAGTGTTTTGATCACAGCGCAGCACATATGATATGGGCGTGGATGTAGCCAACACGTGGTGGTAGACGAGCAAATGCCAATGTATCCGGGTAAAACAGCTGTAAACATTGGAGATATCAGATCAGTTACAATGTTACGGAATCTGGATCAATTAGTGTCGACACAAATAAAAACATACAAGCATCTCTCCTTCGGATGCGACTATATACACACCAGAAATTTAAGGTATTGTTAAGAGAAAAGTATTATTTGCGCCACTTCGACATACAGCAGACGCGCACTGGAAATCATTGAAAACTGGTCATAAAACATTTTGTTTTAGTGACACCCGGGAGCTTAGATCCATATTATCAAAGACGTATGAAAACTAAGCGCAGACGTAGACAAATGGCTTCGTTATCCACTTGCCATTTGGACTGGAGTGTGTTACTTTGGATGGCAATCTTGATGTATTCATGTAAAAATAATTGGCTCGCTTACAGACGTGAAGTCCTGATGTTTTCCATTTACTTGTAAACTTCTGCTTCCGAAGGTCAGGGACGCTTGGCCGAAGTTCGAACGGAGGAAATGGCTGCATGTGTCAGAAAACTGATTACTCTTTCACGTTTACAAACAGCAGAACAAGCATTATGTTTACGAGTTTCAGCTAGGCTTATCTCAAATAATGTGAGCAAATACCCAATATTTTGTGTCGTTCATAGTGGAAAGCCTGGTTAAAGTGGGCGATAACATGGTAACTACCTGATGTAAATAACAGTCAACAGTCCAGACGATGTGAAGTTCCAGTCCGACAACGTCGAGTTGGCAACGTGCTCGTAGACGTAGTGTCACTGTGTCGAATAGCTCACGAGGGCCTTAATGGCTTAAAAACATATGCATCGATTCTGCCCTTCCGATACACATATGATCTGTGTAGCTTAAAAATAAAATACAAGTTAAAATGTAAAAGAAAAAGAAAAAAACTAAGTAATACTAATAGACAGTGATAGAGTTTACTGTTTACTTTCTTGTCATTGATATGACAATTATAGCAAGTTTAGCAACACAGTATTGTTTCGGTATACCTAAATTTCACTTGTTGCAAATTATTATAACTGTGCTGTTCATTGGAAATAGATTATTGATTGTTGAAATTATTGATGTTAATGATCAACAATGCCATTTCCGATATGTTGAAAATTAACATTTTGCATTTTAAACTAATTTTTAACCCACATATACCTTGAAGATGGTGCCCATGTCTGCCTCATGTGAATTATTGCAACCTGGCTGTGGTCTGCTTCTACAGAACATTGTAAACTTTGTAATTTGTAACTTTCAATATTATAATTATTGTAACTAATCGGACAAGCTGAAGGAGGCAGTCAATGTTGTTTACATACAGACTCATGTTCACTCACTGAACAAGACAAATATATGGTCTAATTGTTTATTAACGATTTATTCTAAAATATACTGTAATAATATATATATATGCATACACGATCTGACAAACTACTGATATTTACTATTATCAGTATACAGACGGTATATCTTATATGGTGGGCAACAATCGTCTGCAGGGTTCTGCTGATAATACAGTCGTTGCTTGCTTTACGGTCATCTTGGTAATACAACCACCTCGGTTATACACCCTCAGACAGTCCCAAATTATTTCCATAACACTAAGGTACGGGGCATTACTCCACCCTAATACGGTCACCTCACTATTCAGGTCACTTTGACCCAGTCCCATCCAAGGTGACCGTAATATCGAGGTACAGTTGTACAATGCTGTCTATACATTGCATTCACTGAGTTTAAACAAGGAGATTAACCTGTTCTCATCAAGTAAACCTCCTCGTCAGTTTAATTGCATATCTATTAATACCTATGCAATGTATGTTGTTTTTGCAAAGTGTGGTAACAACAGCCACCATGATTGTGAATAAACGCTCAGTCCAATCAACCCATGTGTGCCTTACCTTAGAGCGTTTTTGTTTCCTGACAGTCCTTCCGGAAAGATGAAACGGGACAAGTGTTACCACGCACCACCTGTTTTGGACATGGTCGACTACACATGCAACGTCCACAAACTTACGTGAGTCTCCAGTGATTATACTCCAAACACCCCAATATTGGGTTAATGCAGGAGTCACACAAACTGTCCCCGTGACCCTGTCACACAAACTGTCCCCGTGACCCTGTCATACAAACTCTTGTGACCCTGTCATACAAACTGTCCCTGTCACCCTGTCATACAAACTGTTCTTGTGACCCTGTCATACAAACTGTACCCGTGACCCTGTTGCACAAACTGTGCCCGTGACCCTGTCACACAAACTGTTCTTGTGACCCTGTCATACAAACTGTCCCTGTCACCCTGTTATACAAACTGTTCTCGTGACCCTGTCATACAAACTGTCCCCATGACTCTGTCATACAAACTGTCCCTGTGACCCTGTCACACAAACTGTCCCCGTGACCCTGTCATACAAACTGTTCTTGTGACCCTGTCATACAAACTGTCCCTGTCACACTGTCATACAAACTGTTCTTGTGACCCTGTCACACAAACTGTACCTGTGACCCTGTCATACAAACTGTTCTTGTGACCCTGTCACACAAACTGTACCTGTCACACTGTCATACAAACTGTTCTTGTGACACTGTCACACAAACTGTACCTGTGACCCTGTCATACAAACTGTTCTTGTGACCCTGTCATACAAACTGTCCCTGTCACACTGTCACACAAACTGTACCTGTGACCCTGTCACACAAACTGTACCTGTGACCCTGTTGTACCTCACACTCCATGGACAGCACTAGTTTGTTTAATGTTAATCAAATTTTGAATAGGTTTGGTTTGTTGATTGGAAATTGTACCGTCAGTTTAATTTTGAATAGGTAAGCATATGCTTCTTGTTATTTCTACCAGTCTGACTTCTATGTGACACATTTGGCATCTTACTTACATATGACATTGGGATTTATTATAAATATAACTAGTTGACCCAGGAAATAGTCATAGATATTATCACGTGCTTTATCAGTCAGGTCAATTACTTTATACAAAGAGAGTAGAAGTGTAGACTATTAGTGTAGAACAATTTAGATTTTCACAGAGGGCGATAACTGAACAGAACAAATTATCTACAGATTGTGTAAATGCTAGCAGGGTCAATACTCAATATGTTTGAAAACATAATTGACATATCTGACATGGGTGGGTCACCGGTCACACATAGATTAAGCTATTTTAATTATTTATTTATTATATTTATTTCCTATGATAATTTATTTATTTATTAATCTTAAACTAACTTACTCTATTTTTTATTGTATATTTTTAACTGTAATATTATATATTTATTATTTTTACACGCCTACGAATGGGCTGGTCCCAGATATATGGCACTTTAAAAACATTTTAATAATTAAGCATTGTTAGTGAATGTTTTTCCTGTCTTGAGGTTTGTTTACCAACATAACAACCCTATTTTATTACTGTAACTTACTCTTGTCACAGTGTCGGACGCCGTACAGCACAGGAACACTGACCGAAGGTCCGGGTCTATTGGGACGGTTCTGGCAGGGACTCGGGCTGCCGTCAAGACTCAAATACAAAAAACTGGTAGGAAAACAATATCTTTGTGCTCCAACCAGCCCCACACCAGCAGTCTGAGCTGGTGTGGGGCTTGCTCATTTTTGTGGTGATGTTATTGTTAAAATATCTGCGTAAAATGATTACAGATGCTGTAGGAAAATAAGCATGTGTTTTGTGTAAGAAAATCAGTTGATTTAACCCTTCGTGAATCAGGTTAGTTAATGTTCAGATCTGTAATGTGTGAATAGTTTAAGTATTATGCACAGATGGTTTAATAAGCAGTGCATAGTTTTGTTATAAATAATCATCGCAACAATTGACTGGCATAACATTCATCTACCTTCAGAATGTTGCTTGCTGGGTCTTTACTGATGACTAAAGTATTACTGCTATGCAGTTAGAAGAAATTCCATTTTGATCACAATTTCTTTCAACGTTGTGGGTTCATATTTATTGTAAGAGTATTTTTGTCTTCACGTCCACACTGTTACCTGTGTTTGCGTGTGTGTGCCTGTATGCATCTGTGTGTAATGTTGTAATGTGTGCATGACATAATTTTGGCTGGTAATCTACCCTGCACATATGTTACTCTATTCTTTTGTTTCTTTACTGTAGACTCCCATTAATCGCACTTGTTGTTGTGTGCTGCAGATACTGAAGAATGCGGGCCTCAGACTCTACTTATGCTGTGTCGAACTTGTGGATCACAACCAGTTTTCAGCAGGTTCGTCTCGGTCTACATAGCCAGATGTTCATGCACAATAAAATGTTCATGCACAATTAAATGTTCACACACGATCGAATGTTCATGCACAATTCAATGTTCGTACACAATCAAATGTTCCTGCACCTAAAAGCCATCAGACTTTGCAAGCGCAAGTTGTGTCGGATGACTTTTAAACACAGTGTGCTGTGACCACTATCTCTGCTGCAGAGTTTGCAATGCCGGACACGTTCAACACATGGTTCAGAATCACAGAGCTGCATATCTGGTAAGTTGCCAGTGCCACCTGGTGGTACCAGGTCAGACTAGACAGTTCATAAACAGCAACATTTTATTCAATAAAAACACTAGTGCGTAGGTAGGTAGTAACCAGGACTCGTTCATTAAGCTAATTCCTGCTACTGAAAATGAGGTACGTATTTTCTGTGCAAGTAGCCCTCCATAGTGGTCCCTCTTGTGTATTTGTTGGCTAATCCTGGTTACCATGTAAGCTTCTGATATTGAAACCAACCACGGTTTTCAGATGTATAATAATTAAATGTGTTTTTTAAGCTGTTGCAAGGAGTGTTTTAATGTAGCCAATATTGAGCACGGGTCGCAACACCGAAGCAGGCAGAAGCAGGCAATTATCTGTGTAACTAGTATTCATGGTTAGATGAAATATCATTTATTCCAGTCCAGCATGTTTATCCCACAGCTCATTCTCCCAAATAATAATAATTTCATATAGTGCAGTTTCCTCAATGCGCTTTACATAAAATGCATGAAATGAAACATAACAAAAAAAATAAAAATACACATGTCACATACTAGGGTGTTGAAAACCAGTTAAATTAAATGTAAACTAATTAAATACATTTATATGTAATTGAAAATTAGAAGTAAAGCCTAACTCAAGTCAAACTGTCCTTCATTTACTAGGAGTGTAACTATACATTTACTAGGAGTGTAACTATATATTTACTAGGAGTGTAACTATACATTTACTAGGAGTGTAACTATACATTTACTAGGAGTGTAACTATACATTTACTAGGAGTGTAACTGTACATTTACTAGGAGTGTAACTATACATTTACTAGGAGTGTAACTACATTTACTAGGAGTGTAACTATACATTTACTAGGAGTGTAACTATACATTTACTAGGAGTGTAACTATACATTTACTAGGAGTGTAACTATACATTTACTAGGAGTGTAACTATACATTTACTAGGAGTGTAACTATACATTTACTAGGAGTGTAACTATACATCAAACTATTGATGCATTGCAATAGTCAATGTGACGATGCAATAATATTGATAGTAAATTGAACTATCGATATTTATTGTTGATAGTACACTGAACTATCAGTAGTAACGATAGTTGGCAAAACAATTCACCAGGGCTACTTGTGTCAGTGTAATAATAGAAATAAATATGTTTTTCAGCTCTATTGGATCATTTTATTTATTCATCAACCTAACATCAACAGTCATAAATGCTATCGCAGTACTAAAACTATACCTTATAGTCTTACATATCATTTACCCCTGGGTTTTTCCCTCCTGGACTGGGTTGTAGAGGTGTGTTCTCTGTCCCTAGGATGTGTATGGTGCGACTGGCGCGTGAAGGCAAGGAAGGAGTGTTTGTCCGCAACAAGCTGATGCAGTTCATGTGGCTGGACGTGGACAAGAGAACACGCAAGCTAGGGGTGAGTTTTGTTTGTGGTGCATAATTGGTATTTTTGACATCTTTGCATGGTGGATGGACAGGTATAAATCCATACACGGCTGTTACAGTTATTTATGGTAAATACCTAGGTTGGTTGAACATAATCCTGCATGACTTGCACTCAGGTGATGGTGCATGTTTATTCAGAATAACACTGTATATTTGTTATGACATTTTTATATCCAAGTGAGAAAGTACTTGGTGTTTGCTGAAATGCATGCAGGGTTTTGTAACCGGGGGTAGTTGGGAGGGGGTCACCACCTATCTTGTCATTGGTACAGCTGCTGACATATTTTTAATGGCAAAGTGAACCTTTCTGGTCTTGAAACCGTGATGTTGAACTGTATTTATGATTCTGACAGGACGGTGCAAGCTTCACGTCACGGAGAGATGGAATCATTAACATAGGAGCACATTTCAAGGCAACATTGTTTGCATATGATGAGGTCGGTAACATTTTTTTAGAAGAAATTACAAAGTGGGTAGATCACGGGTCACCAGTGGATGTTGTCTACTTAGATTTTCAGAAAGCTTTCGATAAAGTGCCACATCAAAGATTGTTACTTAAACTAAAAGCCCATGGTATAGGCAATGATGTAATCAACTGGATAGAAAAGTGGCTTACACACAGAAGACAAAGAGTAATAGTAGATGGTAAGATTTCAAACTGGAAATCTGTTTTGAGTGGGGTACCACAGGGATCAGTGTTAGGCCCTATACTGTTTTTAATATATATAAATGATTTGGAGGATGACATATCTAGCATAGTACTCAAATTTGCAGATGACACAAAAGTATTCAGAAAGGTTACTAATGATACAGATAAACAAAGTTTACAGGATGATCTAGAAAAATTAGTTAAATGGTCAGAAAAATGGCAAATGTTATTCAATTTTGGGAAGTGTAAATGTGTACACATAGGACATGGAAATATGGATGAGGAATATAAAATGGGGGATGCTGTACTAGGTAGAACCACACAAGAAAAGGATTTAGGAGTAATATTTAATGCTGACATGAAAGTTTCAGAGCAATGTGGGATTGCTGCTTCGAAAGGAAATCAAATTCTAGGCCTAATTAGGAGAACTATCACGTATAAGGAGAAACATCTAATTGTACCCCTGTACAAAGCAATAGTTAGACCACATTTGGAATATTGTATTCAAGCATGGAGGCCATATCGTAAAAAAGACATAGATAAGCTAGAAAGAATACAACGAAGAGCAACTAAGATGATTCCAGAATTAAGAGACCTTAGTTACGAAAGTCGCTTATTACAATGTGGTTTGACAACACTAGAGACCAGGAGACTAAGAGGAGACCAAATAGAAGTGTTTAAAATAGTGAACGGTTACGAGGATGTTGATAGGAATATGTTCTTCAAACTTAAAGAAGGCAGTAGAACCAGAGGACACAAAGCAGCATTAGTTAAGGAACAGTGTAGGTTGGACATGAGAAAGTACTCTTTCTCACAGAGGGTGATAAATGAATGGAACAAACTGCCAAATGATTGTGTTAATGCTAGTAGTGTGAACATGTTTAAAAATAGAATTGACAGATATCTGATAAGGGCGGGCTACACATAGATGAGAAAATTGTTGGACTCTCGATAAGCCAATGGCTTCCTTGTCCACTTGCCATCTGGAACTTGTTGTTCGAGATGGCAATCTTGTTAAATCTTGTTAAATTATATCTTCCACATACCATATAGTTTCCAATAGAAGTGCATCCCCCCTATTTTTGGAAGTGAAGCCATATGCAAAAACATAACATTATCAGAAGTGAAGGCAATCAATTACATAAACATTGGCATTAAAATCATGTGTAATGATCACTCAACTCAACTCGATTTTCTGTAGCAAACAGTGGTATGAGCTGTGTACATTTCCATGTAAAAATACACTGTAGCACATGTTACTACTTAGTGTACACGAACACGGCAGAGTTTTATCATTTCAGCAGTTTACCGACTTTATATTGCACTGGCATGTCTATAGTAACACACCGATTTAATATTTTAATGTAAAAATAGATTCGAATTTGTGCTTTTTATCATGCATAACAAACTACGCCAGTTTGGGAAAAACCAAGTGCTTGCCATTACGTATCAAAACCGTTCTGATGGTGAGCATTAAAAGGGCATCCAGAATTAGAGACTGTGGAGGATCTCAAAACACTGATGTTCGACACTACACAAAAGTGGTTTTATTTAATGTCGTACATCGATGAATTTGCCCAAAAGAAGCATGCCGACTTTTCTGAGTGCGTGGTACCAGGTAGTTATGTGTTATGACAACTGAATTCAAATGCCATCTGGCGAATATGATGTGGCACACAGGGGTCTTGAGGTTAAATGACATCAGTTTCGTGTACACCGTAGTGTCACACATCAAGGTTTTGATATCCCTTAGTAGCCAATCACCCATTGGTTGACAAATTGATTGTAGTGTGGCGCCATCTGGTTGCAGGGTCTGCTCAGTGACGATACTGTTCTAGCGGGAGCGCTGTGGAGAAACTTCTTTGAGATGGATTGCAAAGACATGGCCCATCTCGAGAACCTTGTACACTACGTCAGGAAACAGGTCTCGTTACTAATCTACAGTTTGCAGACAGTGATTTTTAGGCATGTTCTGCTGTAGAATATATGACATTTAAATGTTCCATGCAGGGCTGGGTCCAATTATGTAATTGTAATTTATTACAGCAAAATTGTGTAATTGTAATTGATTATGATTTCAAAATGTTGCTGTAATTGTAATTGTTATATTTTGTATAATTGAAATTTTATTTCAATTACAATCAATTACAGTACGTTTCATATCACAAACTACCTGAACGAATTGTCAATAAAAATATAATTTAAGTCTCACATGAGTTGAAAATCAAGACTAATAATAACACCTGCTTATATATTTATATTTAAGTCTCAGTATTCACTGTCTGGTGGGTACTGGTCAGTGGTGCTAGTGGTGGTTAGCCTTAGCAATTAGCCTTTTCAGTAAGTTGGTAACAGCCAGGAAGCAATAAACAATGCATAGACAAAGGCTAAGCTGGTATTCAAACAACATGGAAAGACCTGTAGCCTGATATTGCTTCAGAAAATATCAGCTCAGTGAAACGTTGCAGAGTTAGCAAGCCAATTACACCCCTTGTGTTGTGGTGGGTTGCAGACAGGTCAGGTGGCAAGGACCATTTATATGGCCTCTCTTCCCATTCCCAACTCACACAAAGCAAAGGGCAGACCAATTAAGAATGTCAGCTTAGAGCAGGAGCTACAACCTCAAAGTAAACACATCATAACCTATTATTAGTATTTTCCAAAGAAAAATTTAAGAAATACGCACGGATAAATATCTGCATTGGAATATGTCCTGTAGGATTATGTCTGGATATTGCATTGTATTTTTATATAATAAAAATATGTTTTAAACGGCTATCTTTTTATTTAGTATAATTCAAAGTCACAATTCAACAAAATGTACAAACATTACCGTTATATTTGTTTATCAATTGTGTACAAAATATTGAAATTCAGCAAAACGCGCAAAAATACATAATTAACAAATGCTGAATATATTTGGTTCCGCATAATGTAATTGTAATTGAAATTGAAACAGTGTAATTGTAATTGATTTGGAAAATTATGACTGTAATTGTAATTGAAATAAAACATTTTAATGTAATTGTAATTGATATAATTTTGTGTAATTGGACCCAGCCCTGGTTCCATGTACAAGGTGCAAAAAGGTCCTTGTCTCATATAAGATGCTTCTATGTTGATCATGTGTATGTTGATCATCTGTGTTGACCATGGTTGGCCCAGTGTATTGATCAGGTGTGTTAACCGTGGTCGTGTGGGTTGATCAGGTTTGTTGACCATGTCCTGGGGTGTTGATCAGGTGTGTTAACCATGGCCTAGTGTGTTGATCAGGTTCATTGACAATGGCCCTGTTTGTTGATCGGGTTCATTGACAATGGCCCTGTTTGTTGATCGGGTTCATTGACAATGGCCCTGTTTGTTGATCGGGTTCATTGACAATGGCCCTGTTTGTTGATCGGGTTCATTGACAATGGCCCTGTTTGTTGATCGGGTTCATTGACAATGGCCCTGTTTGTTGATCGGGTTCATTGACAATGGCCCTGTTTGTTGATCGGGTTCATTGACAATGGCCCTGTTTGTTGATCGGGTTCATTGACAATGGCCCTGTTTGTTGATCGGGTTCATTGACAATGGCCCTGTTTGTTGATCAGTTGTGTTGACTATAACCCATTGTGTTGACTATAACCCATTGTGTTGACTATAACCCAATGTGTTGACTATAACCCATTGTGTTGACTATAACCCATTGTGTTGACTATAACCCATTGTGTTGACTATAACCCATTGTGTTGACTATAACCCAATGTGTTGACTATAACCCATTGTGTTGACTATAACCCAATGTGTTGACTATGGCCCAATGTGTTGACTATAACCCATTGTGTTGACTATAACCCATTGTGTTGACTATAACCCATTGTGTTGACTATAACCCATTGTGTTGACTATGGCCCAATGTGTTGACTATGGCCCAATGTGTTGATAAGGTGTTTTGAATGTGGTCCATTGTGTTGATCAAGTGTATTGACCATGGCTGTGTGTGTTCATCATGGTTGAGTGCATTGACCACGGCCAGCATGTTGATCAGGTGTGTTAACTATGGTGCTGTGTATTGATCAGGTGCATTGACCATAGCCCAGTGTGTTGATCAGGTGTGTTGACTGTGGCCATATGCTGTGTTCCAGCTGCAGTACCTGGAGCTGCAGGACTCGTCCAGTGTCATTAAGGATGGACTCATCAAGTTTCTGCCCTTCCACGGAGACGAGGAGAACGTCAAGCGAACTAAACCAATCCTCACTGAGATCTATCGACGAGTGTGAACATGTCACAGGCTTATTGCACCGATAAATGGACAGATGTGTAGACCGACTGTGTGCCACTGCAGTTCCTTGTGCATATACAGTGACGTGTTGTCAGCACACACAGAAAAAACACATGAATTATATAATTGGCAAACGAACAGCCAAGTTGGACTTTGTAGAAATGCAGAATGTAATAACAATGAGATTTTGTATCAAAATTTAATGGTGTTTGAATGCAAATAAATTCAGTGTAAAGTTTGTCGCGATGTCTCTGGGTCTGGAGTTGATTCTTTTGTCAGTCTCTATTTCGCCTAGGGTAAACAGACTTTGAATCACCCTGTAATGTGGCATTTTAGTCGCGCTGTGTTCGATTGTGTGGTCAAGCGAAACTCTTGCTGAGGACGACTGTATGGTCGACACCACATGCGACCTTCCGCACCTCGGCAGGAACGTTCACCTACAAATGCATGCGCAGTAAACATATTATAACACCACTGGGTGTATGTGCCAGGGCTGGTCATTTAAAAGAAGTTAATTTAAATAATTTATTGAAATCACTTCATTTAAAATTTTTTTATCATTTATATAAATCACTACATTTTGTTTTAAATCACAGCCATACTAATAATATGGTGATAAAACAATGTTGTATTGTTATCACAGAATAACCATTGTGTGTTAAAACCTGGTTATATTTTTTTAAATACTGGTACACTAAACGTGATTTAGACCAGAAAAATCTGTTTAAATAAAAAGATTAAATAAATAATATTAACGGTTTTAATCAAATAATTAGATTAAAATCAAATCAATATATTTAAAATTTTTCTTGAAAATTTTTTTCAACCTAGCTTTCTACACACGGCTAATGTGCCTTCTTGCGTGTAATACAAGAATACTTTTTTATAAAAGATTTATATTCTAAAACGTGAGCATGACATGATAAACATTAAATGGGCACATCCCAAACATGTACCTTGAAAGGGAAGAACTGGTCCAAGACATGGCCTAGCCCGAGACAAGCTGTCTTGTTATGTCCCCAAACATACACGTCTCCATTGTCTGCAGATAAAACAACACACGGGATAAACACAAGATCATGATCACATGATGCATCATATGACCATCATAGAACAGCAACATGTTATTCTGTCATCATGCTCATGGGCAAACAAGAACAACTATGCAAAGGTGCATATTCTGGATAGGGATAGGGAAACACTTCTGTTTAAAAAAGAGAAGTTCCCCCCTCCGCTAACAGAATCTTGGCAGGATTTGCACTGATCTCGGGGAACACAACAATCAAGACTCAAATTGTTAAAATACGGGGAAGAATCTCATTCGTAGACATGGCTGACATGTTTCCACAAGCTCCTATGCAAATGAAATGTTTGCACAAAATTAGATAACATTTTTATTGTTCTCGATCCTTCACTTGCCGTTTATTAAAAGTAACTTAAAACCCCCTTGTTTATTAAGTTAGCCCATTGTGAATCATGTTGGTTGGCGTTTAAATCTGTAGTGTGAGAATAGCTATGTAATATGTCAGTATAATAATAGCGTTTACTTTTGTTAAAATCATCGCTAATTAAGACAGACAACAATTTACTAGGTGGTGCCCTAGCCACAAAAGACTACGAACATTGGTTTGCTTGTGACGTGCGTAACTCCTGAAAGTTGTTTGTCAACCCATATCTGATATAAAGAATGAATGTAATGATTTGATTTCATTTAGAACTCCTCAACTCATTTAGTCCATTGTGAATCAGGTTTGCTGATGTTAAAATCTGGAGCATGTGAACAATTACATGCAGTAATATGTGCACTCAGTTGAATAAAAGTGTGAATACATTTTTTATTATAATAAAAATGAGTCATTAGATCGGGTAACTTGTGAAAATGTGAATAACCTAGCTTATGTTATAGTACATAGTATGGAGCACTTTTGCCGGATCCGATAAAAAATAATTAAGTATTTTTGTTCTGATGACTTCACAAAAACTAATTAACAAATTTGCACAAAAGAGCTAGCATGTGGTTGTGGATACTAGGTAGGTTTTTTTTTTCACAAAACGAATCTAAAATGAGATAAGCAAAAAAACAAGTTGAGGAAGGAATTTTAAAGGTCTGTAATGTCAACCTCTGTAAACAAATTATACAAAGAGAAAGTGAAACCATTAACCACCTGTGATAGCAGCTAGATGGTTGAGTCCACAGTCGATGTCCACAACACGAGTGTCAGGGCTGAAGTCGTTGCGTCCAAACAAAGGCGGAGGTAGCAATGAGGGCCACGGACTGGACTCTAGCTTGGGACCCTTGCCGAGGAGTCCATACCCCCAGACGTATACCTCGCCCTGATCTGAAGCACAAACAGGCCAAGTAAACCTGGGCTGCTTTGAAGGGTTTCGGTGAAGATGACTGTTTAGGGTAACTACTGCCATGTTTTAATGTCAAGTTTCTGATTGTCTGTTTTCTAAGATTTTAAGCAGATATTCTAAAAGGGATGTAAATGTTATTTCCTAATAGAGGCTACAATAAATTGCATATATTAATCACCAAGTGGCAAATACGTCTTACTGCAAGGCATCCTGGGATTATTGTTGATAAGTTGATCATCTAATACAAGTTTTCATCATGGTGTAGCACACTGATCAACTATGCAACATATCCCACCATTCAACAGTGCACACATCGTGCCTGCGGCTGCGACCTTTGACACCCGACCGACTGTGTCGAAGTGAAGATGCCTAGGTGTCTCCACTTGTGTTGAGTCGCTGGCCACGGATGCGAGCTGGTTGTATTCGGAGTTACCCCACCCAAACACCTCGCCCCGATCTACAAACAGACAACCGATGTATGACTGTATATCACAGCTTTGAATACCCAAACTTTCTTAGGTCAATGCCCTCCATGCTGAACAAGTCAATAACTATTATGTGCAGAACTAATCTGCATATTAGCTGAGGACCTCCTGCTGGAACTACTTGGCTGCCCCCCCTCCACCCCTAAAAGGGTTCCTGGCCACTAGTCTAAACGCTGGTCGTTGCTTTTTGTTTTCTACAGTTGGGTGTATTCCTCTACACAGAGTAATTCAACACCATTGTTAGTTTGCAGATACAGACCACCACTCTGTGGTTCGACAGCATGGTACACATTTACCACTGTGTGGGATCTTTTACCAGATAGAAAGGACCTACGGGTTGTAATGTCTCATCTGAGAGACACAGACAATGTACTTCCCATATGCCAGGTGCTAAACCAGTTTTTACAATTTTACGAAATGGCGAACCCAGTACTTCCTGGCCAAGAGCACCAAACTAAATGAGTCTCCACACTACAATGTATAATAATTACAAATCTGATTGAACAATATTACAAGATATGTTACATTCCTCAGGTATTAGTTCAAATATAGACAACAATTACACACAGGACAACAGTGATTACATGAAATGACACTGATGACAGTAATGACCCAAAATGTCACTAACAACATTGAATGAAATGGGTCGACATGGAGACAACAGATTAATAATGAACTCACCCGACACGGCAAGGACGCAGTCACCTTTGGAGCTCATGTTGATGACCTTCTCCCCATCAATGTCACCTTGAACCCTACAGGGGTCACCAACCGCATTGTAGTGGCCGAGACCTGAAGTGTATCTTACAGTGAGATGATGTCTGCCAATTAAGAAATCATGGACAATTTTTGATGTCAGCAAATTTGATTTATTTGCATACTGGTAAATTATAATTTATATCATATCACATGGCACCGGCTAACAGCTCATTCGAATGCTTAATGGAGGCACAGCAAAGGTCCCAAAAGCTCTGTAGAGCAATACCAGTATTCTGACAGGTGTGTAACTTATTTTCAATATGATTTATATCATGTTGTAATTCATCGTCTTTCTCCAGTTTGTTCTAACGAGCACTGCCTCGTGTCATTTTGTCAACCTTAGATGTGTCAGCTGCTTCACCCGGTCTATCCACCAGGACCGAGTTCGGGTACCCATTTATACAGCTGAGTGAACTGAAACAACGTATTGTGAAAAAAACTGCCCAAGCTTCGAATCGACAGCAAGAGGATTCGAACCCATGTTCTCTCAATTCAGGGTCATTCCAGATGTTCTAACCACTATGCTACTGCGCCCCCAACGAGACTTTGCATACTACATAAAACAAATTAAATCTAACGAGGGTAAATTTTGTTGGTGAGCAATAAAGCAGAACAGTTTTATTGATTACTAGATATATGCTTTTGTTTTCAATATAATATACAATTTTAAATATTACAGTTTATGCATTATGTTTTGATACCACAATGCTGTGCATTTAAATAAAAAATAACATGTCTTACAGACATTAGACATATACTCATATTTTTATATATTTCCCAACTGTCAGTCTGTCCGTCACCAACCTGTTTGACCATCTGCACCAAGACCACAACTGTAAACTTGTCCTTCGTCTGTGAGGAACAATGTGTGGTCTTGTCCACATACTGCCTGAAAGAGAAAAATTACAATCATATACTATCAGACACAAATGCACCTAAAAACAACTATTATTGTCTCAAAATCACACATCACCAAAACCAGAAAACAACCCCTCAGTAGAACAACAAAGGATAAAATAGCAGATTACCAACCAGGTAGGGGTTAATTTCAATTGTTAACTGAATTAACTCAATCAAGTTAATTTAATTAATTAATATTTTAATATAAGGCTACTTTAGCTTAATTAATTAACTTTACCAAAAGGGGTTAACTTAATTTAATTTAATTTAAATAGACAGATTCCCAATTACTCCCAATTAAGTGCTCATTTAACACTTGATTAATGAATATTCCATCTCCATGTTGCACAGGCATTTCCAGCTGGCCTGCAGTCTCTAGCATGAGAGCAGTCACATATGAATATAAGCTGCAATTTGCCCAACACGTAATTTAATCGTCAATTCAATTAAAGTTAATTTAAATTAGTTGAACATTTTGAGAGGTTAATTTAATTTTTTATCTGAGAAATGTGTGAGGTTCATTTAATTGGAGAATTTCTGAGTTACCTGTAATTTTTCAAGCTAATTGCCCCACGCCTGTTACCACCATTAGGGAGCATCAGCTGGTGACTTGAGGCAACTCAAGGTACTGGAAACAACAGTGTTGCATTTCTGCTCTTTCGTACGTGGCATCTATTTTCCTGGTGATACACTGACAGGTTCACTGCTACATTACCTGTCTGACTTTTGTGTCGAGGTTCACTTTGTTGATGGTTTGCGAGGCTCTGTGGCAACAGACAGTACGAGGCATGAAACTTGTCACACTGAGGAAACATCCTCACATATCACATATCCTCACACACTGTGCAACTGCTGAATATATATTTTGTTCTAAATGAACAAAGAATGTAAAATTTTTAATACCTCATAACCATGCAACGAATGTATGTATGTATATATGTATGTATATATGTATGAATATATGAATGAATGTATGTACATATGCATGTATGTATGTATGTATGTATGTATGCATGTATGCATGTATGCGTGTATGCATGTATGTATGTATCTATGCATGAATGTATGAGTGTATGTATGTATGTATGTATGAATGTATGTATGTATGTATGAATGTATGTATGTATGTATGTATGCATGTATGTATGTATGCGTGTATGTATGTATGTATATATGCATGAATGTATGTATGAATGTATGTATGTATGTATGCGTATATGTATGTATATATGCATGAATGTATGTATGTATGTATGAATGTATGTATGTATGTATGTATGCACCCACACATGTATATGTATGAATGGGAGTATATGTGTATATCAGCTACTTGTATGTTCATCCATCTATTTATATTTCTATCTATCACAGACCTAGTAATATTGCAGGCTTATCAAATGAATGTCCAACACCTTAGAAATATTAAATTTTAATTAGCTGTTTCCTGATAAGTTTCGTAATTTGTGTCTATATTTTCCTTTCCCAACAGTTTCATAGATTTCTATACTGTAACATGCCAATACATACGAATCAATGCTAATGTTGCAGTATGTGTCTTACCTGTAGACTTCATCAGAAACTATGGATCTTCCACACTGACCGTATGAATTGTTTCCAAGGCTGAAAACTGGCGTCACCAGCAAATCAAACAATGTGCGAGATAAATCTAATGACAACAGACTTCTAAACATCACCAGAATCACACACGCACGCACGCACGCACACACACACACACACACCATATGTATTTATACCAGGTTACTTCTAAATTATAATCCATACATAAGCATTCATTGAATATCTATGTTATGTTTGATACAACAGATTAAATGCATTAAAATACATGCAGACATTAATCATAATATAATTTGGAAAATCAACATTTATTACATTTAAGAGAACAAGACCAGAATTAAATTTGTAATTTATCTTAGCGTGGTTGTCTTCAAATTTATTTCAGTTCCACTAGTAGTTTTATGTGAAAACTAAAATCTACGATACTGTTTTTTAAAATGGAATAAGGAATTTGTATTTGCTCAAGTGAATTTAACCCCAGCCATGTTCTGAAAACTGTAAACAAAGAGGTATCGATTGTTCAACAAGAATGAACCAATCAATTGACACTAGTTCCTCTATAATGTGTCTGCACATTTTGTTACTTATAGTGCTTTCATGGTTCCAGTTTCCTGGGTCTGTATGGTTCTCGGTTCTCGAGGATCATTTATTTACTGTAGTGGTCTGCCAAGGTTCCGGTATGGAAGACTGGGAGTTGTCTACTCTTCTAGGGGGGAAGAGGAAACCCCTAATTTTTTTAATACACCAACCAAGATCAACAATAATCAAATCTCAAGCAACTACTTAACTGAACTAATTCATTGCGGACCACAGTTTCGGTTCCTGACTCCGATTCATGACAGTTACTTCCAACTGTTGTTACAACATTTGTGCCAAACATACTGACCTCCTTCAGTGTCAGTGACAATGACGGTGTGTGCGCGGCCACAAGCCACCTGCAACAACTGTGTGGACTGTGGCTGCAGCAGAGGCAGCTCTATGGGCACTGGTTCTATCACGTAGTCAGTGGCATGGCCTGCAATCACACTGGCTCTGTCACATAATCTGTGGCATGACCTGCAATCACACTGGCTCTGTCACATAATCTGTGGCATGACCTGCAATCACACTGGCTCTGTCACATAATCTGTGCCATGACCTGCAATCACACTGGCTCTGTCACATAATCTGTGCCATGACCTGCAATCACACTGGCTCTATCACATAATCTGTGGCATGGCCTGCAATCACACTGGCTATGTCACATAATCAGTGGCATGACCTGTAATCACACTGGCTCTGTCACATAATCTGCGGCATGACCTGCAATCACACTGGCTCTGTCACATAATCTGTGGCATGACCTGCAATCACACTGGCTCTGTCTCATAATCTGTGGCATGACCTGCAATCACACTGGCTCTGTCACATAATCTGTGACATGACCTGTGATCACACTGGCTCTGTCACATAATATGTGGCATGACCTGCGATCACACTGGCTCTGTCACATAATCTGTGGCATGGCCTGCAATCACACTGGCTCTGTCTCATAATCTGTGGCATGACCTGCAATCACACTGGCTCTGTCACATAATATGTGGCATGACCTGCAATCACACTGTCTCTGTCACATAACCTGTGGCATGACCTGCAATCACACAAATCTGTACTAATATATTTACATTTTAAGCAAATTTCAGACATATAACTGAAAAACTTCTTGAGTTAGAAGCACATGAAAACATGTAAAAAATAATGGGTACGATTTTGGGGGCTTACCCCTTGTTCACGATACTAGGGCAATACAGAGAAGAGTTGCAGGTAAATGCTTAGTTCTTTTGCACAAGTGCTCAAGTATAGCCACTTAGTCATTGGTTAAAATTTAAGTAAATTCTGAGACTTCAACTTTTTGACCATTGGTTGGTTTCACATGGTTGATTTCACAAGTACATATAATCTAGAACTATGTATTCAGAAGGGTTCTTTTTGTATTTGAGGACAATATTTACATAACTGCCTTACTAGATATGGAATAGATAGTAAAATCAGCTATAGGATTTGACATTGTGGTGCAATCTAGTGATTAGATAATAACACAAAATGGGTCCATCTAAAATATTTTTTTTAACATGAAGCCATCTGAAAATGGTATCCAAATATGCATTGTGCCTGCCTTTCATATAAAAATTAAATTGGAAGTTTAGCTCCATGGCCACATATCATTTTTGGCTGCTAAATATAGGCCACTTTTCACTATGTACCAACTTTGGAGATGAGTGTCCCATAATTTAATCAAGATAGAAACTTCAAACTTCTCATATTATAGTCATATACCTAAATATGTAGCAATAGTATTGATCCAAATAAGACTCATTTGTGTTCTAACATGTTTTATTGTTGAAATATGGGTCCACAATTACTTGTTGGTTAATTTTTGCACATAAAAACACACAACTTCAATGGCAGATTGTGGAAGAGCTAATACACAGAAGTGGAACTACAGTTTGTATACATTATTCACATATAATGGAGAATAAGCATGCCAAATCTCAGAGTTCAAGTCCAACTAGTTTTTGAGTTTTTGTATTTTAAGTAGAACAAGAAATCTACATGATTTCCAAAAAATTGCATAAATGACAGAATCCGCCAAATTTTAAATGGTCATAACTCAGAAACTATTCAAGCTACAGCCCTATGGATTGACATGTGTGGTTACATTGACCAGTACGTTAATTAGTAAGCTTTTGGTTGAATTAAAAAATATATCATACCAGCTCTATCACTAGGTTAAAGGTACAACCTGCAATCATACTGGCTATATCATTTAATTCAAGGTACAACATCCAATTACACTGGCTCTATTACATAGTTCAATGAACAATCTGTAATCACACTGGCTCAATCACTTAGTTCAATGAACAACCTGCAATCACACTGGTTCTGTCACATAGTAGGTGGCATGACCTGCTATCACATTGGCTCTATCACATATATCTGTAGCGTGATCTGCAAGCACATTGGCTCTATTACTTAGTTCAAGGTACAGAATACAATCACACTGCATCTACAAGTGTCTTACTCAAGACTCTACCGTGGTGACACAATTCGAGTCTAGACCTGCACTCACACTGGCAGAATAGTATAGATCTGAAGACCCACCTGAGTTCCTTGGATACTCCTGGTAGCCCAACTGGGAGTCAGTGTTGATGCCTGTACCGTAAGCCACATTCACCAACCCAGTGTGACATAGGTACACTGTGAAGCCGTAGCCACAGGCGACGTCATGAGCCTACAAACACATCATGACACAACATTCATGTCACAACATAACACAACACTCATGTATAACAGTCAACAGTCATACATACACATTAACTTTATTTTAAAGAAGTCCATTATTGTAAGCCTAACTAGATATATTAATTATAATAATTAATATACAAGGATGGATTGTGAACCTAGTTTCCAGTTCAGATTGTGAACCTAGTTTCCAGTTCAGACTGTGAACCTAGTGTTCAGTGCAGATTGTGAACCTAGTGTTCAGTTCAGATTGTGAACCCAGTGTCTAGTATCCATAGCAGATTGTTAACTTAGTGTCTAGTGCAGATTTTTAACTTAGTGTCCAGTGCATATTGTGAACCTAGTGTCCAGTGCAGATTGTGAACTTAGTATTCATAGCAGATTGTGAACTTAGTGTTCAGTGCAAATTGTGAACCTAGTACCCACTGCAGATTGTGAACCCAGTGTACAGTGCAGATTGTGACCCTAGTGTCCAGTGCTGATTGTGAACCTAGTATACAGTGCAGATTGTGAACATAGTTTCCCGTTCAGGTTGTGAACATAGTATCCAGAGCAGATTGTGAACCTGGTGTCCAGAGCTTACTTTGACATTGTATTTGTCTTGGAGATCGAGTCGATGCGGGATGAGTTGCTTTGTCCGTGCATTCTGGTTCTTCTCCGGCATCAAAAATCTTTTCACTCCTGACACAGAATTTTTTTTTTAATATTCTCACTTTTGATGAAGAAATAAGACTCAGAAATAATTTTCCTCCCAACACAGAAATAAAAACTCATGAATATTCTCAATCCTGACAGAGAAATGAGACTCATGAAGTTTCTCAATCCTGACAGTGTGACACAGAAATAAGATTCAGAATCTTTTTACTCATCACATCAATGAGACTCAGAAATCTTCTTACAAAGATAAGTCTCAGAAATCTGGACATGCTGACGACAGATAGATGCACACATACAAACACGCAGCTTTATTCATACAGTAAATATGGGCAAAAAGTTCCAACGCAACCTTACCTAGTGCACCAGTGGCAGCATAACCCCACACATACACCCTGTCAGCCTTCTTTGTGTTTTTACCAACATATTGAAACACTTGGTTCTTCAGTTGCTCCTGCCTCATTAGTTTCTTGACGCGTTCTGTTGCGTAACATCGCCGCAGTATCACTGTCGCGTCACTCGTCCTTGACAAATTTCTACAGATGCTGCTTGTGTTTTGACGCAAGTTACCAAGCACTTGAGGACAACAAACTGTCATTCTAGTGGTTGGCTTTTACGAATTTCAAGACCACGTCCCCTATAAACCTGCACAGAGAATTCAAACCAGATATTAACAACAAAATGGTGGTATGAAAGTATTCATGTATCCTTGTGAATTTGTTTGAGTATGTACACTGAATTACACCATATTATTAACTTATCGAGATTAACGACACATCAACGATAGATATTTGCCGAGACACATAATTTTACATGCACTTACATTTGCATGTAAAAACAGCTCAAGAGTAATATCTTAAGCAACACTACCGCCTTGAAATTAGTATCGATGGATCAACTTTAGCCCAGGCCAGACGAAGAGGTACGAACAGTTGCATGTGATAATTTTCACATTGAAAAATATCACAAACATTTATATATTACGATACTACTTAATCCCAGCATAAGCTGAACACTACGCAATCTTCTTCTTCTACCTGTCCAGGACTTAATGTGATACAGTTATCAAGTTCACTTATGCTTTGATGCCATCATTGATGCGCTCCCGTGTTAATACTACTAATAACAGTTAACTTGGGATTATTCAACTGGCTCGATCATTGGCTCAGTTGCCTAGGTTTGGTGTTCATCTAATGATCTGGGGGTACTGGGTTTGACCATCAGGCCAGGTCACATCGCACCATCCTACTCCCCCACCCTGTGGAACGGACATGATGCAACCATGGCTGGATGCTCGCGTACTAACAATATGTGTGAAGCCTGGAACAGGGGTTTCAGCACTCTGGTTGGACATTCTCATCCAACCATATGGACCCTGATAGATGCACTACGTAAGGATTTTGCGGCTGTTGAGGGCACTATGCGACTCAACCAGCTTGGACAACCCCCCCGCAAACGTGTACGTCGCACTGCCAAGCAGTTCCAAGACAGACTGGTCAACATATGCACACAGTTCAGTGCTGGGGATAAGACCATCGCAGATACTCTCCAGAGTCTTGGACACTGCATTCGTTTGAAGTAATATCCTGATATTTGTTATGTTATTATGTGTGATCCAGAATTACATGAAATAAAAAAACATCTCTGTGTTTGATTTATATGAATGAAAAAGGGGGCAAAAGACCTAAGGGGCAAATGACTGGAGGGGCAAAAGACCTAGGGGCAAAAGACCGGGGGGGGGCAAATGACCTACACCCCGTCTACCCTAATATTATAGGTGTGTGCCTCGAAAGTTGGAAATATGTCTTTCCGACGAGACATTAAAAAGTTGTAGGTCCCTCGTTATTACGACGAATTGCATTATTTCAGACCTAAGTAGTGCTTTTACCTGGAATTAACATGTAGAATTTGTAATTAGCAGTATATATTTATCGCTATTCTCAACGATCCGCTATCGTCGATAATAGAAGTATATTATTTATGTAGCGGTACTTGCAAGACTACATGAGCTTATCCGATATGAAATTACGATCTCACCACTCGCCATATTTACATTGCTGTAAATTTGCCATATGTATGTATGTTTGTATGTACGTACGTATATGTACGCCAGATATAGCTAAATCTCTTAACGATTCAATACTTTTGCGTTTTAGATGTCGGCCCGCAAATTGAGCTTGGTAGATTTGATACATAAGAACATAACATTTCCATTTTGTGGACCCTTTTATGTATAAATGGTACTTTTTAGGTTTTTCAGTCCCTGGAAAATCAAATGGTGGAAAAATACTACCGTTATATATTAAGCATATGGAGCTCACAATAAACTTATTCTCTTATGTAAAAATCACGTTTATGAAAGATAAAAATGAATAATAATAGTTTTCACTCACAGCTATTCTTACAAAAATATGATCATAATAACATTTATTGTACACCTAAACTAAGTTATTTTTAATTGAATAGTCCTATAATGTGGTGTACATTACTATTAAAACCATTTTGTTTCATGTATTAGACGGTTTAATGTGTAATGTCTTTCCGTAGAGCGCGCCGTAACGTAACGCGTTCACCTTATTGTACGACCCTACGGTAAGACAACGGCCTTGACATTGCACAAAATACACGAAACTGACGGAAGCTGTGAAAGTTTTTGCCTTTGTAAGTATTACGCACATTTCACAATGGATTTTCCTAGTGTATATTAACTAATCATTGTATGTATAAGTTGAAGATTAATCTTGGAAATGGAAATAGCTAGGATCTCATGTAAATTGTAACGCCACATTTATTTCCAGTCCCACGCTACGGCTACGAGCCAACGACTACGTCGTTGTGAAATTTCGGATATTAAATCATGACTTGAGTCATTACTAATATTATTTATAACTGTAACCGGGTATGTTTTTTTTTTCATACAATTTTATAGTAAATTTAAATAAAGTGGTACTTTTTTCCAAGAAGACTAACATTCATAATATTGGTATTGCCATTGGCATTGGCATTGAGTGATTGACCATGGCCATGCCGCATTGTTGAGTTTGACTGTATTGAATGTTGTCTACGGCTACGCATCATCAGACATCACGAGTCATTTCGTGCCATTTGATTTACATAGAGACACACACCCAATAATAGTGTCACTCCTTCATTTTTGTTTGGATTCCGGTCACAGCACATTCTGTTAACTGGCCAGTTTATGCTATTATTACAAGACTTTCTTAATTACTCAGTCCTCTTCATCCTGACAGAAACACGACACATAACTATGCTTCTCAACTACTGAAACTATAGCCTCTGCTCTATTTTAGGCTTGTGTTTATAATCTGTTTGTTCTAGCAGAAACAATGGCTCGTGGACAGCAAAAGATTCAGTCGCAACAAAAGAAAGCAAAAGCAGCAGAGAAGGCGAAGAAAGGGGGCGGCATGGACCAGAAGAAAGCTGGTCTTGCTGGTTTGCAGTACAGCTGCAAAGTGTGCATGGTGAGACCATCTGGTATCAGCTAGACAATCATATCAGGAATCTTTCTTTAAAACTATCCAATGTAATATTGGGTGCTTGGACTACTCGGTCCATGGACAACTCGGCCTGGGACAACTCGGCCCAGTTCGAGACAGCTCGGCCCAGGTGTCGAGACAGCTCGGCCCAGGTGTCGAGACAGCTCGGCCCAATGATAAATGATATGATGGCGCTTAGTTAGAGTGGTAAATTACAATTATACTGTGTTATCATGGGCGATAACGGGGAAGTGGAATGTTTTCGTGCCGTAGTTTGAATTACGAACCGACATCACTGCACGTATAATTTTTTATTATTACATATGACAACTATTGCATGGCTTTGTGAACGTACATTTTACATTTGCTGTGAGAATGTAATTAGACACGACTGCCGGTGCACTACCAACGGTGAGAGTAGCCATGGCCTATGATAATGGGAAAGGTTTCCGCACGCGCAATAATCCGGCTTTTTTCCTAGGAATTTTTTATTTTTACCAGATTCTGTTTGCTAGTTCATGCAAGTAATTTTCTAGTGGTATGATTGGAACTTCTGGGTGCCATCATAGTCGGTTTGATGCAAATAATGTATTATGACTCAGCTATTAAAATGGAAAATACTTTTTATTGCATTTGGCTCATTCCAATTTCTAAAGATTTGAATGAATTATAAAAAATAAAAGCGGTAAAGCAGGTCAATATATTCTTCATATGCACCCACTTACATGTTCACACACATGACATGTGCATAGTATTTATTATACATTACGTAGGTATTATGTTGTTTCTTTCCTCTTTACCCCTGAATTCACTACCGTATCCACCACCTGTTACTACTCCCTCTATCCCTCGCTCATTTTCAGTAGTTCTCTCACTGTGGTCTGATTTTCATGCTGTTTATTATGGAAAGAAATGTATTCTTCAAGCACGGATGCGGGTCGCGGCAGCATTCGGTTTATGGCGCGAAACACCCGAAATAATAACAATTATGATTAAAATCAACGCGTTATACAAAGTGATGTTGAAAATACTATAAAAATTAATTTTGTATATCACCATATAAATTCAATGTACCTCTTTGTAGTCCTTTGTCTTGCATCGGGACATGAGGATGAAGACGAGTGGCACCCGCCGTTGATTGGTCTGTTGTGTGGTGTTGACTCCGCCCATGCCCGTCTCCAATTGGCCGTTAATTGCTTCACTGCCCATCTCATACAGAACCCGCACTATAATATTTGGTTGTTTCTATGAAACGCCTGTGTGACTTGACTTAAAATTCTTTAAATGTTTTACGTATATTCTACTACATCTAAAGCATGTGTGTTTATATATTTCAATCCATGGCGTGTTTGTGGATAATTTTATATGTAGTTTATTAAATGTATATGGATCCATATTTTACCTTTTGTACTCCGTTGTTGATAATGTACCATATTATATTAGTAGTTGATTAACGATTGTGCATTAGGTGATAAAAGCATGCAACTTGGTAGATATTATGTAGACTAATATATAAGGATCATGTTCAGATTCACTACGAATTTAGCATAACAAAGGCATACTACTGAAATGGCTTACAACTAAGAATTTTTAACAGAACATTACCCTGAACCAATTTCCACATCACACGGGGGAATTTAAACAGGTGTTATATTTCTTGTTAATCAGAGGATCACTCAAGATCTGCTCAGTTCCTAACTTCTATTCAATGCATTCAAAGGCGACTTGGTCGTGGTAGGCCTTCTCGTCATCAAAGTCAAAGGGAAGCCAACTTCAGGTAAATACTGCTGATGGCGGACGCTTTGTCTCAATGCACTTTGTACAATGCCGTTATTCAAACAAAAAGACCGAAAAAATACAAGAGTATTAAGCCAATTACTACGGCCTCCGCACACTGCTAACACACACAAATCAAAGGACAAACGACGTGGAACAATCTGCTCAGTAAAACAAAGTAGGAGTAGTGAAGCCAATTAATATAGTCTTCAAATATTCTTAACACACACAAACCAAAACCAACCAACATACAAGATCAGCTCAATAACACAATACAAGAGTAGGACGTCAATTACTATGACAAATCAAAGGACAATGTCATAATTTCAAGGTAATGTAACCATTTTAGGGTATTATAAGTGTTGGTAGGTGTACTATAATTATGGAGTACACTATAATGAATTTATACACTTGTATACGAAGATAAAAAAGTTTACCTTCAATAATCTCTAAAAAGTCAAAACGAAAACACACGAAGCATTTATTAATGATAATAATAATTTATTAATAATAATAATTAAATAATATATATATTATATATATATATATATATACACATACACACGTTGATATATGACATAGCCATAGGCCTACAATATCGTGGTGATTATTGCCAGGGTTACGGATGATGTGTTTCATGAATACATAGGATAACTTGGATGCAAGGTTAATATTTAGCAATTTATCATTGGGCCGAGCTGTCTCGACACTTGGGCCGAGTTGTCTCAAAATCGGAGCCGGGCAATTTATCATTGGGCCGAGCTGTCTCGACACCTGGGCCGAGCTGTCTCGAACTGGGCCGAGTTGTCCCAGGCCGAGTTGTCCGTGGGCCGAGTAGTCTAGAATTCTAATATTGTATATACCGACTAATGATGCCTGCATAGCATGTGTATATGTATATATAATTATTTATACATGTACTTCTAATGTGCAGCATGTGTTTGTGTATATATATATGTGTGTATGTATATATGTATGTATGTATGTATGTATGTATGTATGTATGTATGTATGTATGTATGTATGTATGTATATATATATATATTTTTTTTTATTGTATTTTTTATGTATATATATTGACTTTTTGTCTGAAATAAACATTTATTATTAATGGAGATAGCGACTAAAATAGATAACAATATATATTACATATGGATTGGCCCAGGAGATATGGTGCTTTATAAATGTTATTTATTATTATTTAACTAAGATGTTGTATTTGTAGAAGACCAACTATTTAGAATACAAGAGAAAATTAATATATTTTCATGATTTAGTCATTTACACATATTGTGTAGTCATTGAAACTGTTACCACAGCTTAATTCTGTCTGTTACATGTAGTTGCCAAGAATAAGTGTTAGTTCCAACTTAGATAGTTAGAGCTGACATCTTGACATTATCATCCAGTCCAAACTGTTGATGGTGGTTGAACCCAGAAACTACTGTCGGAGACACCAGTGCTCGGGCTGCAAGCAGTGTGAGATTGATAAGAAGGTTGATTTATCAGCACACAGTAACGAATAGAAGAGAGCAAACTGTGTACTGATGCATCGTTTTTCTGTTACTGATATGTCGCACAGGCAGAATAGAGAATTGCTTGTCATGTTTTGTAGTCCAAGATGCCTGATCCAAAGACGTACAAGCAGCATTTTGAAAACAAGCACCCAAAGGCGGAACTTCCTCCAGAGTTGAAGGACCTCTAAGCTGAATTTTAAGAAAGTACGTGCAGCATGCTATTTGTTGAGGTCAATATTTGTTAGCCTACTATGAGAAATAAACTGAAGAAAATAGCTTACATCGCCACCAAACATTGACACAAAGTACCAGTACAATGCAAAACTGCAAATTTTTATGTAACTGTTTGCATAAATTCATCAATGAAAATCGTTTTGTTTATATTACAGATAATGGAAATATCCAGTGGTGACAGGCGGCTGTGAACCTTCAGACACGTCAACGTTTCTGCTGACGTGGAAAGTCTCCCATTCATTGAAACCTGACATGCTGGTTGAAACTTGACATGATGCATGCCAGTTGAAACCTGACATGACGTGTTTCGGTTGAAAAATGTAGGTTAAAACCTGACACGACACATGTTGGTTGAAACCTGATATATATGTATAGGCTGAAAATGGTACATGACTTGTCGGTTGAAAACGGACATGATAATGTGTTCTTTCCTGCTGGCCTGTAAACTTCACCAGTCGTTTTTGTACATAGATATATGATTTGTGTTGATCAGTGTCAACATGGTGTGCCCTATGTTGAATGCACCATCGTGATTAGTTAGCCTTCTAAATGTACTCGATATCCGTTGTCTTTGTTTCATCACGTACAGGTGCAAATCACATGCAGTGTCTCCAAGTTGAGCGCAACCATAATCGGTTGATGTACGGAAAATGTTTCATGGTTTCAAGAATGTATAATTATTGTTTTAAAATAGGAACCACTGAATCTTCTGCAAAACATATCTGTATTATGTCTGCTTATGCTGTATATGGGTTGCAGGGTGTGCTCTGGGTATTTTGTGTCGGATGCCCTTCGGGTATTTTGTATGGGTCTCCGGCATGGTATACATTCAAGTCCAAACTTACTGCAATAACACATGCAACATTCTGCATGTACCCTGATTTCTCATCACAAAATTGTTGGTAGATTATGCCACAAAACCTTGATGACAATTGATCGTAATCATGGCATACACATCTTGAACTTGCAAAATGTTTTCTGTGAAAACGCAACATGTTTTCAACTAATTGGGGTCAGAATATCACAGTTGCTTGTACAATGTGACATATTAAAGGTTGTAATGTTAACAACTGAAGCAGTGTTATTTTGTTACAACATACGTTACATATGTTTGACTTAAATTTTGCATGAATCCATAAACAAAACGATGGTTAATTGGCCCATTGCATTCAGATCTAGTGTCGCCATCTATTGGACTACAAAATATATCAGAAATCTGCCCAGCAATTGTTTTGTAAATTTTAAAGCAAAACAAGGTCATGGTTTTCGGCCTATGCACCTATAAGAGTTAGTAAAACAACCATTTGTAACTACAATTACGAATATCAAACCAGTGGTTTACTAGGAAAACTGCCATATTGTTAGATAACACTACATCATCAGTGTGATATTCTGGCAATATTTGCTTGCCAAATGAAAATATATTCGTATACACCTATTCCTATACTTGCCAATAGGATATGGCCATGCGAAACTCAACATATGTAATATATTTTGGCCTTTGTTTACTAGTCTTTCTGACAAAATAACACGTCTGAGATTGCATTGGTTCTGTGTATACCGGGCTCCCTTAATACGGCACTTTAGTCTGGGTCACTCCGATTTCATGGAACTACGCATGTGCATATCAGTCGCGCTGTTTAACATGTCGGCCTTCAGTCATTCGGAGAAATGACCCGATTCTCCAACTCTTGGAACACATTCTGAGTAAACCACTGGTGTGATATTCTTGATTTTAGTTGCACATGGTTTCATTAACTCTTAGGTCCTTCCTTTCCTTGACCAGGACAGTCGTAGGAGTGCCATTCACACACAGACCTCACCAGCGTTGTCTGTCGATGCCTTTTAGGTTCATAGCCACATGACCACGACTTGTTTTGCTTTCAATAATCCATATAAATACGGCATACTGCTCTATTCTTCCCTCCCACTGATGTGCTACATTAGAAAACATTAAATATCGGATCCCACATATTGTAACTTGAAAGAAAATGGTTCTATTCAATCGGATCAATTTGGAAAGTTTGAGATTTGACACTGAGGCTTGGCAAAACCCATACAATCCACTGACACGTGTGTTGTAAACATTTGTAACTAATGAAACAGTATTGAAAGATCTCACTTTAATGAAGGTTAATGTTCTCCCACCAGAAGATCCTTACAGATTTCGCTTCTTAGAAGGCAGCATTTTTTATAAAGTCTTCAAGAAGTCATTGAACTGTTTGACAGGAACCTTAGCAATCTTGTCACAGAACTCGGAGTCACGGCCAGTGACGAGACCTTGCAGCGAGACAAAGTTCTCTTTCGTTGGGTCGAACTGTGCCCGACCGATGTGCTTCAGAAACAGGTGGCGCTGTCGAGTGATGTGCATGCGTGTGCGCAGCACGCTGGGCCATGCAACGATGTCTTGGTGGCTGATCCCCATCTCGTTGTGAACGTAGTTGAATCTTTGCATGAGTGCGTGCTTTGCTGAAATACCGAGTTCAGGAGTACCAGCATTTGTACATAAAGTATAGTCATATACCAGGCTGGGTCTAATTATGCAACTGTAATTTCTAAAAATGCTGTATTTGTAAATGATTCTCGTTTAGAAATTATGCCATAATTACTTTCTTTTGTGCACAATTACATCAATTAACATTAATTGCAGTATTTTTGTATTTTTTCATATATCATAATTCAAAAGTAATCATTCAACAGATCATCACCAAATCCATTAAATTTATAAAATAGTCAAACTCAGTAACACACGGCATATAATTAACTAATGCTGAAAAAACTTGACCTAAACAGATGGTTCCACATAATGATTCAGTAACTGAAATTGATGTGTTGTACAATACAGTGACATGTCACAAGAAAATATGGCAGCGTTCTCCTGGAGTTATTTAACATAATGGCCATTGTTGCTGGGTAAGTTATGTTGTGTTTTGGATCACGACAGAGTTCTGACCTTTGCAGTGACATAATACTACTCAGTTTGTGATTTTTACCTGTGATTGACAATTTATATATATATATATATATATATATATATATATATATATATATATATATATATATATATATATATATATATATATATAAACTGAAGAAACCAGGGTTATAGATGGGACAGTGATGGTCAAATTATTGGACCCATATTGGAATGTGTGATGTTCTATGTAAAAATCAGGCATTCTGTGTCAATAAATCAAATACTTGACATCACAATCTGACAAATCGTTTGACATGAAGGGAATTTCCGAAGACAAACATAATATTGAGTATCACTGCCCAGAATTTGGGTAAATTGATCAGGACAGAACATTTTAGGCTAGCACTTTGTGAATAAAAATTTACAATATTTAAATGTTGACTTTGATGCAAGATTTCCTTATTTTCAACTGGAGCGTGGTTAAAATGGAATATTAATCAGAATTAGGAGTGAAGCTTGTTCAGTAAAGCAAGAACAGTTTGTGGTTGATACTGTAACTAGCAGACTATTACAATAACTGCTAGCACACAAAAATGGACTGTTTTGACTCTTCAACAGCAAATTTAGTCTGTTAAAACAGATATGGTATTGATTGAGGATGGATGATGGTTCATACCTATGAGGTAGAGTTTGGGCACAGCAAGCAGGATCTGTTTCTGCTCGGCTGATGTGAAACCAAGAAATTCCTTCATTGTGAATTTTATCTCCTGAAACGGACAAAAAGTAAGGGATTGCACTTCTTTTATGCACAAAGTTTGATAAAAGTATCAATAAATGTAATTATTTACCTAAAACAGTCCTAAATACAAACATAAGTGATGATTATTCAACAATTATAAGAATAGCACATATATTTGAAACTTATACAACACAACGGTTTGGTGTAATTTTTTTGTAGATATGCTTTAAAAAAATTGGCATGCCGCTAGGTTTGCCCATTTATTAGTTCCAGTGAGAGTCACTAAATCAGCAGTGCCGGCTGTATATGAGACAAATGTACGTACATGGATGAAATGCTTGTTCCACACGGCCAGTTTGGGAAGGCGGGTGATGGTGTCCCTCACTTCGTTCCCTAAAATGTGTCAACATTCATGTAGGGTTGTCACACAATACAAGTTATACAACATGATTTCATCTGATTGACAATGTACAGTGATGTTTATTGGTTAACTGATATGGAGCTAGTTGGAATTTTTAAATTAAAAAGCCCCAATTAAAAAAAATTAAAAAGACATCTAAATTAGTAGTGTTATACTTTAATTATTTTAATCTTTATAGCTGTAGTATATTGCTGTCAGACATTGTATAAAACAGAAATTTTACCAAAATAAATCATCCAGTAAAAACATATTTCACCTCAAATATGAATATTTATTGGCCTGTTTTAATTGCAGTGAAGTTAGATTTCACCACATAGGCATTTTCATGAAAAGAGGGAAAAAAGTCTTAAATTTTATTTATTGAATTTCAAGGAAATCTTAATTTTGTTTGATAAGACATAATGTAAAGGTGTAGGACAACATTATTTTTAAAAATTTGCACAATGCTTTATGTGAAAACATTAGCATTGAAATGACAAAATTTCACTCACCTGAAATATAAATAATTAGTAGCCCTTTTCAGCCCTATTTTCTGTTACTTTCTTGGTTTACTCAATTGCTGTTATTTTATGAGGCCTTAGTCTCATGTATTCTGACAATCCCATTTCTGAGTCAATTCTGTTTATTTCGGGAGATGCTTCTAGACTGAGGAGGTGACTGATGTAACGCGAGTCACAAAATTATAGATTTTTCATTTTACCCAGCAACCTATTGTAGCCTGAGACTGCCAGTTATAAATCTCCTCCTTTTGTTTATACTTTATTAAATGATACAAACAACATCCATGTCTAGTCTATCTATGATATTGGACCCTGAATATGTGTAATGAGAGTCACGCATAACGCGAGTCACAAAAAAGATACCGTAAGCCATCATCTATCACCAATAAAGGTAAGTACAACTAAACCATTTTTTAAATATATTATAATGAATAATAAGAAACTATAGATACTACTTATATTCCATAAAAAAGAAAATCAATTAAAAACAAAAGGATTCACATTGATTAGTTTTCTGTGTACATTATGTCCACATGTGCTTAATTAATGCAGGCCAGACTGATGCATACAAGGTTGTTCTGCTATTCAGATGTGTTCACGTGTTTCAATCAAGTTTTTTACATACTAAAATATTTAGTTCTGTGTTGCTCTGATGAATGGGGTGACAATGTTTCAAGAATTTCCGTTAGAGATTGGAGTCTAGTTGAATATCAAGGTAACATGGTGCCGGCGGGCAACAATTGGAAATGGCCTGTTATTCCAGATGAGATTTTCTACACTGCTGACAAACTGGCAAAGAGACTGAAGCCACCCTTCGTTGTCAACAACCGTGGGCATTTTGGGTTTCTGGATCTGTAAATGATCTCATGTGGGTTAAAAACTTGTGTGCTTGAACATTCTGAGCAGACATGATCATTAAACATGATTAGTTGGTCTTTATAATAAAACTTGCATGCAAGTGTTCTTGCAAAGGTAATTGTTAGGTCAACATTTTATGAAAACAATCGTCTTGTGCATTTCTTTTCCTGTGATTAAAACATTTCTGGATTTAAAACACCATGTTCAAGTGTGCATTACTTCCTATATATAATATTTAAAAAAGATTAATGCATGTTTTTGTTTTTGCATGTTATGTAATATTGTGTCTTATCTAAATTACAGACTGAAAAATCCATTTCCCTCAAGCTAAAGTGTGCCTGATCACTTGGTTTGTGATAGTGGATTTAATGTAACGCGAGTCACAGTAACGCGAGTCATGCTGATTATGTAATATCTGTGTATGTTACTGACAAAATTTCAAATCACTAAAGGTGTTTTTTTAAACCCTATTTATTTGTGATTCATACAAGGGTATACACTGTTTTCTCTTATTTACACTTTGAGGAGATTGTTGACATGTATCAAAGCAGGTTTTTATGTTTTACTCTTGCTGTAACACGAGTCATGCTATAATTAGATACAATAAAAAATAATGTTATGTAATAACATTTTTATTTATTGATATCATTTAATACCTTATGCCAATAGGTTACTCTATGCATAAGTTTAACTTTTGATATACATTATTATATGAGATATGCCAAAATGAAATGAGCAAAATTGTAATGCGAGTCACAGTGGAAAGGACATATTATGTTTGCAAGTGCATACATGTTGCCTTTTTGCACTGAAAGTAAACATTCCAACTCCAGATTAACTTATTACTTTTTGCACTCACTGCTATAAACAAACTGCACCAACCAGTCAAGTGAAATTCCTTCTGCAGATACCCCAACTGTGCATCAACTGCCTTTACAGATGTCGACAAAAGCGTTGGCGCTTTAGTCACAATGCGTGCAATGGCTTCGTTGCTGAACTTCTTTGACTGCAGATAGTCAATGCGTATTTGTAAGTTTTCGAGCGACTCAAGAAAAATGCTTGGATTCTTTGTAAGGAAGCCACTGATGTCGGAATCAACCACGCCAACTTTGTGCAGAAATAGCAAGTATGGGGCTATATCTCTGTCGTAGTCTGCTTTCACTAAATGTGTTGCAATATCGACGTTTTTCTCAATGGCCGACAAGTTGACTCCCAGTTTCACGAGGTTTGACAACACGGTCGAATCGTTAATGTAGGCAGCAAGGTTGCGTGATTTCTTCTGCAGAGTTGGTCGTACGTGCTGCAGATTGGCCAATCTGGGGTAAGACAACTGCTCGTCAGACACACTGGGATGGACGGTACCATCTACGATGTCTGGTTCTACAGCATCCACTGTCACTGACTCGACAGAATCTAAAAACTGAGCGCTATCCTGTGTGCTTGGCGGCTGAACTTTTGACACAATCCCTTTGAAATAACTGTAATCAGTAACTGTGTCCTGTGACTTATCTTGTTTGGCTAGCGGATTATTTCCCTGCTCGTTTCCACTAGCTGTTGTCAGCCATTTCATAACTCTGACACTTGGATGAACATCTCGCCATGCCATTTGCTCGCCAAACTGCTGCGCCATAAGACCAGTTCTTGAGATGTTTCCATAGCAACGCACACAGCAGACGAAAGGCCTGACACAGTGCATTGTGGAATATGTGGTTGTGGCTGAAACACAAAAGTCAAAGTTAGACTTAGTCTTACTTAGCCTTAACCTAAGGCTTAGTTAGACTACCTAAGCCGCTAAGGCTTAGTTAGCCTTAGGCTTAGCCTAGTTAAGTTTATGAAATGCCCCAAAACTTACATAACACACACTTCCGTAATTATGGGAAACTTCTCACGATGTGTACCCGACTATATATATATAGTCGAAACTCGGCAACCATAAATAATTATATGTGAAAAGAGTCGGACATGTTAACAGCCTCAGTCCTTGACTTCAGCCTGAGCTGATGTTATCTATTATCGCTCGTCGCATTTCCATTTTCGAAGGACGTTTAAGATTAGCTACTAGTTATTCGATTATAACGCAACTCACACAAGTTTTAGCAGGAGAGTGTCGAGGAACCTGTTGTATCTATGTCGAACAATGAACGCTGATCAAGTTAATAAGAAAGCTGCGACTTTAGCCTAGGTTTATGACTAAATATGCTAAGTGGTACTGTTCATTCGCCATCTACTATAAGAATTATCCAGTGGCACAGTGTCGCACCCTACTAAATAGATTCGAACTAAATTGAAAATGAAGCAATAACTGTTTTCAGGGTTCAGTCTACTGTTGACGTTTCCATTGGTGGCCATGTTAACGTTTTTCATGATTATAAAAAACATGACCATCACAAAATTCTAAACCTTTCTGCCTGCCGTTATCATAATCCCATTGACAGGCTGCTCGAGTTTTGTCAAAAGCAGACATTTCTAGCTCTTGTAAAATGCCAAAAAATCCCGCCCCAAATATCCTTCCGCCTATTAAAATCATATAAAATTCAATTTCACTCTCAGCAGCTTCTACCAGCAAATCTGGCAATGTCCCCGCTCAAATGCACTTATGTCAGAGCATATGAAGTTTTAAAACTTCTCGTATCCAAACTTATTATGCCATGTAACGCACCAGGAAATCTAACTGAGGCATGACCCCTTCATCCCATGTAAGGTAGGCCTAACTTCCACCCTCTGCCATGCAGGGAGGTTCATTAGAGGGTGCAAGCAGAGGCGGGAGCAAGCAGGGAGGGTGTGGAAGTAGGGTAAGGCAGTGTTAGTTGAGTAATTTTTCATTCTTTTTGATATCTAGGACACAATCATATTCATAAGTCAAACTTATTTTTACTCTCGTAAACTATGCTTATTGGTAGATCATTTTATACCAAGATAGTATACACTTGGTGTGTGGTAAGTTGAGCCACAATGTGGTGCAAGTTTCGTAAATGCTTTATTTGTATAATTCATATAGGTCTTGTACTAAAATGTCATACCAACTCAGCCAACACATCTACCCAATGGGCACAACATGTCTCTAATAAGTCTACATGCTTAATTAATAAGACAACACAATTAAAATACTTATAGGCCAATCGCAACCAGTGTAACAAACTGCTAATGTGTTGGTTTGTAGATATCCGATGTCCCAATTTACTAAAAAAAATTCATTCCTTGATGTATTTTGGGGTAAAAACACTCGTCCTCGTTCTTTAACCGCTGCTCAACTATTCCGCCCTGGGGTTTTAAGTAGATCAACTAACACTGTTTTGACAATTAAAGTTTTTTAATTAACTTCTCATTAATGCATGAAGTGATGTTAATAATTGTCTTCCCTGTGCATAGTTAACCATTTGTAAGTGCACAGACAATAAAGTCTGGTCACGTGTGTTGATAGTTTACACAACAGCAGCCATTAATTACAATCAACAAGTTTCGAAAAACAAAAAACATACTTTCAACTCACATGTTTTGACCATTGTGACCAAAGGCATGGTGGCGTCATGTTGTAGTTTCCTGGGAAACGTGTGGCTCAACTAACCCAGTAGCCCAACCAACACTGCCTTCCCCTAGGTGAGAGACTGGCCTACAACATAGGTGGGAAGTGGACTCTCAAAAATGGTGGGAGGTAGGATATTGGCCCCACAAACAGGTGGGAGATGGGAAGTTGAGACCCCTGCCATCCCCCAGGAGGATGAAAAGCATACGTTGGACAGAAAGTTGATGAAACAGCCAAAGGGAAATGTATAAGTCTAAGAGGCCTGTCTTAGGGCGTCTATGTCATATACGGATAGGGAAAACTTGACCTTTATTTAGGCCCATATATATATGCCCAAGTGAGCATGCAGAAGTGTAAATATAAAATATATATATTTTACAAACGTCAAATAAGGGCCCAGGACATAAAAAAATACAGCCAATCTCACTGTAATTAAATACAATTCCTGGTGTACACAAATATCAGCCTTTGTTACTAGACATGCAAATGTCTTGGAAGTCGGATTGCTCATATGACGGCATGACTGCCGTAAAAAAATTTTTATTTCAAAAGACAGTACACATGAATGCTAAAAATTATCACGAAATATCGTGAACTGTGCTTAATAATCAACTACCTAACTTACGATACACCATCCGTATCAACAAATGCACAGGTCATAGCAACAACATGATGTTTTGAGATAACCCAATAAACCATTCACTACATCATCATACAAGATGCTAATTGTTGGCCAACTGCTGCACCAATATCATTTGTTAGGTTTGATTTGCATACATCAGGAGAGATTCTGTTTTGGACCAGTAGCGACTGATCTAAGAACTACTCTTCGTAAAATATATTATTCTGCATTGATTTTTGTCAACGTGTCTTTGATTTATATTAATACAAAATGTATCCCTGACACTTTGAATATAAATATAATATTATATCAGGATGCAACTCAGGTATACAAATGTAGTTCACTAAATACACAACAAAAAACATATAATCATTGGTGACATATGTGGATATGTATTTAAAATACAACAATTTTCTGGGGCATTCACCGAGACTTCATGTGAACTGAAAGTGACTTTGTGACATAACATAGAGAAAGGTCTTACATAGGACTGTATCTGGTCCCGGTGTACAAATGTAGTTCACTAAATATAAAAAAAAAATGTATAATCATTGGTGACATATGTGGATATGTATTTAAAATACAAAAATTTTCTGGGGCATTCACTGAGAGTTCATGTGAACTGAAAGTAATTGTAAAACGAAAGTAACTTTGTGACGTAACAGAGAAAGGTCTTACATTGGACTGTATCTGGTCCTTGGGACTTTTCAATGAACTTTACACTTCAACCACGACAGACATGTTCATTCCCACACCAATCTGGGAAGCACTAAGCCATGCTGCAATTACTACACAAAGACTACTAATTCATCTATATCCACCACTGTCTGTAGCCAGGTACTTGTTTGTAAAGCTAAGTGAACTGAACCAAAGTGAAGTGAACAAGACTGCTCAAGCTTCGAAACGGCAGCAAGAAAATTTGAAACCGGGTCCTCTTGAATAAGAGTCTGACGCTGTAACCACTACGCCACTGTGATCCAAATTTTTTTTTATCATTTACACCTGAACAGTGTTGCTAAATTCCTACAACTAAAAGTGGCGATTACAGTCAACAATGGTATTGTCGATATAATCTCTGCAACATTAAATTATAATTTGATTGCATCCACCTGTATTCCACGTTGACCTCAAGTGCTATATATGCTCAGTGCATAGGAGCTAATTCATAGTGCATGCCAACTATGTTGAATCATGCGACTCGATAAGTGCCAATAACTATGTAACATAAGGCACTGGGACTTTACCACACTGCTACAGTTGCTTTCCGAGTTGTTTTAACGCACTTTGTACCAGCAAGTGAACTGCATATTAAAATATATTTGATTGGCAACACCACCCAATACAAAGTGTGCTGGATTTCGTCTGACATCATCACAGTGCTAATTCGGCCAATTTTTTTCAATATGCATAGCTCACATGCTCCAGCGATTACGGACCAATAAAACAATGTTGACAATATCAGTAGTGTGTGTATTTATAAAAAATATCTGACTATTAAATTTAAAAGCATGTGCCAACTCCTGCCTTTGTACAAGAAACGCTTCTAATCACATCTCTACAATACAAGACTTCAATCCTGCGTGTCAAGTTCAACTACCAACATGCCTTTCATGTGAACTGTATCTGTTCAATGCAGTCATGGTAGAAATTTAACAATGTAATAATATCACAATGAAACCCAGAAACAGTTCGGTCGTAGATCCAAGGCACCATCTAGTGGCATCCGCAGGCACGCACAACCATGTTTCGGTATTTCTTGAGGATGACATTTGAGTTGTCATCGAAGTAGAGAACCGAGATGGCGGACAGCTTGGTCGGGGCGCAGCATGGTTTTGGGGCCATTGCTGGGTTCATGAGGTGCACCAGGGTCTGCACGATAGCATGGTTCGTTGCGTTCATGTGTGCGTTCAGGGGGAACGAACACTCACCAAGGCAGTAGAAGGCCGCGTAGCCCTCGGGAGCAATGATCCAATCCTGGGGACATAATAATAACAGTAATTGATAATGATTATTGTAATAGCAATGATACAAATAATAACACAAATAATAACATTTAATATATAGTAATATAAATGGCAATGGTAAAAATGCAATAGGTGCTAACCCGTATGGTTTATACATGAATCTAACAGATTTTCTTAAATGTGACAGTCAAGTTAAGGGCCCAGGAAAAATTCATGAAGCTTTTGTGTGTCCTGAACAAGGCTTTTTGTCCACGTGTCATATGAATAACTAAATAAGAGCGAGTCTCACGAATACCAGTATTCTAGCTGTGTGCAGTCAGCTGTGACAGAGCTCCAGTCGATATAGATAACAGCATGGGTTCATTTAAGATTTCTGTTACCAGACAGGTGTGCATCACTCAGAGTTTACACAAAATGAGAACTAAAGAGAATGACCAAAGTTAAAAATAAGCACCTAGTACTACCTACCATGTGACCATTTTATATGTCAGCTGTTGACACAAATGAAACATGACAGTCATCTGCCGACCTTACCTGCCATCCAAGGTCGCGGAAGCTGACATAGAGAGCTCTCCGTCGACATGCCATGCGATTGTACCTATCAGCTACAATAAAAAAATCCATTATTGATTTTATTTTCCTAAACATTAGACTTAATCTGAAAACCCATTCATTATTCATTATCTAACTGTCTTTGATTTATCCACAACAAGTAGACTCTATTGTCTATTATGGAGTATTACTGTGTGATCTTTGCATATGTTTAGCAAGAAATGTTTTAATCAATCAGGGGAGAAACCTACAGAAGCACATGTAACAATGAAATACCATTAAATATAAAAGGTCTGATTTCTTTATAGTAAAAACATGTTATATATTATAAACTGACTGGCCAAATGTGTTTTTAATAAAACACAATTTTTTTAAGGGAAACAAAAGTCACGGTTTTGGCCATTGCAACTATATATATATATATATATATATATATATATATATATATATATATATATATATATATATATATATATAGTTGCGGCTAGCATGTCAACCTCCATGCTAGCCGCCCCAGCCACCTTAATGTCCAACAGCAGTCAACATACTCACTACCCTGACCACCATCATTGAACATAAAACACAAGTTCATACTGACCTGGAAAAGCCCATCCATAACCTCCAGGGTCATCACTGTACGACACGTCCATCTTCGGTTGACGTCTTGATGAGCGTCTGCGGCGTACTCTGGCTTCGTACTTGAAGTATGCCACCAGGAATGGCTGGTTCTCTTCCGTCTGCGTCAGCCGTGGGAAGCCAATATGGGTTGGGTCAACGTTATGACCTGGAAGTAGATCCCAGTTGGTCGACATCCACGTATGCACAGCAAGGACGGTCATGTAGAGCACCATTAGAAAATACTGTTTACATTGCTATGCATGCTTTGATCAACATTCGTACAGAAAATATACCATCATGTTTCAACCTGACAGAACTAACACAATCATGCAAATTTACATATTTTCTCAGTGTGAATATGAGCTAATGTATGATGAAATAAAATAATGATTTGTTTTTAAACAACCCCAACACATTAAACAAAGACAGATTTTGTTTCAGATCGCATGTGTATTCACTGGTACACTTATCTATAAACTAAATTATTATTAACACTAAAATGTAATCAACACTTTCACAACATCAATGATACTGATGGCACTGCTTATTTTTAACTATCCAATAATCACGTCTCTGACCTCTCCATTCCTCGTCTGAACAACATAACAATTCCTAGAAATTCTTATCTGATTTGGCACACTTATAATCAATATGGTTATTACAGGGCTTGCATGTGCACTTGATCAGAAATACAAAAGTCAGCCCACAGTGTTAAAAAAGACATTAATAATTAATTGTTAGCATGCATTTGTTATGTGATCATTGGGTGGACGCACCTCTGTCGTTTGTGATCTGCATAAGTAGGCCAAGATTGGCGGTCGTCGAGTACGTCCACTCGATGGCAGCATGGGTCACATTCAGGTGCAACCAACCTTCAAAAGATGCCGCCACCGTCGTGTTCGTTTCCAGTTCCAACACACGATCTCTGCAGCGAGAGTGTCAGAAACGACACATTTATTTAATTAATGATTTCCGCATACTGTACATCTGTCTCTTCTTTAGGGCTATAAAACTGAATCCTACCCAGTGTCTTCTTTGTCAATAAACATATAAATCTCACAAGAGCAGAGTGAAACTTTATACAGTCAATTTATCGTTTGACAGGCCGTAAAAGTAGTAATCCTACCCATCCAAATATTGTACACTTATAAACCAGTTGACAATTTATGGTTTATAAAAAAAACTGTTTCATTACATTTTAATGCAATTATTTGGATAAAATTATCCCCAGTAGAAACTGTTAGTACAGTAATTAGTACAAAGCTGTATTTAGCATACAGCTAAAACAGAGGTTTAACTCAGTTAAATAATAATGCCTGTAGGCTAAGCACTATCTCATAGCTGTACATTATGACCAAAAAGGGATGGTTATATTCATATTTGTTATTATTAGTATGTACACTAAACAGTGTCACCTTCACATTTTTTGTTCCCAACGTATCAATACTTAATGTATAGCCTACAAGTTGACATTAGCTCATACGTAGCCGAAATGCAGCTTCAGCTACAAGTTTGAAGCAGTGAACTTTCCCATTAAGCTCTAGTGCGAGGGGGGTGTGGTAGGAAGTGAGAGGTTGATACTAGACATTGGTGGGAGGTTGCCCCCTCCAAACAAAAACCAGGTGGGACTAAGGTTGAGACTCCTGCCACACATCCTCCTATAGTGCGTTTCTCAGACTTCACCACATAAGCATGAGTGATTTTCCACCAGCGGGGGTGTCAACTCGTTCTTAAACGTATAAACTACAGTGCAATCATTAGTGTTTTCCCTGTCCTGTTATAACTGTTCACTTGTGTGTTCTTAGTTATCTAGATTATATATCGCATGTAAAACTTAAGCATGCCTTCTTTGAAATAACGTCTAAAAACTGATAAGCAGCGTATTCACTAATGGAGGCCATTCTGTAAGTATTTACGTATCCATATCTCGGCATGAAACTTATGGAGAACATGAGACCGATAAATTCAGCTGACACCAGTGCCTATAAGTTACGGAACTAGCGACAGGTAGAGTGAAAAACTTATAGCTGAAACTGTCTACTGTGTCTTTGCTGCCTGTAATCTCACAACTAAAACCATCTGTGTACTACAGTCTACAGGCAATATCTGACGCAAGGAAACCCTACATCAATTATAGATCATTACCCATCATGACACACACACACACATATATATATATATGATGGTATATATGTAATTATATATGCCCGTCCTCAGGGTGGGTTTCGGGTTTTGAGAAAATGTTGTTTAATTGTAACGTTTTTCAGAAATCATGCCAGTAATCTTGGATGATTGTGTGCACCGGAACCCCACTTTCAAAACCCAGCGGAAGGGCCTGATATATATATATATACCATCACTATCTGACTGCAGGAGAAGGCTGCAGACAGGGAGAAATGGAAAGGGATAACAGGTGGGGCGGTGAATACATCAACTAGCACCTTTACAAGGGGAACAACAAGGAAGAACACATCTATTTCTTCCACTGAAGTGTTTCACTCACTCGAGATCTTCCCCCTGCTTCAGTCGGAATATCTTTAACTGGTATGTGTCTGACTCGCGGGTGTGGCGTCCGTGGTGGTGCCCTTGAGACGAGCCCTTGTACAGCCGAAGTTCCGCCCCAGTGATGCTTTCGGTGAGAGGCACCTCGGTGAAGTCGAAGTAGAACTGGCGGTTGCTGGCATGTCTTACCCGGTGGGCGCCTTTGGCTGAGGTACAACACACAACAATGGATAATGTTGAGAGATGTTGCCTTTTGAATTTTTGCCATAAGACTATGCATTCATCTCTTCCCATACACTAACCTGCTGAACTTGAAGTAACAAGCCTGTCAGTTTGACCAAGGGTCATCCCAAAATATCGATGTAGTCACTACACAAAAAATGTCATATTACCTCAGACTCCCCTCCACACTACATGAACCTTCAAATGACATCAACCGGTATGCCACTCTGTAGTCACCATGGGACTCAAAGTCAGCACTCTTGTAAACAGTGATGGGAAAATAAATATGTTTTTGGGAAAATACATTTACGATACGCGGAACAAAACAGCTGCCTAACCCCTCACCGCAATGAAACCAATTTTATTTTGTTCCAAACATAGCTGTTATGAGATGGACCCTAAGAAATTAATAATTGTATGATAAAGTAAATATTGAGCCAATACACAACATGTTAAGTGTGAGGCAGTATTTATTATATCCATCATATTTACGAAACCCCTGCAACATACAAGCAGCATTCCTCAACCACTGGTAAACCCTCAACCCCAGCATGAATAACTACTGCAAATGAGAGCATTTTGTAGCTACCTACCTCTCTCTCTCTCCTAGGTACAAATCAAAACACAGAAGCCTCAAGCCAACAACGATTAATAAAGGTGGATTACCTCTTTTTTTACTAAAATATAATTCATGTTTTTTGCCTAGCTAGAACCCAGACTGCAAGCTCCATCTTACTGACAATAAACATGCCATATTTTGGTCACACTCCTCTGATATGCCAGTTGGCCATCAGGAGTGGGAGGCAGCCATGTGTGACCGAGCAGGAGGCAGCCATGTGTGACCAAATCATGAACAACAGAGGGTTGACATACTTGCTGGGGAGATAACCACACAATGGTGTGCAGCAAAACAAGCTTTGCCACTTCCTGCTGACTAAAGGCTCCATTGTGCTACTGAATGTAGGCCTTAAGTAGATAATGAGAGATCACAGGAAGAGTAAAAGGTTTCAACTTTGCAAGTAAAGATGTTGCAACCAAATGATGAATTACTCAACTGCATAACCCCCTCCCCACCTTATTTATACTGAATAACGAGGTGCATTCTGGTATGTTTGTTCAGCCCATACGAAAAAAAAACATGTTGTACAGTTGCTGGTGCTTTGTATAAACCTGGCAATGCATGGATATGTTTCTGTTTAGTTCACAATAAACCAAGCTAATAAATCATTAAACGCTTGTCAGTATATGAATATATTAATAATATTATCAATAAATATCAGTGTTTTATTAAATAAAAACTACTACTAATCAGAAAATGTACACAGGGGACCAAATAGCAAGTTTACTGGCAGACAAATGACGGTGAAATTATATTATAAATTGTGATCTTTGGTGGGCAATATGTTAAAATAGATATAATTTATACTAAATAATGCAATTTTATGATACAGATAAAATCAATCAAACTTTGTACCTTCGTAAAACCAAGTGGTACCCTTAGCCCTTGTAAAACTACTCACGATTATTCACAAAGCTCATGATCATGTCAGCATCTTCAAGACTTCGCTCCATTCCCGGCATCGTCAGATTGAACTCTGCCAGTTTCTCTATCTGACGTTGGTGCACAGATGACACCCCCTTCTTTCCCTCATTAACTCGTTGCTCCTCCATGTCCACCCCCTCCTCTATCTCCTCCTCATGGAGGGTGTTGTAAAGGTCTATCATGTAGGTGGGGGCTGCGTTGTGTTTGACGGACAGGGCAGGCTTGGGCCGGTGGTGCAGGCCCAGGAGGGTAAGGATCTCGTGTTTGATCTCCTTACGTTGTCTCGTCGGTAACTCTTCCACCATCACTGTCTGCTGCAAGATGTAATACAATGTTGTCTTATATAGCACTGGTATTTGCCTGAACAAGGCACTTACTCCATTACCAGTGCAGTGCTGGATTTTGAAGATCGGGACCACTGGCTCTGTGAGTCGTAAATCATTGTCCAAGCTTATCAGTGAACAAGTGTCAGGGATGTAATACAGAGGTGTCAAGTCTCCTGCTTTTTGTATGAGATAACCTTCTTTTTTTGTGAATTTTTTATCTTCTTCTTTTCTAAATAAGGACTTCTTTTTGAACTGTACACTATAAAAATAAGTAAATTTTTTCAAATATATTTTACACAGCTACATTTTCTATAAACGTGGCTACAAAATGCATAAAATGGAACCCATAAAAATGAGACATTCCTTTAAAATGTCTGCATTTTGCATGCAATGCAATCCTTAATTTATTCACCTTCTGGAGGAGAATCTCCTTTCTCTTAATTCATTAACTTGGCACCTCTTGCAATATCTAAATTTTATGTCTGACCAAAACTGGAACTGTGATAATTCAATATATAGGATATTTTTGTGTGAGAAAAAAGTATTCAATAAAATGAAGCTTTATTTGAAATACATACGCGGAGATCATTGTCGGCGTAGAAGCCGCTCACGTCTGTGACAGTGGAGGTAGCTGATTGCCACTGCAAGGCGACCAGCGCCACTGCCAATGTCAGTAGGGTAACCCTCATTGACGTTCCTGTCATCATATAGTAGGTGTTGTTGCTAAGTGGTTGACACTCGAACGCGGCTCCTCGCTTTTCGAGGCCGCGGAAGTAAGTCAATACCGATGGGGTCCTCGTCTCCGGATAATAACCGAGTCGCCGAGTCTGAAAACGGTCGCTGCCGTTGGTTAAGTGAACTGTTTTTGTTGCCAATACGTAACACTAGCACGCGGCGTTTACTCCCAGAACCATAAATAATCGTAGTTTTATAATTAAAACGTCCGCTGTCGAAGTTCGAACAGATCGAAGACAAAGACAAGTCCTACGACCAATAAAAACAACATTAACAACAGTTTATTTACCAAACAGTTGTCCTACTTGGGCACTGGACCCGCTACTGGCACTAGTAGCAGCCAGCAGGCCGATAATAATAGATTTGTTTAGGCTACGTACTAAGAGTCCCAGGAAAACTCTTTACCGTCGCAAGCTGACACTGTTCACAAGCACAGATCTCGGCCCCTACAAGTTCGCCTCTTCGCTTCTACTGATGCTTATTCCGGACAATCACCGAGTTTTGCGCTGTACCTTGGACCATGAGCCTTCCGTGACTGATACCAGCCATGTTGAAACCCTACACGGTTTGACTGATAGCTGGCGATCCACTTGATTGCATCGATAAAATAGTGGCTCCGTCTAGTGAGATACATTGCAAACATATTAGTCGTTGTTATCCAGGCTCCGCCAGGAGGCGCCACAATTTGTCGCTTTCTCGAGGGCAGGGAATAACTTACCACTTTTCTTTGTTGCATGGTTACCCATACCCGAATGTTTGGCCTCAATTTTGGTAACCATTCAAACTGACTATCTGAAAACAATACGATCTTAAGATTATCACTTATTACACGCATCATCTTCTTCTATCCTCGCGCGCGGGAACTATTTCCAGTAACGTATTATGTAAATAACCAACTTTTATCCATTTTGGGACGTTAACACGTAATGTCATCTAGAGACCTGAAGAAGAACTTGCCGTAACTTTCCGCACTTTGAGTGTTCATTTGTCGGCGTATTTCAGTGACGATCATATCAAATTAGATCAGACTCTCTCCCCCTCGATCTCTCTCTCCCCCTCTCTCCCCCTCTCTATCCCCCTCCATCCTCCCTCCATCCCTCCCTCCCTCCCTCCCTCCCTCCCTCCCTCCCTCCCTCCCTCCCTCCCTCCCTCCCTCCTTCCCTCTCCCCCTCTCCCTCTCTCCCTCCCTCCCTAGCTCTCTCTCGCGTGCGTGCGTGCGTGCGTGCGTGCGTGCGTGCGTGCGTGTGTGTGATTATATAGTCTACTTTCGATAATAGAATAGTACTTGACCCTAGGGTAATGACCTCTTGGCTCATAAGTAGAACGAGTCCACACTGCTCCCCCAGCTGCTTGTTGACCTAATCGTCTTATCAAGGGTGCATAAGCGACATGCTGTTAATATATACCCATCCTGTGCTCTTAATACACACTTTGGGCCCAACCTGTCTGGGTGTGTGACACCGAGTCAACAATGCTCTTCAACTGAACTAGCTGCACTTCTGTTATACCGTATGTTTTTAATATTAAATACGCCCAGGGGTGTCCCTGCTGTGTTTGTCGTAAGAGAACGATTAGTAAGCGTTTTAGCAATCCACATATCCATGCTCGTCCAGTAAGTGGTAAATGCAAAGAAATGCAGTGACGTAAACGAAACAATGCTATTCTGGCATGCATTTTACTGTTTGTTTTATATAGGGTCAGCTTGACCCGCGATGGTAATCTCCAATCAAGATAAAATGTAGAATAAAGAAGTCCTGAAGTGTAAACACGAATTTTAGCACTTGATTTATATATTATGGAGTCACAATTTTAAACTTATCCCAGTTTGCGTCCTGCTTTATCAATATCCGGGTTATCTGAGTTATAGAAGGGCCATTTTACATATTTTAGCTATAAACATACGGACCCATAATCATGGTATTGTTATGGGAATGCTGCATCAAGCGATCGAATACAAAATCAATATGGGCAATTCTCATGAGTTTAGACTCATGTCTAGAGGTGCCAAGTGTAACGCTTTGGCGGTAGAATTACTGCTTGTTCTTTATTTTTCACTTCATAGAGAATCTACCGCTCCACCGCTTTCGAGCTAAAACCTACCGCTTTACCGAACGTATGCATAGATCGCATCTATGTATTATAACATAAGGTTGTTCACACTTTTGCAAGTTACCCGATGCAACGCACACACGCACACGCACACGCACACGCACACGCACACACACACGGACCAGGTTAAGGCAGTTCTATCTTATATACACATCACGACATGCTGGCGGAGATGAAACCATACCACCCCCTCATGCCGGAAACGTGTGACGCGGGGAATGTGAAGTACGTACGACATGGCCCTCCTGGTGGATAGTCAACAAAGCGAGGTAACGTGGACAGTGTGCAGATAACGCCACATACACAGTACACGACTCTCCCGCGGTGTGCACGGTCACAATAAAAGGGACGTCGATCTACGTCTCCACGCCACCATGGAATCCGTCACCAGGGTGTCGCAATTGCCCACGAACACTGCCCCCGCTAACCAATGCAACGAACGCCCTACCCGCAGAGTCAGTTGCCCTCGGATCATCAGAAGCGCCAGTGAAAAGCAAATAAGCAGCTCTCCGCGGCGATGTGTTCACGTGGACGAGGCGACAACGCCACCACAGACGAACCACGCCGAGACACGGGCTTCGAAAGATAACAGGTACGAGAAATGTTGGGTAAACGTACAAAAAGGCGTAAAATCGTGCTGTACAGTATTAACAATAACACTATTTGTTCCAGCGTCTTGGCCGCCGAAGGTGTTTCAACGAACCACAACTTTTGTTATATCTATAACTCGAATGTCATGTTTACTTTGCCTGCTGAACGGCAAGATCGATATTGATATGTTAAACTATGTTAGGCAAATTGTGGTTCATTAAAATGCATTTGGACGGTCGAAATTAGAATTGGCCTAGCTATAGTTTGTACGACTTTAACAGTATACGTAGCTTTATGTCTTCAGGAAAATAATAACAATTCGACGTCGCCTGATGACTCGGAATCTCGAGGGTTTTGGTGCAATAGAAAGTGTATCTTATTGTATTAATGTATAAAAACACGTTGAATCAGATTCTGTCCTTCAATGAATCTTCCAATGTAGACATATATAATGCAGGAGGTATTTAAGGGTTTCTCAACCATAAACAGAAACACGGTCAACATTTCCAGTTTAGTTTTAAACAAGTGCATGATTTGACCACGCGTGCGAATCGATGACAACGTCGTATAATCGAAATGTGACGTTTCACTGCTGTGCTATATTGGTACTCACCGGTCTAGACCGGATTACAATTGTTGTTTAAATAGAACTATGCCAGAACACACCCGCACCACCGTCAATGGGCAAAACATCGTTACCAAATAGATTACGAGGATAGCCATGCGCCAATTTGGGGATAGACCTGTAGGTCACGTTTAAAGGCCAGTAAATAAACATGTGTAAGTTATCTCTGATACCTTCATGCACAGAACTCCAAGCACGCTAAAACAGGGAACCGGTAAATTTGTACGCGTGCATCCGCTCCTGTAGACCTAACCTGCGCACATCATATTTTACAAAATTAACAACATATAATTTAATACTATATCTAGCATTCAAGTAGTAGAGAAATCGAGATTGTTTCCAATTACGTGAGACCAGCGTATCATCATAATTCAGTACAGCTCGGCTGTAGAACTCTCTTCCTCAAAAAATTGTTATCCTTAATGGCTTACGAACAACACCCAGATAATGCACCATCGAATATGTTATATTTTATTTTAAGTTTGCTATATATATATATATATATATATATATATATATATATATATATATATATATATATATATATATATTTCCTATCCATATGACCAGCATAGAAGTAACGATTAGAATATGGATTGGGATAGGACATATACATATATATATATATATATATATATATATATATATATATATATATATATATATATATATATATATATATATATATATATATATATATATATATATATATATATATATATATATATATATATATATATATATACATATATAAGATCTCAATCATCCTTATTATCTTGTGTGGGATTCCGTAGCTCTCCATCATATTCCAAAGGCTCCTTCGGTGCACAGAGTCAAACACTTTTCAAAGTCCAGAAAAGTGATGCATAACGTTGTCTGCCCTTCCACTACCTGCTCTATTATATTTCGCAGAATGAATATATATTCACATGTGCCTCTTCCTCCTTTGAAGCCTGTTTCCTCATATCTTATTTGTCTATAATCAGTCTTCCAAACACTTTGCTGAAAGCAGATGTGATTCCTCATACATTTCTTGACTTTGCAAGGTCTCCTTTCTTCGGGATTTTAACAGTCAGCTTCGACTTCCATGTATTTGGTATGTCTTCGTGTTCCCAACATGTTCAGAATAAGCTTACAAGTCATTTATCTGTTGTAACCACGTGTGCTTCGAACAATTCCGCTGTAATGTCGTCCTGCCGCCTGCTTTCTAATATTTCAGCTTCTTCAACGCTGCTCTAATTTCTGCTTCTGTTATAGAGTCTGTGCTGAGTTTATAACCGGATATAAATCAACATCTAATACATAAATTGAATGTTGGAATATTCTAAAATATGAAATTGAGAGTATCATCGGTACATTTGTTCCCTCGAAAAACAAGGAAAACGGTGTAGAAAGAAACACTTGTCAAAAGAAGCTATTAGAAAAATAGTGTTCAAGCAAACTATGTGGAGGGTTTATAGGCGTATCAGAAAGGATGAAGACTATGCAAATTACAAAGAGGCAGTTAATGCAGCTACAACTGTAATCAGACTGTCTAAAAGAAGCTATGAGCAAAAACTAGCATGTAACATAAAAAATGACAGCAAGAGTTTTTATGCATATGTCAGGAGTAAACAAAACGTACAAGACAAGGTCAGACCTCTAGAAGGTAGTGCTGGTAATTTAATACCACAGCGGTTTTTAATGACGGAAAACCTAAATTGTTTCTTCAGTTCAGTGTTTACCAGAGAAAATATTAGTTCATTACCAGTTCCAGATGCTAAATTTCAGGAGGCTAAATCTGACTGTTTAAGACCGTTAATTGTAACTCCAGAAATGGTTGCCAAAAAAAATAAAGCAATGGAAGATAATGCATCACTGGGAGTTGATGGAATTCATCCAAACCTACTAATGGAAACAGTAAAACAAATCAGTATACCACTTGCAAGAGTGTTCAACTTATCATTAAAAAATGTAGTTGTTCCTTTTGAATGGAAAGAAGCAAACATCATACCATACGACCTTAGTTATGAAGAACCCCTGACAGAATGTGGTTTGTCAACTCTAGAAACAAGGAGGTTAAGAGGAGATCAGATTGAAGTTTTTCAGATATTGAATGGGTTTGAAAATATTAATAGAAATATGTTTTTCTCTCTCAAGAAATATAGCAGAACTAGAGGACATGAGTAAGGTTAGTAAAGGATTAGTGTGGATTGGATGAACTCATTCTCACAGAGGAGATTAAATGAATGGAACAAATTATCTACGGGTTGTATAACCGCTAGCAACGTGAATACGTTTAAAAACAAGTTGGACACATATCTCAGGAAGGCGGGCTACACGTAGACGAACAATGATTGACTCTCGATAAACCAATGGCTTCCTTGTCCACTTGCCATCTGGGCCTTTGGCTTGGATGGCAAATCTTGTTAAATCTTGTTAAAGCTCTAATCATCAAGCATAGGTTTAATAATGATTTCCATGTCTCCCTCCTGCCTGTTCCTCCCGTTAACATATTCCAGATTGGTCCTTCACAGCATTTGCGGTCAGATGTTTGTCATTACTGAGGTTTTTCTTAGCTGATTCATGGTTGTTGCCCTCTATTTTTAGCACCACGGTACGTCTGCTGCTGACCCGTTGTTGTTGTCATCCCTTTTTGCACCACGGTACATCCGAGGCTGATCCGTGGTTGTTGCCTGCCCTTTTTGCACCACAGTACATCCAAGGTTGATCCGTGGTTGTTGCCTGCAATTTTTGCACCACAATACATCAGAAGCTGATCCGTGGTTGTTGCCCTCCCTTTTTGCACCACGGTACATACGAAGCTGATCCGTGGTTATTGTCCCCCCTTTTTGCACTACGGTACATCCGAAGCTGATCCGTGGTTGTTGCCATCCCTTTTTGCACCACGGTACATCCGAGGCTGATCCGTGGTTGTTGCCATCCCTTTTTGCACCACGGTACATCCGAAGCTGATCCGTGGTTGTTGCCATCCCTTTTTGCACCACGGTACATCCGAGGCTGATCCGTGGTTGTTGCCATCCCTTTTTGCACCACGGTACATCCGAAGCTGATCCGTGGTTGTTGCCACCCCTTTTTGCACCACGGTACATCCGAGGCTGATCCATGGTTGTTGCCCTCTCCTTTTGCACCACGGTACATCCGAGGCTGATCCGTGGTTGTTGCCCTCTCCTTTTGCACCACAATACATCCGAGGCTGATCCGTGGTTGTTGCCTTCCCTTTTGTACCCGGTACTTCCGCAGCTGATCCACGGAAAGTAGGCAGGAAACACCAATAAAAGAAATGATGCTGAGGAGCAATGTGTGACCTTCACCCGGAAATGTTGCTAGGCAACAAGACCAACAACTTTCAAAAGTTGCCTTTCCCCTGAAACAAAATGGTCTTCCCAAACAATTTTACGAGCATTTGTTACAAGCTAAGACAAGAGAGATATTATAACCAAAATATCATGGATTCATTTGGCTTCATTTCCTGTTTACATGTCACTGAACGTAAGAGTTGACGGTTTATAAACATGCGGCAATCTCCTCCAAACCTTCAAAATACACTCGGAATCACTAGCCGAGCCACTGTACTCCGGTACAAATGCTACTGCACCGTTATCTGTCATCCTATCAACTGTCCTTGTAGTTATAGCAACATGGCGAATAATCCAAGGCAGCTGGTCCTCCATCGGATCTGGACTCTTGTGTTTTCTATCTATTTCTTTCTGACGATTACGTTTGCCATTTTTCTATTGACATTGGGTATAACAAATACTCTTTGCACTCCCACAATGCCCTATTTTTATTAATACATCTCAATGATCGCAGTATTTGTTTGCGCTGTTTTCTTTTTATTGGTGGTATTTGAAAGGATGTTCTCTATTAAATTGTCGATAAACCATTAACAAGATTTAACAAGACCCAAATCAAAAGCAAGCGGACAAGGAAGTCATTGGCTTATCGAGGGTCCAACATGATTTCATTTTTCTAAACCGCCCTCCTGATATATAGTTATGTCAACCTAAACATATTCATTATGCCAGCAGTTACACAATCTGTAGATAATTTATTTTTAGCATAACCACATCGATCGACAAATATGGAAAAAACAATAGTTGAAACCAAAAGTTTTTTTGTGATTTGATAGCATCAGTATCTTGTATATCGGTCATATTCATCAAATTATATTTCACTGATCCTTTATTAATTTGACTACATGTCCTCTAGTTCTACTATCTTTCTTTCTTGAGTAAAACATATTTCTGTAAATATTTTCATAGCCATTCAATATTTTAAAAACTTCAAGCTGATCTCCTCTTAACCTCCTTGTCTCTAGAGTTGTTAAACCACATTCTTTCAGGCGTTCTTCATAACTAAGGTCTCTCGGTGCTGGAATAATTTTAGTTGCTCTGCTCTGTATGCGTTCAAGCGTATCCATATCCTTCTTACGATATGGTCTCCATGTTTGTATACAGTATTCTAAATGAGGTCTAACTATTACTTTATACATAAGTATAATTAGCTTTTGTCCATTGTATGTTGTGTTTCTCGTAATCAACCCAAGATTTTGATTACCCCATGAAGCTGCAATACCACACTGTTATGAAACTTTCATATCAGCGCTTAATGTTATTCCTAAATCTTTTTCTTTTACAGTAGTAGCTAGAACAGTATCTCCCATATTATAGTTTATAGCCAAGTTCCAATGTCCTGTATGTGGACATTTACATTTTTAAAAAATTTAATAAAATCTGCCATTATTCATACCATTTAATTAATTTGTTTTATGAATGTTGTTTATCACCATCTGTGTTAACCTTTCTAAACACTTCTGTGTCATCCGCAAATTTCAGTACGTTGCTTGTTCTATGGTCGTCCAAGTCTTTGATATATTAAGAATAATAAAGGTCCTAAAACTCATTCTTGTGGTACCCCACTCAAAACTGATTTCAGTTTGAAACTTCTCCATCTGCTACAACACGCTGTGTTCTGTCAGTCAGCAGTCAGCCATTGTTGTATCCAGTCAATTATGGTATCCCTGATACCATGGGCTTTTAATTTAAGTAGTAATCTTTGATGTGGCATTTTGTCAACAGTTTTCTGAAAGTGAAGAAGATAATACCTACTGGTGATTCCTCGTCTATCCACTTAGTGATTTCTTCCAAAAACATAACATATTTGTTAAGCACGACCTCGCTTTTAAGAATCCATGTTGATATGAATTTAATCATTTATGCCTAACAAGGAAGTTCACCATATGGTCTTTCATATCACTGACTTTAAACTCACTGGTCTGCAATTCTCTGACTTATTTATCGAACCCTTTTAGAATAATGGTATGATGTTTGCTTCTTTCCATTCAAAAGGAACAACTCCCTCTTTTAATGACAAATTGACTTCATTGCCTTTATTTTCTTAGCTACCATTTCTGGAGTTACAATTAACTGCTCTAAATAGTCAGATTTAGCCTCCTGAAATGTAGCATCTGGAACTGGTAATGAACTAATATCCTCTCTGGTAAAGGCTGAACTGAAATAATCATTTAGGTCTTTCGCCATTAAAAACCCTTGTGATATTATATTTCCAGCACTGTCTTCTAGAGGTCCGTCCCTGTCTAGTACGTTTTGTTTACTCCTGATGTATGCATAAAAACTCTTATTGTCATTTTGTATGTTAGATGCTAGGTTTTACTCATAACTTTTTTTTATTGTCTAATTTCAGTTGTAGCTGCACTAAGTGCCTCTTTGTAATTTGCATAGTCTTCGTCCTTTCTGGTACGCCTATAAACCTTCCATATAGTTTGCTTGAACACTATTTTTCTAATAGTTTCTTTTGATAAGTATTTCTTTCTAGACTGTTTTACTTGTTTTTGAAGGGAAACAATTTATCGACGATACTCTCAATTTCATATTTTAGAATGTTCCAATATTCTATTGCGGTTTTATTCACCAGCATGTTATTTTAATCTAGCTTTGCTAAGTATTTTCTCATATCTTTATAATTACCTTTGTGCACGTTTTTTATTTTTACTTTCAGATTTTACATTGATGTGAAAATGTATTTGATTATGGTCACTGTTACCCAATGGTTCATGTATTTTTACATTGTCCACTAATTCTTTTTGTGATGACAAAACTATATCTAATACATTCTCTCCCCTGGTTGATTCTAGCACGTGATGAGTAAGGAATCAATCCTGAATTAAAAATATAAATTGTTGGTCCTCACCCCCTGTTCTCTCTAGAGATTTCCATTGTATGTGTCCAAATCTTCCATTATGATACATTCCCCTTTACTCACTTCCTTTATAACGGTTTGTATTTTTGCGTTATCCTGTTCGTCTATGCTTGGACTTCAGTAAACTTCTTCAATATTTAATGTTAAACTTCCTTAAACTATTTTGCACCAAACCTCTCCTAAACATTTTGTATCCTGTCAGTCCTAATTCAGCATCTGCTATGTCTATGTTGGCCCACGATTCGGTTACACCAATTATGTAAGGGTCAATATCTTCTACCATAATATTTAATTCGTTTTTAAACACACGCATTTATAACCAGCTACAGCGATGTTTTCCTGACACTTTGTTACTGGTTTATGTGTATTAGTGGCCTCTTGTCCTGCTCGAGGCACCTCTAAGTAATACCCCAGCGCCTCTAGTTTAAACAATGGTTACTACCAAAAACAGTTGTTATGCTACCCATGCCACTATCTACTGCTCCTTAGAGTTCATCCGCAAACACTGCTGCCCCCTTTCCACTTAGATGAAGCCCATCCTTCATGTACATATCAGCCCTCTTAACAAAACTTCCCCACAAATCCAAAAACCCACAAATCCAACTTCCTCTTCCTTACATAGCTTCTGGACTAGCATGTTAATTGCCATCCCCGGCAATTTAGATATCTATGACCCCCTCCTTCCTATTACTGGTAAAACCCCGGATAGCTCAACCCGCGTCTGCTTTATAACCAGCTACAGAGATGTTTCCTGACACTTTGTTACTGGCTTATGTGTACTAGTGGCCTCTTGCCCTGCTTGAGGCACCTCTAAGTAACCCCCTGCGCTTCTAGTTTAAACAATGGTTACTACCAAAAATATTTGTTATGCTATACATGCCACTATCTACTGCTGCTGAGAGTTCAGCCTCAGATACTGCTGCCCCCTTTTCACTACCCCAGGCAAGCAAACCACCACGTCATCTCCTTTGTTTAAGACTCTGTCGGTCTTCCTAACTTTCGAGTCACCCACAGACACCCTCGTTCTCTTCCTCACCCCCTATCACTACCTCAGAATAGCTCTATTTTTTTATTCCTTCCGTCACATTCTGTCCTGCAGCCTTGTCACCTGGGGCCTGTTATCAATCTCCCTCTCACCCACCAAACTGTCACCTTTCCTTCCCGTCTCCTGGCTAACTCGCGCTCCATCGCCTTCCCTCCCGTTTCCCTCACTCCCATTTCCTTCACTCTCGTCTCATTCCCTCCAGTCTCTCCCACTCCCATCTACTTCGGTCCAGTTGTCTTCCCGTCTCATTTCGTCCTGTCGCCTTACGTCCCGTCTCCTTACGTCATGTCTCCCTACGACCTGACACCTTACCTCCTCTCAGCCTCCTCCCAGGCTGAGGTGAGCTCTCCCTAGCATCTCAT